>CM053031.1:82046179-82398019 GCA_028564925.1 Lithobates sylvaticus
TCACCTGCAGTGATGGAGAAGCCCGGCAGGGGACCAAGGACAGCTCCTACAATGACAGAGTTCGGGGCTTATATTGTCTGAATCTGGGATCCTCTGTAAGGATGGACGGAACTCTACACTGGGGTACTTAGTTGCAGCTTGGAGTTTTTATTTTATTTAGTCCAATGAAAATTAATAGTTATATCTATATATTTATCTGAAGGTAAATAGATAGATAATAACATACACGGATCCTACAACACAGAGATCCCCTCTCTGGTCCCCTCTCTGATCCCCTTTCTGGTCTCCTCTCTGTCCCCACTCTGTCTCCTCTCTGGTCTCCTCTCTGTTCCCTCTCTGGTCCTTCTCTGTCCCCTCTCTGGTCCCTCCCTGTCCCCTCTCTGGTCTCCTCTCTGTCCCCTCTCTGTCCCCTCTCTGGTCCTTCTCTGTCCCCTTTCTGGTCCCTCCCTGTCCCCTCTCTGGTCTCCTCTCTGTCCCCTCTCTGGTCCCCTCTCTGTCCCCTCTCTGTCCCCTCTATGGTCCCCTCACTGGTCTCCTCTCTGTCCCCTCTCTGGTCTCCTCTCTGTCCCCTCTCTGGTCCCCTCTCTGGTCTCCTCTCTGTCCCATCTCTGGTCTCCTCTCTGTCCCATCTCTGGTCTCCTCGCTTTCCCATCTCTGGTCCTTCTCTGTCCCCTCTCTGTCCCCTCTATGGTCCCCTCTCTGGTCTCCTCTAAGTCCCCTCTCTGGTCTCCTCTCTGTCCCCTCTATGATCCCCTCTCTGGTCTCCTCTATGTCCCCTCTCTGGTCTCCTCTCTGTCCCCTCTCTGGTCTCCTCTCTGTCCAATCTCTGGTCTCCTCTCTGTCCCATCTCTGGTCTCCTCTCTGTCCCCTCTCTGGTCTCCTCTCTGTCCCCTCTATGGTCTCCTCTCTGTCCCCTCTATGATCCCCTCTCTGGTCTCCTCTCTGTCCCCTCTCTGGTCTCCTCTCTGTCCCCTCTCTGGTCTCCTCTCTGTCCCCTCTCTGGTCTCCTCTCTTTCCCATCTCTGGTCCTTCTCTGTCCCCTCTCTGTCCCCTCTATGGTCCCCTCTCTGGTCCCCTCTCTGTCCCCTCTATGATCCCCTCTCTGGTCTCCTCTCTGTCCCCTCTCTGGTCTCCTCTCTGTCCCCTCTCTGGTCTCCTCTCTTTCCCATCTCTGGTCCTTCTCTGTCCCCTCTATGGTCCCCTCTCTGGTCTCCTCTCTGGTCCCCTCTCTGGTCCCCTCTCTGTCCCCTCTATGGTCCCCTCTCTGGTCCCCTCTCTGTCCCCTCTATGGTCCCCTCTCTGTCCCCTCTCTGGTCCCCTCTCTGGTCTCCTCTCTGTCCCCTCTATGGTCTCCTCTCTGTCCCCTCTCTGTCCCCTCTATGGTCTCCTCTGAGTCCCCTCTCTGGTCTCCTCTCTGTCCCCTCTATGGTCCCCTCTCTGTCCCCTCTCTGGTCCCCAGTGCTCTCCTCCAATCACATCTCTGGATTCTATTTGACAGATGAGAACTCTTCTTCAGTGTCTTTAATGAATATGGAATAAAAGAAAAGGCCATAAAGATGGTCCATAATGATGACACTAGTGTCGGAATCTCATGCAGGATGTCGCCTCTTGTCATTAATGGCACTTTGTAAATCAGGGGCACTCTGAGGTTCCCGGGACACAAGTGATCTCTGCCTCCTTCTGCCTCCCCTTCTGTCACGTCTTGTGCACACAATGCACGGCCGGGAAGGGGTTAACCCTGTCCTGCGGGTACAAACAGGTTCGCAGAATCTGTAACTGGCGACAGATGGCCACTTTTTTTCCCCCCATGGCCACAAAGAGATGGAAGGGAGAGCGGCGCTGAATACAAATGGATGGAGGAAAAGGGGGCCGGGTCACGTGATCCGCCGTTTGCCTGACTTGGGTGACCATATGGCGCGTGCCGGGGAAAGTTAGGGGGGCGGGGCTTGAAGGGAGGCGCAGGCGCACCGCGCTCCCCTCTTCACTAATCTGTGTGACTGCTGTGTTGTCACCTCTCCTCCTCCCCCTTCTTACTTGTCTCCTAAGCGTCACGAGACCCGCTATAAAACCCCAGAGTCTCATCACAGCCCCCAGAAATAAACAAAACAATTCACCCCAGCACCTACACCTCTGCTCTGTACCACTGGAGAGGTTATGAGACTATCACTGCCAAGGAGACACTAATACTAAGGTAAGCCTTACCTGCCTCCATCATCTCACCATTTCTCTACACCATGCATTCACCTTTCTCATCCAATCATTTATTTTTATTTTTTTAGATTTCCATATTTCATTCATTTGTTTTCTTCCTTTATATATTGCTTGGCCATTAATCAAACTCATACTTTCATCATCAAATCACTCTGTTAATGGGCTAGATGTAGACTAAGCAGCTAATTAAATAGTAAAGCCAAGTAGTGCTCAATACATTTGTACAGATGTCATTTGATCACCTTGAGATTAGAAATAGTTTATAGAAGGGCTATGAAGAGTTAAAGTATAGTTGAAGTTGAGTATAATGTCATCAGTCTAATGTAGGGGCTGTTATCTGCATTGAAATATAAAGTATGATATAAATATTATAAATATAAAGTCTATGCATTATACATATAAAGTATAACATAAATATTATAAGTATATACATTTTTTTCATATAAAGTATAATATAAAGTATGATAAACATAAACATACAAAATATATAAAGTAGAAATGTGATGTATTATATAAAGTAGATAGAGTATAAAAAAACAAATATATAAAGTAGAAATGTGATGTATTATATAAAGTAAATAGAGTATGAAAAAAACAAATATATTTAAACAGAAATATAAGGCATTATATAAAGTACATAAAGTATGATATAACTATTCAAATACATATAAAGTAGAAATGTAAGGCATTATATAAAGTAGAAAAAGCATGATATAAATACAACATATATAAAGTAGAAATATAAAGTATAATATAAACTAATATATGCAATAAAAAAGTCAATTTACTATAAAATCACGACTGCATACGCTTATTCCTGATGGACCGACTGAAATGTATGAACCCTATACAAGCCAATCAGCATAGACTAAGCTCAAGCCTTCAGATGTTGGTAGTAGTAAGTCTCATTCATCTGAACTTGTTCTGTAATGTTGAAGGTTTTTAAGACTCATCCAAGCAGCCAATCATATGAGCATGGAAAGCCATCTGGATGGGTTTCCGACATTAGAAAACAGGTCCAGTAAATTTGACTTACTACTACTAGCTATATCACAACCTGTAGAAATGAGAACCTTCACAGATGTATGATACAATATCAAACAGCCAAAAAGCAGCAATGATGCACCAAGCGCAAAAGCCCTTGGCAACCAGTATAGTAGTCAGTTGAGACTAGGGGATAGGTAAAGTGCAATTAGTATGGTAAGTAGTGGTGCTAAGGGAAAGGGAATTAGTAAGGTAAGTAGTTGTGCTAAGGGAAAGGAAATTAGTAAGGTAAGTAGTGGTGCTAAGGGTTTAACTGAACTTGTTCTTTAATATTGGAGGCTTTTTAAGACATCCAAGCAGCCAATCAATTGGGCTGAGGAAGCTATCTGGATGGGTTTCCGACATTAGAAAACAGGTCCAGTAAATGTGATTTACTACTACTAGCTAGTATCAATGGGAACCTTCACGGATGTATAAGAAACAGTCAAAAGGCAGTAATGATGCACCAAAGGCAAAAGCCCTTGGCAACCAATATAGTAGTCAGTTGAGACTAGGGGATGGGTAAAGTGCAATTAGTATGGTAAGTAGTGGTGCTGAGGGAAACATATGCTACCTGTTAACTGCCAGGGTCCTCCTTGTCTGCAGCAGCAATCAAAGCAGGTTGAATACACCAGCTATGTTTTAGTAGCTCTTGTATTAAAGCCATTAGGTCATGGTGTATGGTAGACATGTCAAGTGTCTGCTTTATGCATCAAGTTGCTTTTTCTCTCTTTTTTTTCCTGGCTAGATATAGAAAACAAAATACTTGAGCTAACCCAGCACAGTAAACTGCAGATGGGAGATGTGTATAATAGGGAGCTGTGGTGCACCTGATCCCCTCCATTCAGAGCGCCTGCGCCAGTTTTAATAGAATTGTCTTTTCTACTGCTTTGCCATCTACTGATCCATAGACTTCTATAACACAGCCTATGCGGTTGATTTACTAAAATTGGAGAATGCAAAATCTGGTGCAACTGTTCTAGCCAATCAGATTGTAACTTTAGCTTGTTCAATTAAGCTTTGACAATAAAACCTGGAAGCTGAATGCTTTTTCTGTGTACAGCTGCACCAGATTTTGCATCTCTCCAGTATTAGTAAATCAACCCCATTCGATCTTGCACAATCAGATTTCCGATTCTGCTATTCGATTTAATTTAGTATCTTTACTCGAGTCATATTTTCTTAATCTACTTAAGGTCAGCATAATATATTCCGGTTACATAACAGTCTTTGAAGGGGATCTAATGGGGATTTGTGTAGTTACATTCTGATCTATATTTCTACTTTATAAATTGGTGGCACTGAGATCATCAACTGATCATTTATATCTGCTTGTCCTCCTTAGATTTAAAGATGACCAAGTCCTATCGAGATAATGGGTTGATCATGTCCGACACCCAAGGCTCGAGAGGTTGGGTGGAAGAGTGCTTGAGCTCTCAGGACGAGCACGACTTGGAGAAGAAGGATGAAGACCTAGAAAGTATGATGAAGGATGAAGATGAGGAATCTCTCAACCATCACAATGGAGAGAACGACGAGGAAGACGGTGAGGATGATGACGATGATGATGATGATGATGAGGAGGAGGATGAGGACGGGGATGACGATCAGAAACCCAAGAGACGCGGTCCTAAGAAGAAGAAGATGACTAAAGCCAGGGTGGAGCGCTTCAAGGTCAGGCGCATGAAAGCCAACGCTCGGGAGAGGAACCGAATGCACGGCCTGAACGCTGCATTGGACAGCCTACGCAAGGTGGTGCCTTGCTACTCCAAAACGCAAAAGCTGTCCAAGATCGAGACCCTGCGACTGGCAAAAAATTACATCTGGGCTCTTTCTGAGATCCTGAGGTCTGGGAAAAGTCCAGACCTGGTGTCCTTTGTGCAGACACTTTGCAAAGGCTTGTCCCAGCCAACTACCAACCTGGTGGCTGGGTGCCTTCAGCTGAACCCCAGAACTTTTCTTCCAGAGCAGAACCAGGATATGCCATCGCATATGCAAGCAGCAAGTGCTTCCTTCCCCCTGCATCCCTACCCTTACCAGTCCCCTGGTCTTCCCAGTCCTCCTTATGGTACCATGGACAGCTCCCATATATTCCACGTCAAGCCCCATTCATACGGCACTGCCCTGGAGCCTTTCTTTGAGAGCACTGTCACTGACTGCACCAGCCCCTCGTTTGATGGGCCCCTCAGCCCTCCTTTGAGTGTTAATGGGAACTTTTCCTTCAAACACGAGCCTTCTGCGGAGTTTGAGAAAAATTATGCCTTCACCATGCACTATCCGGCGGCCAGCCTAGCCCAGAGCCATGGTCCCATTTTCTCCAGCACTGGCCCACGTTGTGAAATCCCTATAGACAGCATCATGTCCTTTGATGGCCACACACACCATGAGAGAGTCATGAGTGCCCAACTTAATGCCATCTTTCACGATTAACTTTCCAGAGATCAAATGATGAAACTTCTGTAATTGCCCGTGCTTGTCTTGTTTACAATGGGTACCATGGCTGAAAAGTGCACCTACCCCACCTGGTGAATGACATCTTTCCATTTGATCTGTACTGTACTGCCTATCACAAAAACAAAAAAAAAAGTTGGAAAGCAACTTTGATTTTGACCTGTTGTATTATTAATGTATATATAACCAGAGCTCATCCAGGAGCCACTCTCTTAAATTAGGAGTACACACCATTATTCACAACGTGTTATTTTATCTGATGCAGATAAAAAAAAAAAAGCAATAATTAGGATCTATGCAATTTTTCAAACCAATGGTGGGCCAATCAAATAAATATATATAAATCTATTTTTCGACCAGCATTTTACTACTAGTTATTGTACCCATGGCTGAATTATTTTGTTGTGGTTTTTTTTGTACAGAATTTTTAATGGCTTTTTATAATGTGAATTTCCTATTTTAAAGATTAAAAAAAAAAAAAAAAAAAAAACATGCAGCTCCATCGATTTTTATACCTATGGGGGAAAAAAAGTAGAATTATATCTAATTTATAGCAAATAAAAACTGAAAGTTAAAAAAAAATAATAAGTTTAACTAATTTAAACCAGCAACCAAGTGCTTAGAAAGTTGTGCTGCCTTAGATGTTTTTCCCTTGAAAAATGAGAGAAGTAAATCACAGACAGATCCGTTAATAAAGCCTAGTCCAGGGGTCGTTTAATCTAATTCCCACCATAGGGGGGTCATGCCATTAAAGGGTTAAACAAATAGCAGGATATCCGTTTGCAGGGCTTCAGCGAAGAGTTGATGTTGAGCTCATGTACAGTATAGGCTTCATGGATGTCAGATTTTTTTAACCCTTTAAGAGACAGTTTTTATGAATACCAATTCTGAATCCTTGGTAATGGCAATTAGAAAAAAAACCAGCGCTGTCATCTATGTCACTATACTAGAATTCATATCACAATGTATTCCAGAGAAAAAAAGCTGCTTGACTATCATAATTATTATGTCTAATAACCACAATCTATCAATGTGTATTTTATTTGAAATCCTTCATATGGGATCAGAATCCTGGCTTGAGAGGTTTTGTATGGGGTCAAAGTGAATATTTAGTTTCTGTGGGTGGGCAGACTTCAGTCATACCTTCATTTTTTTTGCAGGGGTTAAAATAATAATAATTAAAAAAATACAGCATCAGATGTGATAACCAATCCGTTTATTCAAATCTTTGGTGCAGTATGATGTTATTAATGCGGTTCCGATGTAAAGCTGGTTCAATTGGAATGAATATGTTCTGTCATTCTGTCTGTAATCTGTATGCAATCATGTTACTGCGGTTCCGCACACCCCCCAATCTACTATGAAATAGTATTGACCGGTTTAGCCCAATTGTTGCATCTTTGATTTATTGATTTTATTATGTGTAATTCCTATGGGATTATTGTTTTATTCTAATAGCTCATGAAAGTGCAACGTTTATCATTTGTACAATAAAATTATTTTAAAAATGATCGCAGTTTTATTCCACTTTTCTTTCTCTCAAAGTTATTTTTTTATAGGATGAGGTTGTAATGGCCAAATGTATGAAGCCACGTTTACAAATGATTTTTGTTTTTTATCGCATAATTAATAAGTACTTTGAAACACAAACGTGTTAATAGGATAATGGGTCCTAATTGAATGCTAATTATACTTACAGTATCATAAATAAATAAATCTCTCTCTCTCTCTCTCTCTATATATATATATATATATATATGATACGGTAAGTATATATATATATATATATATATATATATATATATATTTATCTATCACTATCTATCTATCTATCTATCTATCTATCTATCTATCTATCTATCTATCTATCTATCTATCTATCTATAACTTTCTCTCTCTCTATCTCTCTATATATATATATATATTCACAGTACACATAATATATACAGTATATAGAGCTATCTCTCGATAGATAGATAGATAGATAGATAGATAGATAGATAGATAGATAGATAGACAGATAGTTAGATAGATAGAAGAGTTTTTTTTTTTTTTTTTTTTCGAAAGTTCACTCCATATCAATGTAATCGAGAGTATTGAAAATAACTCAAAACTAAAACAAGTTTAAGGTCCAACATATTCTTAAAATAAAATAACTCTAAGTGTTGCATTGATCTCCTTACACAGCCAAGAACATTCTGCAATATATATATATATATATATATCTATCTATCTATGGATATAGATATATATATCTATATATAGATATCTATGGACATAGACATATATAGACATATCTATCTATCTATCTATCTATCTATCTATCTATCTATCTATCTATATATATATATATATATATTTATATATATATATATATATATATAGATAGATAGATAGATAGATATATAGATATATAGATAGGTATATCTATCTATCTATCTATCTATCTATCTATCTATCTATCTATCTATCTATCTATCTATCTATCTATATATATATATACTGTAT
The DNA here is from genome assembly GCA_028564925.1 of Lithobates sylvaticus. NCBI lineage: Eukaryota > Metazoa > Chordata > Amphibia > Anura > Ranidae > Lithobates > Lithobates sylvaticus. Next base: position 82,054,373 of record CM053031.1, read on the forward strand.
GGTAGCTCTCCCAAGTAGTTTATTGTAATTATTTATAGTTTATTATTACTTATTAATAAAAATGTACAAACACTATGGTACAACTTTGCTTAGCTAAGTTGTATTTTTTTTAGTATTTCATATTTAGTAGTTCAATATTTAATAATAGGGAATAAGAAGATAGGGAAAGAATATATATATATATATATATATATATATATATATATATATATATATATATATATATATATATATATATATATATATATATATATATATATATATATAAATCTTTGCCCTCCTAAATTAGATTTATTTAATTTTAATTTATTATTTATTATTTAGTATTTGATATTCCTTTTTGCAAAAGGTATGGGAATTTATGATTAAAAATCAACAGAAGAGGAGTTATTACATACTGCATCAAGTGCAATGCATAAATCCAAGTTTTATTCGGGTCATCATACTATTGGGATGGATTCTGATATAATTACTTTCCAGTTTCTTTCCAATAGAGCTAAAGAGACGGATAACAGATTTCACACATGTCATTGGGGCTCTTAATGGTATTCTTTCAGGTGCCAATATCTCTATCAAACGAAGTAGCATGGATCAGTCCCAGAAGTTGTTCTCCTCTCCCAGGGGACAGATTAGAATTGCAAAGTTCTCCTCTTCGCTCCCCCGGCTCCCGTCTAGTGACAGCTGCGCAAAAATCGAAGTTTGCGGAAACGGAGCGTCTAAAGACCTGCGCATTCTTGTTCCAGGGGGTTATTCATGCAATGCTTGTTTCATGGAGGACTCTTCTGTCAGAAAAGGGGCAGCTAGCATGCCACCATCTTTTATTCAGAATGGGGTAGGCACAGATGTTTCTTCTGCAGGGGAGGTTTTAATTTATGAAAATGATATTATTTATGCATGGGTGCTCTGCAATACACAGGCTGCTTCCATCTGAGCAGAGACATGCCACACAACCAGGTCTATTGTCAGCAGCACTCAGGGGCATGTTCTGCTGTCTCACATTATACACGTATTAGTGCCTCAGATAACACAGCACCTGTGCAAAAAAAGGTGATTATTATATGCTGATGGTAATAGCTAGTCTGGCTTCTAGGGTAACTTGGATTATTAGCAGATTTTAGGTAAGAAATATGCCATCTTAAAAGTATTTTTAACTGCATCTATAATAATTAAAGGTAAACTCTTGTGAAGATTAGGCACTACAGCTGTAATCCCTAAAACAAAAATGTAATATATTGCATCTTACCAATTCTTAAAGTGGTTGGAAAGCTAGAAGGTTTCTACCTTAAAGCAAAAAAAAACCCTACAAGGCATAATGTGCTAGTATACATCACATACTAGCACATTATGAAATACTCACCCTGGAACAAAGCCCTCTAGTGCTGTGAAATCACATCTGAGAGAGCTGACATGTTCCCCCTTACTTTTTTCTGGGTTCGTAAGCTCAAGCGCTGTGATTGGCTGGAGCCACGATGATGTCACTCCTGCGAAAAAGAATGCCGGAGCCCTCGGTTCAGGCACGAAGCTCTGAAGTTCTGGCAAGGTATGCTGGACCTTAAAAGCACATGCAACAGTGATGTCACTGGCTGCATGCAGGGTGAATATCTCCTAAATGGTGCACACATATGCCGCGTACACACGAGCGGATTTTCCGTCAGAAAAATCTTGGATGGTCTTTCCGAAGGAATTCCACTCAAGCTTGCATACACACGATCACACAAAATGATCATAGAGAAGTTTGTGACAGTCAGAAGTTCTGTAGGATGTCAACATCGTTTGGCACAATGAGCCATTTTGTGTGATGCCTCGATTACAGCCGCGGACCCCCAATACCCTACTATTCAGAACACTGTAAGACGAGGATTGGAGATCTGTGGGACTGGGAAAATCGCAGATGCGTGCCTTTCATGTTACAGCAGAGCTCATTTACCTCTGCTTTCTGGTAAGCAGTTAGTGTGTGAGGGTGTCGGGCACTGTGTTCACCACTGTATACGGTACAAGTCACCAAGGTGTTTTTCTCTTTCAATTTACATCCGGATGTCAGGATCACCTCCTCTTTACTACTGCTTCAACTTGAAGATTTCCAAGATTGTTATTTGGACATTTTAAGTAATTTATTTTGTTCACATTGTTATCCTGGGGACTGGTCACTCTGTGGACAGGGGCTGGCACCTCTTATTACCGTTAAGGGTCCTTAGGTGTGGCTAAGGTTCTCTTTACTGGGGTCATTCCATGTGTGGGGTACATCTAGCCTCATTATTACCATTAATTGTCATTTTTTATATTTATTTCTATTTATTTGTATAATATAATTTTTTATTGGCGCAGCTCCCCTTTCTATTCTACGATCACACAAAAGTTTGCTGAACTTTCAACTAATCAAGAGCGCAGTGACGTACAACACTACGACGAGCCGAGAAAACTAAGTTCAATGCTTTCGAGCATGCGTCAAATTGTTTCCGAATTTTGCGCGTCGGAATTGCTACAGACGATCGGAATTTGGAACATCGGAACATGCTCTCAATCATTTGCTGGCTGGAATCCGGCCAGCAAAAGTCCAATGGAGCATACACACGGTCGCATTTTCCAACTAAAAGCTCTCATCGGTCTTTTGCTGGTCGAATTTCCGATCGTGTGTACGCGGCATTAGGACATAATCATTTTACCTACAGGTAAGCCTTATTATAGCCTTATCTGTTGGTAAAAATTGCCAAGCAGGGTTTACAACTGCTCTAAACCCAGGACCCTGCCTTCACTATATCTGGTCTCCCATAGTACACAGAACATAAAAATTCAATTATTTTAATAAATGTGAACTGCTAAGATAGGCGTGCGCACAGGGTGTGCCAGGTGTGCCTGGGCACAACCTAATCACCCTGTGTGGCGCAGATTCCCCCTGTATAAAACCCTGATATTTCACCAAAGCCCCCCTAACGGGGCTCCTAAAAAATTAGTAAAAACAAATAAAAAAAGTAAAATTGTAAAAAATAAAAACCACTGCCCTACTGACACTGTCCATTGCCCTACTGACACAGTAAGTATAAATACACATGCACACACACACACACACACACATGTGTTTGAGCTTTGAGGTGCACACCCTAATGCAATAGGCTGTGCACACCTATGACTGCTAAATTTTTCTCATCAGCAGTATATAGCAGTCTTGTGACTTCTATCAGTGTGTGGTTAAAGCTTGTAGGAGGAGTTTTCATTCTACGCTGACTGTCCTATGAGGCTGCAGGACCACCGACCCTCTTTCTGGACAGTGTTGACTGACCCTGTGCTAATCACATGCACTTTCCCAAGAAAAAAATAAACTTTCTAGCAATACACACCAAACTGAGCATGTGCAGCTTGTCCCCAAGGCTCTGTTCTCTCAGCAGATAGATGTGGGACAGTGGAAGAATGCTAGGATTACAGACGACAGGATCACATAGTATTTTTACACAAGGCAGAGGATTAACCCCTTAGGTTCTACAGTGAGTATAACAAGCATGCTTTACTGCAGACTGATTTTACTGTTGTGGGTTTAGTAACACTTTAATGTATTCAATATTATATGGTAATCCCCCAGCCTCTCATTATACTTACCTGAGCCTGATCTCGATCTAACGTTGTGCATGAAAAAAGCAGCAGCTTTCCACTCTCTCTCCTCCTAGGCTCAGAAAAAGCAGCAGGAGCCATTGGCCTCTGATGCTGTCAACGAGAGCCTGTAAGGAGAGAGCAGGTGTGGGCCAAGCCACACTATGTGTCAATGGATACACAAAGCTGGCTAGGGAGTGAGCACGCACAAGTGCCCCCATAGCAAGTGACAGCGGAGACCTGAAAAGTGGAGGATTGGGGCTGCCCTGTGAAAAATTAATTCACAAAGCAGGTATGTATGACATACTTATTATTTTTAAAAATGTAGCCTTACAATCATTTTGACCCTTTTGCTGCCAGAGCCGTTTTTGCATTTTTTGCACACATGTTTAAAAAATAACTTTAGGCCTGAGGATTACACAAAACCCACAAATATTATAGATTTTCTGAAAGCAGATACCCTAGAGAACAAAAAAGTGGTAGTTCCAATTTTTTATGTCACACGATATTACCGCAAAGGTCTAGGAAACACAAAATTTCAGACTTGTTGTGCCTCCTTCTTCTATCCTTTAATTAAGGCCTATTACCACTGCATAAAAAATCATGTGTTGCAGTGAAAGCAACCAAAAAAAAGTCTTTACTTTTAGACCCCTTTCACACTATTGCAGGCGCTATAGCGTTAGAAATAGCGCCTGCAATCCGCCCTCAAACTGCTGCTTCATTGTATGCAGTGTGAAAGCCCGAGGGCTTTCACACTGCAGCGGTGCGCTGGCAGGGCGTCACAAAAAGTCATGCCAGCAGCTTCTTTGGAGCGGTGAAGGAGCGGTGAACTCACCGCTCCTCCAGCGCTGCTCCCCATTGAAATCAATGGGGCAGCGCTGTAATACCGCCAGCAAAATGCCGCTATTGCGGCGTTTTGCCGGGGGTTTTAACCCTTTCTCGGCCACCAGCGGGGGGTAAAAGCGCCCCGCTAGCGGCCAAAATGCGCCGCAAATCCGACGGTAAAACACTGCTAAAAATATCGGCATCTTACTGCCAACGTTATAGGCGAATCGGTGTGAAAGGGGTCTTAAAGCGGTTCTGCACTGTGTATATATATATTTTTTTTTTGGGGGGGTATACAAAGGAAAGGATACTTACCTAAATTGGGGGACTCACCTGTTCCATCTTCCATCTCGATCGCCCTCCGTTTTCCTCCGAGAAGATTCTTTTGATTCTTCTTCTCTGCTGGGGGCCATCTTGCCTGTGGGCATGGGAAACCCCACAGGCACTTTCGATGGCCCAGCATGCACCGCCGTTACTGCGCCGAGCTCGCGCGTGCGCAGTAACGGCAAAGTGCAGCTCACGTTCTCCGAAATCTCGCGAGATGTCGGCACATCTGCCGACATCTTGCGAGATTTCGGAAGATGTGTCCGAAATCTCGCGAGATTTCGGAAGATGTGTCCGAAATCTTGCGAGATTTCGGAAGATGTGACCGAAATCTCACGAGATTTCGAAAGATGGCCGCACTGTCTCCTGGGATCAATGACACCAGATCCCAGGAGACAGTGCGGCGTGACGAGGATCCCGCACAGACCCCGCCCACCCCCGCAGAGACTGAGGACAGGAAGTCATCAATTACAAGGTAAGTAAAAAAAAAAAAACACATTTCATTTAGTACTCTTTGCCTGATTTGGAAGGCAAAGAGATTTACTTAATGAAATGTGTGCCGGACCGCTTTAAGTTCTTTCGAATAAGATTGGGGTGCTGCTGCTGTATTTATGTCAAGCAATAACATAAAAAGTAAAAACATAAATAAAAATCAATTACACATGCAATGTAATAAAATCTGAACTCAGTTTATTTCTTTTCAAGAATAACTAAAGAACAAGAAAAATTAGGAGTGCAACACTATAAGGGATAAAAAAGATGCTGTGATGGAGCAACTTCATGGCAATCATTAAAAAAAACTGCATCAAAAGCTAAAACCTAGGAGTCTCTTAGATGCAATGAATCAAATGTTATTTGTTACGTCTCTTCATCTTCAGAAGGTAAATCCCTTTAGGAAAAAATAAACTGTTGAGGGAAAAGAAAATCAAAAAGCAATACTTAAAAAATGACAAGCAAAGTAACAATCTAAAGATCTACTTTGTTCCCAATGGAAACTACAAACAGCCAAGAAGTAAGAGAGCAAACAGTAATTTGTCTCCTGTCCCACTGGATTAAGATTGTAATTCTTAGCTGCAAAGATAAAGTTTCTCTCCAAAATATATTTGGTTATGCTGAAAGTATAACTGAACTTCGCTAAACATTTTGCAATTGTACTGGTACCTGAAACCCCAAAAATGTCAATATATTGGGATTCCTCATCTGAAAGTATTGTTTGCACATATGTTTGTATCTTTACATTAAGAGGTAGTTTGTGACCACCAATAGAGAGCATTGTTTCGAGATGGGAGACCTGCTCTACATTTTGCTGTATGGGCAATCCATCTCCCGAGAGAAAAATTTTCAGCATACACCAGGCAGCAATCAGAGCTAGAGGCTGAAGGCACCATTGCTGGACTTTTTTTTCAGAAAAAGTAAAAATCACATGCCTGATGGTTTTCTTCCATGCGGATGTAGATCGGTAGAGCGTTCCATAGCCGTGGTCCTTGGACAGCAAATCTCCGTTCCCCCTTTGATTTGTAGCGGGATTTGGGAATGAGGAGGAGGTTTTGGTTAGACGATCGAAGACTGCGATTGGGTGTGTAGTGTTTTATTTTCTCGAGAAGGTATTGAGGAGCGTCTCCATGGGTGCATTTGTGGGTGAGGCAAAGGGTCTAGAAAGTGACCCGATTCTTTACAGTTAGCCGATGTAGGCTCCTCAGGGAAGAGGAGATGGATTCCCAGGGTTTTTTCCTGTTATCAGCCTTGCCGCCGTGTTTTGGATAAGTTGTAAGTGCGCAAGTTAATATTGGGGTAGTCCTATGTAAAGGGAGTTTGCTTAGTCAAGTCGTGAGTTAATGACTGTTCCAACTACCACAGCTTTGTCCTCCTTTGGAATGAAGGGGAGGAGTCTACGTAGCAGGCGGAGCAGATTGTGAGAACCACTGACTACTGCTCCTATTTGTGCATTCATTGACATTTCTGAGTCAAAAATGACTCCGGGACTCTTGGCCTTGGTCCTTGGGGAGATTGTCTGTCCAAAGATGGTGGGTGGTGTCCAAGGAATCTTGGTTCGGGAGTTTTGGTTTGCGTGTAGAATAAGAAGTTCTGTTTTCGATTCGTTGAGTTTGAGGGAGCTAGTGGTCATCCAGTCGTCTATCAGGGTGAGGCATTTTTCTAATTGCTGATGATGGTCTTTTTGTCCGGTGATACGAAAATATAATTGCGTGTCCTCAGCATATGAGTGGAAGCAGAGGTCTGATCTTCTGATGATTTTGAGGAGTGGGTGTACATGGCATACATATCTTCAACATGTATATGTTGAAGAGCACTGGCGACAAGGGTGATCATTGAGGGACTCCACAAGAGATTGCCCGGGTTTCAGAGGTGAAGGCTCCTAGTTTCACTGTCTGAGAACAATTTCATTTTAGTCATTTGTAAGCTTAATTAGCAAGTTATTGTCAAACAAAAGGCATGGGAAGCTGTGCACTACTATGGGGGACATATACCTATGGAAAATTAAATGTCCTGGGAATTAACTGCAAACCCAAACCTCATTCCCAAATCTTAGATGACACAGAGAAGTGAGCCAGTAAGTACCTACTAATACTTTAAAGTGATACTAAAGTATTTTTTTTTAAATGTATAAATAACAAACATGTTATACGTACCTGACCTGTGAAGTGGTTTTGCACAGAGCAGCCGAGATCCTCCTCTTCTCGGATCCCTCGCTGGTGCTCCTGGCTCCTGCCTTCTGCCGAGTGCCCCTACAGCAAGCAGCTTGCTATGGAGGCACCTGAGCCGAGCCGCTGCTCTGTGTGTCCATTCAGACACGGAGCCGCAGTTTGGCCCCGCCCCCTCCCACTCCTCATTGGTTCACTGACTTTGATTGACAGCAGCAGGAGCCAATGGCGCCCCACTGCTGTCTCAACCAATGAAGAGGGAGAAGCCACTGAGACTCTTGTGCAACATCGCTGGATCAAGGTGGGCTCAGGTAAGTATTGGGGGGGGGGGGCTGCTACACACTGAAGGTTTTAATCTTAATGCATAGAATGCATTAAGATAAAAGACCTTCTGACTTTAGAACCCCTTTAGGAACATCAGGGTTTAACAAACTTTTATTCTAGTGATCCCTCTAGACACAAATCACAGACATTTGAAAATGATCCAAACAGAACTATATTCACAGTAAGGTCTTATGCGGGTGAAGGTGATGGTTGCAGTGTTAAGGTCACCACACAAGTTGCTTTCGGATTGTACATAGGGTTGCCACCTGTCCGGTTTTGACCCGGACAGTACGGGTTTAGGAGGCTGTGCCCGGGTTTCCCTCTGCCTCACACCCGGACACCATTTCCAGCTCACAGGGGGTACCATGGGGCCACCTTTTACAAGCCCCAGCACACAGGGGGACCCGGACAGCAGGGGGATTGTAGCGGCGGGCAGGGGGAGCAATCAAAACATAAGGGAGAGAGAGGCGACAGGCAGCTGCTGGTGCGGACGTTTTTAATAAAATAAATGCTTAAAAACAGTCCACTCACTCCCCATGTCAGAGCTGTATATGTCAGTCTGTGAAGTCGGCTGTCCCATCCTCCCCTCCAATCAACGCTGCTGTTATCACTCTGAGGAGGAAGCCAATAACACAGAGCTGCGGGGAGACTGCAGTGAGCTGTCAGTCTGGGATGCTGTAACCAATCAGAGCATTCAGGAGGCTTAACCACACCTCCATCATCAGGCTGACAGTTCACATGAGTTTCCCGCGGCTCTCTGTTTCCTCCAGTGATAACAGCAGCGTTGATTGGAGGGGAGGATGGGACAGCCGACTTCACAGACTGACATATACAGCTCTGACATGGACAGTGAGTGGATTGTTTTTAAGCATTTATTTTATTAAAAACTTCTGCACCAGCAGCTGCCTGTCGCCTCTCTCTCCCTTATGTTTTGACTCCTCTGTGTTCCCCCCCCTCTGTGTTTGCCCCCCCCTCCTCCTGTATTTGCCCCCTCCACTGTATTTGCCACCCTCTCCTCTGAATTTGCCACCCTCTCCTCTGAATTTGCCACCCTCTCCTCTGAATTTGCCACCCTCTCCTCTGAATTTGCCTCCCCCTCCTCTGTATTGGCACCCCTCCTCTGTATTTGCCTCCCCCTCCTCTGTATTTACAACCCCCTCCTCTGTATTTGCCTCTCCCTCCTCTGTATTTGCCTCTCCCTCCTCTGTATTTGCCTCCCCCTCCTCTGTATTTGCCTCTCCCTCCTCTGTATTTGCATCCCCCTCCTCTGTATTTGCATCCCCCTCCTCTGTATTTGCATCCCCCTCCTCTGTATTTGCATCCCCCTCCTCTGAATTTGCCACCCCCTCCTCCTGAATTTGCCACCCCCTCCTCTGAATTTGTCACCCCCTCCTCTGAATTTGTCACCCCCTCCTCTGAATTTGTCACCCCCTCCTCTGTATTTGTAACCCCCTCCTCCTGTATTTGTCACCCCCTCCTCTGTATTTGTCACCCCCTCCTCTGTATTTGTCACCCCCTCCTCTGTCCTCCTCTGTCTTTGCATCCTCTTCCTCTGTATTTGCACCCCCTCCTCTGTAATTGTTCCCCTTCTCTGTAATTCCCCCCCCCTTCTCTGTATTTGCCACCCTCTCCTCTGTATTTGTCACCCCCTCCTATGTATTTGCATCCTCTTCCTCTGTAATTGTCCCCCTCCTCCTGTAATTGTCCCCCCTTCTCTGTAATTGTCCCCCCTTCTCTGTAATTGTCCCCCCTTCTCTGTATTTGCACCCCCCTCCTCTGTATTTGCCCCCTCTAATTGCCCCCTAGCTCTGTAATTACCCCCTCCTCTGTATTTGCACCCCTCCTCTGTATTTGCCCCCTCTAATTGCCCCCTAGCTCTGTAATTACCCCCTCCTCTGTATTTGCACCCCCTCCTCTGTAGTTGTCCCCCACTCCAAACCCTCTGCTGTCTGGACCCCCCTGTGTACTGGGGTCCCGTGATACCCCCTGTCAGCTGCCATGGGGGTATTGGAGGGAGGAGGATTTGTGCTGGTAGGGGAATAAGATTTGAAATAGGAGAGAATGGGGATAATGGCACCCCAATCACAAAGTAAAACTTATTTTGGGTGACAGGCATCCCACAATTCTGTTAACGTGATTTTCCCGCGATTTGTCTGGTGACAATCACGGGAAAACCGCACCGCGGTTGGGGTGCCGTGCCCTGCGCCTCTAAAGTGTTCGGGTTTGGCTTGAAGAAAAGGTGGCAACCCTAATTGTACAGTCTCTTTTGAATCGACCAACAATTGTAGTGTGAGGGCCTGCCTGCTTGGTTACAGATTGATTAGATCATTTAGGGTATGTCCTCATAAGTTTGGTAAATTTAAAGTTTATTGTACAAGGATTGTATGGCTAGATAGTAACATGTATGGTGACCCTTAGCTAGAACTAGAGTTCAAAAAGATAGCATTCCATAACTGTTATTATGGTATATAATTGTGTTTTATTGACAATTATAATTGTATATAATTGATAGCTAGGATAGAGTGAAATACACCTAAAAAAGAAAGAACCCTATCATAAGAATTATACTTTTACATGGTGACAGTTACTATCCACATATTCTAATTCAGGACCCGCCTTTGATCAATGTCTGTGTATACGGAGAAATCAGTTTAGAAGCATTTGAAAATAAGCTCAGGATTTAAATGATATGTAAACCTAGCTTTAAAGCGGTAGAAAACCACCAGCTTTTAAAAAAAAAAAAAAAAAAAAAACTGCAAGGCAAAGCTATAATGTGCTAGTATGCATTGCATACTAGCACATTATGTGAAACTTACCTTAAAATGAAGCCCTCCAGTGGTGTGCTGTCACCCCTGACAAGGCTTCCATCTTCACCTGGTCTTCCTTCTGGTCCTTTGATTGGATGAGCCTGGGGTATGCTTTTCTTTTAGATGGCATGCACCGGTGATGTCATTGGTGGCTTACGCAAATGGATATCTCCTACAGTGCACATTTAAGAGATATTTACTGTACCTATAGTATAGGTAAGCCTTATAGGCTTGCCTATAGGTAAAAATCATACATGGGAGTTTACTCCAACTTTAATATGTAAAATCATTTGCTGGATCAGCATAGACAGTAATTAGACACACCAAAAAGAGAAGAGGCCTGTGACATACAAGGGGAGAGGGCACTGTGATAGAGACATTTTCTAGCAAGTTCAACACACATTGCAAGTGAATATAAAAGTTATCAAAAGGAAAAACACAGTAAGTAAGCATTTAAATACATAAATGTTCTGTGCTTTTACCTTTCAATTGTTTAAATTATTATTATTATTATTATTATACAGGATTTATATAGCGCCAACAGTTTGCGCTGGTGAAAGGAAAGGGTCTTGTTAATGTACAGTATATGAAAACACTAACCATGAACTTCTCTTATTTGGTCAATTTTAGTCTGTTAAATATACAGTTGAAAGCATATTGTTATATCTGTTTGATAATTTGTTGATCTTCTAGAAATCTTATGAACAGATACGTTTCTGAGCTCTCTGCCTGTGGTGACTGTTATCAATTACATTGTTCTCTGAGGGCTACAGAACCACAACCCCCCATGTCTATGTTATGGACAGTAAGGGAGGGATGGCGTTTTGCAGTCCTATCTTGTTTCTGTTGCCTGATACAGAACAGCATGTGAATGTGCTTGTCCTAGAACTGGAAAGCAGACCATATATCAGTGGCGGCTGGTGCTCAAAATTTTTGGGGGGGCGCAAACAAACAGCCTCACTGTGCCATCAAACGCTGCCACTGTGCCCATCAAACGCTGCCACTGTGCCCATCAAACGCTGCCACTGTGCCCATCAAACGCTGCCACTGTGCCTTGAGGGCTGCCACTGTGCCTTGAGTGCAAGTGCTGCCACTGTGCCCCAAGTGCTGCCACTGTGCCCCAAGTGCTGCCACTGTGCCCCAAGTTCTGCCACTGTGCCCCAAGTGCTGCCACTGTGCCCCTCAAGTGCTGCCATTGTGCCCCTCAAGTGCTGCCACTGTGCCCCTCAAGTGCTGCCACTGTGCCCCCTGCCTGCCCTCTGCACTTACCTTGTCTTGGTGTGCAGCGCGCGGTGTCCCCTCATCTTCCCCTCATCTTCCGATATCTTCTCCCGCGCTCCAGTCTTCTGCTATGATTGGACGCTATGATTGGAGCGTCCAATCACAGCGCCTGTGACTTCAGCCAATCAGGTGACAGGTAACAAACCCGGCAACCTGATTGGCTGAGAGGCGGGTCTGTGTTAGGGAAGCGATGTATTCGCTTCTCTAACACAATACTGTGTAATCAGCGAACGCACAGCAGTGCGCCCGCTGTTTACACTTATGGAAGCCTTTCAGAGCACACCGCTCTAATCAGGTCCCCTATTAGAGCTTTACAGCTCTAATAGGGGCGCTTCCAGAAACACCCCCCCCCCCCCCGCTGTAATTCAGATGCCCGGTGCCCGACAAGGGGCCGGACACCTGAATAGGGGGCGGCAGCGGCGACAATAGATAGATTCATGCAATGCATGAATCTATCTATTGGTGATAGAGCGGTGCAGGAGAGGGGGGGCGGCGCTCCTGCGCCCTCTATGCACGCACCGCCACTGCCATATATTATGTGGAAGATAAGAAAATTGCTTGATACCCCCCATCAACACAGTCAGTGTTGATGAGGGAATCCCTCCTGCACCGCTATTGTATTCGGTCAGCTGGGAGCCTTACTTGCCAGCAGAACACAATGATTAGTGTTGCCAGCTATAGCTGGCGGCACTAATTGTTCAGGAAAAAACAAATGAATTGGTTGTACACAAGTTGATTGATGGATCAACTTGTGTACAACCAGGGTGCCCTTACATTGATTGAAATTCAGCCAATCCCTGCTAACCCGGACAAATTTTGATCCATGTATGGTCAGCCCAAGTGTGTTAATGGCAGCCAATTAGATATAAAATTAAAAAAGCTTGAAAATACATTATAGACTCATAAACCATGATATATTTAAATCAGATCTTCAGTAATTTTTTTCATCTTTCCATCTATTAAATCTTCTGCCCTTGTTGTTTTAACTTTGGATAGTAAAACATGTTTTTTCTGACAGGAAAAAACCTTCTACAGCCCACTTTCTGTTTCTTGTCTGATAAAAAGCCTAGGCTTATGACATCATGCACAGCGCTCTCTCCCACTCTCATGAGAGTTTGCCAGGAAGGGAGGGGGGTGAGTCATAAGAGAGCCAATGAGAGCTGCAGACCTGGAGGTGTGCCTCTGAGTGTCTGTAGAAATCCGGGAAGTGAACAGGCAGCAGCTTCAGCTGCCCACAATTAAAATGGATGCAGCCAGACTCAGTGGAGGGAGATTTCTGCAGTATATTTGGCAAGTACAGAATCACAGAATATATAAAATAATATGCAAAGTGGTTGGAGGGAAGCTTCAGAATGGCAAAGATGTTTTTATTACAAACTATGTGAACAGACTGCAGTTTCTCTTAAATTTTTGTTTTGGGTTTAGATATGCTTTAAATCAAGCAATCTTTAGCACTAGAAGACAATCCCTAGAATTCATAGAGACTGCAAAAGTGTCTCAGAGGCATTCTAAAAGTGGTGAAGAATGTCCAAAACTTGTACTTAAATTTGTAGCTGGTGGGGCAGCTCAAGCTGCCCCACCTTTAGAATGCACGAAAGACACGTTTGAAAAATCTATCTGAGCCGGTTTTCTGTCTGTATGCCAAAAGAGAGTTGGTCTCAATTGGCTGAACTTTTACATTTGTCGCATTCAAAGCGACACAATGCAAAAGTGCAACATTTTAGAACTACAGTGGAACCTCGGATTATGAGCATAATCCGTTTCAGGAGAATGTCTGTAATCCAAAGCACTCGCATATCAAAGTGAATTTCCCCATAGAAGTCAATGGAAATGAAGATAATTTGTTCCGCATTGACTTCTATTGCATGCAATACCACATGTGGCCAGAGGTGGGGGGCACCGGAGAGCCTCAGAAAAACTCGGGGACAGCTCGGCTGAACTCAGAAACCCTCGGAAAGGCTTGGAAACACTCAGGAACAGAGTATTTCCGAGTGTTTCCAAGTATTTTCGAGTGATTGCGAGTATTTCATAACGGCTCCGAACCATTCTGAGTGTCACCGGCGCCCCGCACCTCTGGCCAAATGCGGTAATGCACACCACATTAGCTTGAATTCTGCTAATTTTGCGAGACAACACTCGCAAACCGAGTCAGAATTTGAAAAAAAAAGTTGCTCGTCTTTCAAAACACTCGTTAACTGCGTTACTCGTTAACCAAGGTTCCACTGTACCTGAATTTGGTGCACGAGTCGCTGTTAGAGCAAAAAGTGTTGCAAATTCTTCATGAATTTGCGTAATACATTACCAAGAGGGATGAATACCAGTAAATTGGTGCAGCAGCTTTTTTAAATTTCCCCCGGTGTTTTTTCACCTCTGTGGTAGATTGTTTCTACTACCACTGCTCAATTTCGGCATTGCAGTCGTAAAGCCTTTTCTTCATTCAGCACTTCTGGAAGGGTTGGATGCCTATGTCCCCCACGCTGGTTTCTTTCTGTGATTGGAAAAATGAATCAGCATGCAGCAGGGGACACGGACATCTGGTACTTCAAGAAGTGTTCAATGAGAAAAGGCTTCCGAATGCAAAATGAAGCTGTTTATTAATTGTAAGGGAATTGATATTCTATGGAAATTTGTCTAGAAGAAATAAGATCAGTCTACTACACACATCCCGCATGTCGGGAGTCATTGGCTGGTATAATAAAAAACAGCCAACATCCGGCCCGTGTGTATGTCAGTCGGTCCAACAGAAGCCGGCCAAACCTCTGTTGGACAAGCATGCTGTAAAACCAGCAGCCGACTGGCTCAGCAATGGCAGAGAGCGCTGATCGGAGTGTTCTGGTGTGGGGGGGGGGGGGGCAGAAGCAGGCAGTTTTTTTTCCTTCAACTCGCTGGGTTGAAAGAAAAAAACTGTAATGCCCCATACACAGGATAGGATTTTACAACGGAATTTACGTCACACAAAATTTGAGATCTGGTTCTCAAATCTTCCGACAACAAAATCCCCCCAAAATTCAGAACGTGTGTACACAATTCCGACGCACAAAGTGCCACGCATGCTCAGAATCAAGCAGAAGAGCAGCACTGGCTATTGAACTTAATTTTTCTGGGCTCGTCGTACGCGTTGCACGTCACCGCGTTCTTGACGTTCGCAATTTCCGACCAACTTTGTGTGACCGTGTGTATGCAAGACAAGTTTGAGCCAACATCCGTCAGAAAAAATCCATGGATTTTGTTGTCGGAATGTCCGTTCAATGTCCGATCATGTGTATGCGGCATTAATGTGTACCAGCCTTTATTGGTAAGCCACTATGTATTTTCTAGTTGCGATAGTCTTTGGTTCACAGCATTGTGACTTGTCATGCAACACATAAAGTTGCATGACAAGCCAAATCCCATTTATTCACACCCAAGACTCAAGTCACAGCGTCTTCAAAAAAGGTTTCTGCACTACGTTGATGTGACTTTGATGCGACTCAGAGTCCCATAAACTCAAATGTCGCATCGAAGTCGCAATCAAGTCGCACTGGACGTTGCCCAACAATGGGGTCGCACTAGTGAGAACCGAGCCTTAATGCTGGCTTTGGTTGTGTGCAAAGTATTTGAAAATATTTTGAGATAAAGCAGTTTAAAATATATAGCTGAAAACAATCTAATAACTGAGAATAAGCATATTTTTATGAAAGATCAGTTTCATTAGCTAATGTGATCATTTTTGATAATAAGGTAAGTTTAATTCCGGATATTGGAAATTCTGTTGATGTGACACACTTAGCTTTTGATAAATCACCTGATAATGTTCCTCATATTAGCTTGATCCAGAAGTTAAGAATGCAGGAATTAGTGGAAAATGTTTTTAAACAGGTAGAAAATTACCATATATACTTGAGTATAAGCCAAGGCACCTAATTTTACCACAAAAAACTGGGAAAAAAACGTATTGACTTGAGTATAAGCCTAGGGTGAGAAATGCGCAGCTACTGTAAGTGTAAAAGAGGGTCAACAATGCCCATTTGCAGCTTCATTGTGCCCATTTGCATGACTCACTGTGCCCATTTGCAGCCATAGGTCCCCCGAACTTCAAGCTTGGTAGTTAAGGGTTCCTAGATGCCCCCTAGCTGCATTTGGGGTCTCTGGACCCAAAGGGTCCCGAAATGACATTGCTGCAGATGGACACGACTTTGGGGCCCTGTATCTCAGCTAGGAACACTAAATTTGGATATGTTGTAGTGCTAGTTCCACTGGGTTTGGGGTTCCTAGCACCAAGTGGCCCTGAGATACGGGGGCCCAAAGTCGGGTCGGAAAATGTTCTGCTGCAAAAAAGTGCTTGACTCGAGTATAAGCCGAGGGGGGCACTTTCATCACTAAAAAATTTGCTGAAAAACTCGGCTTATACTCGAGTATATACGGTAGGTAAAGGACAGAGGGTAGTTCTAAAAAGACCATGCAATAAATGGATTACAGTTAGCAGCAGTGAGCTACAGCACCACTCACTGCCAAGCAACTGCAAAAGGAAATACAATCTTAGGATATATTAAAATGGAGATAAAAAATGTTATGTTAACATATTTTGAATCTCTTGTAAGGCCACACCAAGAATATGAGATCACGTTGTGTACCATCATATTGTGAAAAGGACATACAAATTTAAGAGAGGGTTCAAAAGCAGGAAACTCAATTAATAGATGGATTAAAATCATTATTTATGGTGAGAATTTGGTATGTTCAGTTTACAAAAAAGATTTGGTAAATTATTTATAATATAATGACCTTACTAAGCAATCTAGAAAGTGAGAGAAGTGAAGCTATGGAATGCTTTACTGTATAAAGTGTAGCGCTACTCCCTAGAGCCGCTGGATTTTGGGTCCCCCTTTGCCCTACACAGCCAGACAATACGCATTTTCCACAACATCCGTAGGCAATAAACCAGTCCCAGGTCTTTGTTTTTGTTATTTATTAGGGGTAAATAACTTAGATGGGGATAAGGTTGTATGGGATGCCTAAAACTTGGTGAATGTACAACTTTGAGGA
Organism: Lithobates sylvaticus; assembly: GCA_028564925.1. NCBI lineage: Eukaryota > Metazoa > Chordata > Amphibia > Anura > Ranidae > Lithobates > Lithobates sylvaticus. The sequence continues at coordinate 82,071,201 of CM053031.1, forward strand.
CAACTTGAGTACTTCTAGCAAAAAATACTCAAAACTGCATTCCCTCTGGAATAACACAGTCCCAACTTGAATATCAGGTACTCTCCTGTTCCCCGAAAAATGGCAGCCCCTTGGCTTAGACTGAAAGTTCCCAAATCAAGGGTTGAGTTAACAGAAACTGTCCCTCTGAGAGCTAGCTGAATATTACACTCTGCTGTCTCCCTTGTAGACTATGAGGGTGAAAATGTGTAGAGGTTACTCACACTGTTCCTTTAATCCTGCAGCACAGATGGTTACTTCTGCCCAGGCTTCTGCTGATCAGGTCCCTCTTGTTTGTCAGGGTGTTTCAACCAGTCGAGGTGAGACTGAAAGGGGTCAAAGTCTCTCTCTGGTTTATCCACAGTACCTCTTCTGCCTGGAGGCAGAGCCCCCCCAACACAGAGGTCCCCTACAGGCTTAAGGATCCAGAACTCCAGAACGCTTCCCCACTGGCCAGGCTCCTAAGTATTTATGTGCAAAACTCCCCACCTTCTGGGTTGTCCTCACCCAAGGATTGGTGGAGCTTCCATAAACATAGCGTGCATTTGTATTCAGCCCCCTTTACTCTGATACCCCTAACTAAAATCTAGTGGAACCAATTGTCTTCAAAAGTCACCTAAATTGTCACTATAACCCGGGCAGATATACTAATAGCCTGAAGATTCGACTCCTATACAAGGTCAAATTTGTCCTTCCGTATTTGTAAGGGGGATACAGAATAAATAGCTGTACCAAACAATATATATTCTGGGCATTGAGCCTATTTAATGGGGCTCTAAAAAATTAATGAAACAGAACCTGTATTGATACAGCTAATATTCGAAAAATGTGTATAGTGAATCATTTCCACTGATGGAGCTACATAATGGAACTCCAAAGAAGGAGGGAGATCCATATGGAAGGTGAGATTATAAATTAAAAAAGAGATGTACAAAAAAGAGATGTACAAAAAACAAGTGGGGTGCATATCTAACTAAAGGAAACTTGTTTAGGTCGTTATATCCAGGAACCACATTACTTGATTTTCCTGGAGTATTATATTCACCGTTAACAGAAAGTGAAGATCCGTGGGCCAGTACAATATTTGGCATATTTCTTATAATATTACCACACATCCCACAATCCTACTGTATTCCTTCTGGTGTAATTATAATATATAGGCATTCTAAGCAAGACATTCTAACATACTTGTAAACTGAAAGTTTTCTCCTTTATATGTATAAATATTTGTTTTCGTAGTGTCGTGCAGGTACTTCATAACATATTTAACCATAGGGGGTTTTGATCAAGACTTGTTTATAAAGGCATTGATGTCCCATTCTATGTTGAGGCCGTAAGGCATATAACTCTTCAGTGAGTATATCCAAAAGGTCTCAAGTTTGGACACACCCCTGACGTTCGGTTCGCCCCTCCAGTGGGGGACAAATCTATCAATGATCTGAAACTTGGTCCCTATCGGATTTCTATTATGGTGTATCCGATAGTGTTTAGGGACGTTGTGGTCAGTGCGGCCCTTTTTTATGCCTGCAATGTGCTCATTGCATCTTACGGCAAACGTGCGAATGGTCCTGCCTACATATTGTTTGCCGCAAGGGCAAGTGATAAGGTATACAACATACCGTGTTTGACAAGTCAATAAGTGTTTCATTTTATATTCTTTTCCTGTAACACTAGATATAAACGTTTCGGTTTTTTTCTTACCATAGACATTGTAGGCAGGACATTCACGTTAATGTTCAATTTGTAATGATAAAACCGATTTGTATTGGACGCTTAGCGATATGGTAGTGAGGCTTGGTTTTCTGAAGCCCTTAGAGGTTTGTTAGAGAACCTTAGTGAACAAACAGCTTCATGAAGGCCAAGGAACACACCAGACAGGTCAGGGATAAAGTTGTGTGAGAAGTTTAAAGCAGGGTTAGAGTATAAAAAAAATATCCCAAGGTTTGAACATCTCACGGGAACACTGTTCAATCCAACATCCAAAAATGGAAAGAGAGTATGGCACAACTGCAAACCTACCAAGACATGGCCGTCCACCTAAACTGACAGGCCGGGCAAGGAGAGAATTAATCAGAGAAGCAGCCAAGAGGCCCATGGTAAGTCTGCAGGAGCTGCATGCAAGATCCACAACTCAGGTGGCAGAATCTGTCCACAGGACAACCATTAGTCGTGCACTCCACAAATCTGGCCTTTATGGAAGGGTGGCAAGAAGAAAGCCATTGTTGAAAGAAAGCCATAAGATGTCCCGTTGTGGAAGAAGGTGCTCTGGTCAGATGAGACCAAAATTGAACTTTTTGGCCTAAAAGCAAAACGCTATGTGTGATGGAAAACTAACACTGCACATCACCCTGAACACACCACCCCCCCCCCCCCCCATGAAACATGGTGGTGGCAGCATCATGTTGTGGGGATGCTTTTCTTTAGCAGGGACAAGGAAGCTGGTCAGAGTTGATGGAAGATGGATGGAGCCAAATACAGGACAATCTTAGAAGAAAACCTGTTAGAGTCTGCAAAAGACTTGAGACTGGGGCGGAGGTTCACCTTCCAGTAGGACAACGACCCTAAACATACAGCCAGAGCTACAATGGAATGGTTTAGATCAAAGCATTGTCTTGTGTTAAAATGGCCCAGTCAAAGTCCAGACCTAAATCCAATTGAGAATCTGCGGCAAGACTTGAAAATTGCTGTTCACAGAAGCTCTCCACCCAATCTGACAGAGCTTGAGCTATTGTGCAAAGAAAAATGGGCAAACATTTCACTCTCTAGATGTGCAAAGCTGGTAGAGACATCCCCAAAAAGATTTGCAGCTGTAATTGCAGCAAAAGGTGGTTCTACAAAGTGTTGACTCAGGGGGGCTGAATATAAATGCACACCACACTTTTCACATATTTATTTGTAAAAAAAATGTGAAAACCATTTATCATTTTCCTTCCGCTTCATAATTTATTGGTTTTCCTGCTGTTAATTATTGAATTTCTTGGATTTCCTGCTGATAATCATTGACTTTCTTGGATTTTCTTCTGTTCATGGATCATAACTCTAGCTCAGTTAAAATACCATTGTGGACAGTCCTAATCATATATGCCAAACACAGTAGCTGTTGCATTCCATGTGTTTATTACAAGACATATTTACTCATTAAATAAAGTTGTGTATTTGGAGTCAATGAATGATATTAGACAAGTTTGTCAATAACACATCAAATGTTAAACACTGGTTTATACTAATGAGGGAAGAATTATGTGATGGAAAAATCATCAACTTTACTAATGGTGTCCCCCAGGCATAATTAAAGCATCCATCCATAAATGATGTTAAGAAGGGCAATGAGAGAGATCTCAGTTTTTATCTGAGTATATGTTGCACTGGATGTTCTATATTCCTCAACGGCATTTACAGTAACCCTTTGTTTACTGGAGTACAAGAAACAAAGCTTGCTAACCTTTGAATGCTTAAAGTGCACATGTGATTGAATAAATAAGGAAGGGCGATAGGGTAATCTGTGCCCTGGTATTTATTTCTACTGTGAAGGGTTTAAGAATTTTCTTAAATTGCTCCCTATAAAAAAGGTTTGTGTTATAAATATATAAATGTATTTATTGCAGGTATTTAAATAGCCTTGACAATATACGCAGCGGTTTACATACATTTGTAGGCGGGGCCTCAAACAAGGTACCACTTGGGAGGAACCACACACACACGGGGTCTGGGCACTTGCCGTTTATAGTAACAGATCAAAGTTGTAGTAATTACAGTAGATGAACATTATGGCACACTGGTGAACATCACCCTATTAACACTGCCCACTGTAGGATGGTTTGCAATTGAATTACCAGAGGGTGGCCTCTGTTGGAGGGGTGACTATATTTTCGATAATCATGCTGCACTGGACTCTTGAAAAGGGATCATTAAAAGGTTCTTTAGCAGCAGACTGTGTCCCTTTCTCCATCCCACTCGCCAGGAACCTTTTCCTGCACTAAACACTGTCTTTAACCAGCAGTTTCCTTACCCTAACCCAGGGGTAGGTAACCTTAAAGAGGTGGAGCTCTACCTGAACAACATGGGAGAAATCAAAGGTCACCGGGCACAGTGTCCACTTCTCACACCTGATTCCAACCTATAATTGATATAGTAACTTTAATTGCCACATTGCTCGGCAATCATGGGTTTAAATCAGGTGGTAAAAGCAGTGGCTGGTGCTCAACATTTTTGGGGGGCGCAAACATTTTTTGAAAAAAAATCATCAATTGCAGCCACTGGGCCATCTAACACTGCCACTGTGACCTCAAACGGTGCCACTGTGCCATCAAACTCTGCCACTGTGCCCTCGAACGGTGCCACTGTGCCATCAAACGCTGCCACTGTGCCCATCGAACGCTGCCACTGTGCCATCAAACGCTGCCACTGTGCCATCAATTGCAAACACTGTGCCCATCAAATACTGCCACTGTGCCATCAAAGGCTGCCACTGTGCCATCAAACCCTGCCACTGTGCCATTAAATGCTGCCACTGTGCCCATTATACGCTGCCACTGTGCCCATCAAATGCTACAAGTGTGCCCATCATATGCTGCCAGTGTGCCCATCAAATGCTGCCAGTGTGCCCATCAAATGCTGCCAGTGTACCCATCAAATGCTGCCAGTATGTCCATCATATTTTGCCAGTATGCCCATCAAATGCTGCCAGTGTCCCTCCCGGGACACCCCACTCACACACCCACCCCCCCCCACAGATAGATTGCAGGACACCCCGCTCACACCCACTCTCTGCTCCCCGAGCCCACCCTTTTTTGAAGCCTATTAGAGCCTCTGGCTCTAATCAGGTGCTTAAAAAAAAATACACCCCCTTCTGCCCAGCCATAGGAGTCCATGCGTCCCGTGTCCGGAAAGGGGCCGGGCACATGGATAGGGAAGCGGCAGCATGGATGGGGGAGGGGGGGCGCCCGTGCGCCCACAGTGCATGGGCCGCCACTGGGTAATTAGCCCTATACTAATATTCCCAGTGTATTGCTTCACACTGAACTGAAGATCTCTTCTTTCCTGCTGCTGGCACCACTCTGAAGACCGCTAGGCAGGATAAGAGGTGGAGTGCAGTTGGTATCACTCCGCATGGGACAGGAGCCAGCACTACAGAGGAGGCATCGGCTTATGTGGCTCTTGCTCCCTACTACAGCTCCAACTTTACAAGTAGTCCCTCTGCATTGCACTCGGTTTGATGCTCTGGAATGGTTGGTCAGCAAGCCCAGACTGAGATCTACCAGTCACATGACTGCGATATACAGCTTGCTGACCCCCGTCCTAACCTATCGCTCCCTCAAAGCACGCCGAAATGATGTGGGATCTCGAATCTAAAGTGGTAATAAACATACAATGTTTATTTTATTACATACATTATATTTTTTATACACACATGTTTTACTTACCTGCTCTGTGCAATGGTTTTCAGGGACGAATCCGGGCCGAATCTTTGCCTGAATTCGACCCTGAAACAAAGCCAAAGACGCACAGTGTGCAGTGCGCTCCACAGCCACCCCGGAGATATGTGAACCGGCTCCATAGAGAGCCATGTACATTGTCCTGCTATGCGAATTGGATGTGGAGAAACACGCATCTAATTCGCATAGGTGTGAACCCAGCCTAAATGTTATTTCTGTCTGCCGCTTTGTGCCTCTGCTACCAGCATGAACCACTTCTGACAAGATTTCCTGACACCAAGAAAAAAAGTTGACAGGGGAGGGACCTCCAGCTGATTGACAGCCTTGGCTCTGTTCCTATGTGCTGTGGGAATGAAGGTGTTTCCGTTCCCACCAATAAGCTGTCACAGCTCTCCTCACTGAGCTCTGCAGAGTGTATCTTCAGCTCTCCGCCCCCTGCTTTCTAAAAGCTCAGACAAGCTTTAAAAATTCTGCAGATAAACAGGTACAACTTATGTAGGAGGATTTGTTTCATCTCTGTGTATCACCTGAGGCTAGTCACTTCATTGGGTATACACTCACTGGCCACTTTTATTAGGTACACCTTGCTAGTATCGGCTTGGACCCCATTTTGCCTTCAGAACTGCCTTCATTCATCAGGGCATAGATTCAACAAGGTGTTGGAAACATTCCTCAGTTGCTGCAGATTTGTTGGCTGCACTTCCATGATGCGAATCTCCCATTCCACCACATCCTAAAAAGTGCTTTGTTGGATTGAGATCTGGTGACTGTGGAGGCCATTCGAGTACAGTGACCTCATTGTCATGTTCAAGAAACCAGTGGTGAGATGATTTGAGCTTTGTGACATGGTGCATTATCCTGCTGGAAGGAGCCATCAGAAGATGGATACACTGTAGTCATAAAGGGATGGACATGGTCAGCGACAATACTCAGGTAGGCCATGGTGTTTAAACAATGCTTAATTGGTACTAAGGGGCCCAAAGTGTGCCAAGAAAATATCCCCCACACCATTACACCATCACCAGCCAAAACCGTTGATACAAGGCAGGATGGATCTATGCTTTTATGTTGTTTACACCAAATTCTGACCCTACCATCTGAATGTCTCAGGTGAAATCAAGGCTCATCAGATTAGGCAACATTTTTCCAATCTTCTATTGTCCAATTTTGGTGAGCCTGTGCAAATTGTAGTCTCAGTTTCCTGTTCTTAGCCAGCAGGAGTGGCACCTGGTGGGGTCTTCTGCTGCTGTAGCCCATCTGTTTCAAGGTTCGATGTGTTGTGCATTCAGAGATGGTATTCTGCATACCTTGGTTGTAATGAGTGGGTATTTAAATTACTGTTACCTTTCTATCATTCTTGAACCAGTTTGCCTATTCTCCTCTGACCTCTGACATCAACAGTTTTCATCCACACAACTGCCACTCACTGGATATTTTCTCTTTTTCTGACTATTCTCTGTAAACCCTAGAGATGGTTGTGCATAAAAATCCCAGCAGATCAGAATTTTTTTAAATACTCAGCACCAACAACCATGCTACAATCAAAGACACTTGAATGCCCTTTCTTCCCCATTCTGATGCTCCATTTGAACTTCACAAGCCTTCTTCACCATGTCTAGATGCCAAAATGTATTGAGTTACTGCCATGTTATGGAATGATTAGCAATTAGTGTTACCAAGCAATTGAACAGGTGTACCTAATAATGTGTAGTGTGGTTTACAACCACTTTAAAGGCTTTCTTGGTAGCCTCCCTGGCGGTATGATTATGTCAAATTTTTTAATCTCAAAGCGGTACATTGTTTTGCATAGAAATTTGGTGTTTTATATTGTAGGCCTGTAATTCTTAGTAGGGATGAGCCCGATGTTCGAGTCGAACGTAAGTTCGACTCGAACATCGGGTGTTCGCCTGTTCGCCAAACAGCGAACAATATGCAGCGTTCGTGGCAAATTCGAAAGCCGCAAAACCCTGTTAAAGTCTATGGGACACTAACATGAAAAACCAAAAGTGCTAATTTTAAAGGCTTATATGCAAGTTATTGCCATAAAAAGTGTATGGGGACCCAGGTCCTGCCCCAGGGGACATATATCAATGCAAAAAAAGTTTTAAAAACTGCCATTTTTTCGGGAGCAGTGATTTTAATAATGCTTAAAGTGAAACAATATAAATGAAATATTCCTTTAAATATCATGCCTGGGGTGTCCTTAGTATGCCTGTAAAGTAGCGCATTGTTCCCGTGTTTATAACAGTGCCACAGTAAAATTACATTTCTAAGGCCCCTTTCACACTGGGGCGGTGAGCTGCGGTGACGGTAAAGCAGCGCTATATTTAGCGCTGCTTTACCGTCGTTTTCACCACGGTTTTCGGCCGCTCGCGGTGCGGTTTTCCCCCCCGCGAGCGGCCGAAAAAGGGTTAAACACCCCCCGCAGAGCCGCGGTATTGCCGCGGTAACCGCGGTATTGCCGCGGTTTTACCGCGGTCTCCCATTGTAATCAATGGGAAGGAGCGGTATAGGAGCGGTGAACACACCGCTCCTATCCCGCTCCAAAGATGCTGCTAGCAGGACTTTTTTTGTCATCCTGCTAGCGCACCGCTCCAGTGTGAAAGCCCGCCGGCTTTCACACTGGAGTTAAAGGGGCCGGATTTTTTCATGCGGTGAACAGGCGCTATTTTTAGCGCTGCACCGCATGAAAAACGCCCCGGTGTGAAAGGGGCCTAAAGGAGAAAAAGTCATTTAAAACTGCTTGTGGCTGTAATGAATTGTCGGGTCTCAGCAATATAAATGAAAATCATTGAAAAAAACGGCATGGGTCCCCCCCAGTCCATTAACAGGCCCTTTGGGTCTGGTATGGATATTAAGGGGAACCCCACACCAACATTTTTAAAAAATTGGCATAGGAGTCCCCCCAAAATCCATACCAGGCCCTTCAGGTCTGATATGGATTTTAAGGGGAACCCCAAGCCAAAATAAAAAAAAAATGTTGTAGGGGCCCTTCCCAAAACCCATACCAGACCCTTATCCGAGCATGCAACCTGGCAGGCCGCAGGAAAAAGGGGGGTGGACGAGAGAGCCCCCCTCCTGAAGCAACTTTGTCCCTATGTTAATGGGGACAAGGGCCGGAATCTGGAATCTGGAAAAAAAGTGTCAAAATGTTAAAAAAATTTAAAATTACAGTAGACAATTTGACGTTACGTGATGTCACATAATGTCAGAGGGTAGCAGGTTCACCCGTTTACATCACCAGGTGGCCCTGCCCTCAGCTATATATCCGCTGTCATTGCAAAGAGGCAGAGTTTTTCCGTTTTTTTTTATTTTATTTTTTATCGGGTCGTCGGACGCTGTGATCGAAGATGAATGGACATCGCTGGACAGTTTTTTTTTTTTTTTTTTAAATAAAGGACTTGTCCCAAATTGTCTACTGTCATTTTTAAAATCTTGACACTTTTTTTGGTAAATGAGTAGGGGTACAATGTAGATGATACCCATTCACATAGGGGGGGCCCAGGATCGGGGGGTCCCCTTGTTAAAGAGGGCTTCCAGATTCCGATAAGCCCCCCGCCCGCAGACCTCCACGACCTCCAGGCAAGGGTTGTGGGGATGAGGCTCTTCTCCCAATCAACATGGGGACAAGGTGCTTTGGGGGTGAACCTCAAAGCACCCTCCCCATGTTGAGGGCATGTGGCCTGGTATGGTTCAGGAGGGGGGGTGCCCTCTAGTCCCCCCTTTCCCTGCGGCCTGCAAGGTTGCGTGCTTGGATAAGGGTCTGGTATGGATTTTGCATTTTTTTTATTTTGTCTCTGGGTTCCCCTTAAAATCCATAACAGACCTTAAGGGCCTGGTATGGATTTTGGGGGGACCCCTATGCCATTTAAAAAAAATTTTTGGTGCAGGGTTCCCTTTAATATCCATACCAGAGCTGAAGGGCCTTGTATGGATTTTGGGGGGACACCCACGCAATTATTTTTTTAAATTTGGGTGCAGAGTTCCCCCTAATATCCATACCAGACCCAAAGGACCTGGTAATGGACTGGTGGAGGGGAACCCATGCCGTTTTTTTCAATGATTTCCATCTATATTGCCGGGACCCGACAATACATTCCAGCCTCGAGTAGTTTTAAATTACTTTTTTTTTTTTTTAGAAATGTAATTTTGCTGTGGTATTGTTATAAACATGGGAAAAATGCGCTACTTTATGGGCATACTAAGGACACCCCCAGGCACGATATTTAAAGGAATATATAATTTTTATTGTTTCACTTTAAGTATTATTAAAATCACTGCTCCAGAAAAAAATTCAGTTTTTAAAACTTTTTGCAATGACACATGTCCCCTGGGGCAGGACCCGGGTCCCCAAACACTTTTTATGGCAATAACTTGCATATAAGCCTTTTCAATTAGCACTTTTGATTTTTCCTGTTCGTATCCAATAGACTTTAATGGTGTTCGCATGTTCGTACAAATTTTTTGCCTGTTCGCAAGTTCTGGTGCGAACTGAACCGGGGGGTGTTTGGCTCATTCCTAATTCTTAGTAATAATACACTTAAATCTGTCCAAACAAGAGTCTAGTAGACATCCCAGGTATGATAAAGTTTGAAACACAAAATATTAAATTATAATATAATAAATAACTATAAATAATTATAAAAAATAATAATATAATAATAATAATAAAATGAATTTCCCCACAAATCACTATCGCTCAATTCTGCAAGTGTTCTAATTTACTATCGCTGTGTTGGAGCTGGTCTAAAACCTCTTTTGACGTACAGGGACACTTTTTGGTTGCCATGAACAATCTCAAGTTTCCAGGCAGAAAGAACAGTATATATAATATAAAACTGCATGTAGGGCACTGGACAAACACTAGAGACAAAAGGGATGTGAAATGATTTGATACAGTAATGTAATCTGTAAGATTACAGTGTAATGTATGTATTATGTTTGATTTGATTGGGGTCCTTTATGCCATGCGCCTATGCCTCTAGGATCTATGCACATATCATTATGCATGACACCATGGCACGTCCGGAAAGATAGGTTGTTGAAGCTACGTGCCTTGAGATGGAGTCACTTGGTCTGTGATGCTGAAGGGCAAAGATAACAAGTTACAGACAAAAACAAGAAAAAGTGCTAAAACCAACTGAGAAGTGGCAGTTACCACCAATCACCTTCTATCATCACCTTTCTCTCCATCATTCCACAACCTTCAATTCAAATGCTGTCAATTAAAGTAGATGTAAACCCAACCACTAAAATCTCATATAAGCTTTAACATGTTGATGCAACTTTAAAATCTGTAGTTTTCATTAAAATTATTTCCGGTGAGGCTGCACTGAAAAAGCTCACTTAACTAGAACTAACAATACATTATTTGGAGGAAAATAAAGGGTTTATGTATACACACTATTTCCCCCCTGGGGAATTATTTTATTAAGGTATTGCAGAGTTAGCCAGGGAAAAAATTGGACAGTCCTGGGATACTTTTTGGCACAGAAAGCCACATGCTAACAACTAGGAATGAGCAAACCAGGCAAAGGTCAGTTTACGGTAGGTTGAGTGAACCAGCAGGATTTCGGCAAACCCCAAACATTTTGTTAAACCTCATTAAAATCTTTAGGAGCAAAATGGTTTTAATTTTTTCTGGCCTTTTAAGACTAATATTGAGACTACTACCAATGCAAAAAAGTTACAAAAATACCATTCGGCAGAGGGTCTTTTACTGTGGCTTAAAGGGCAAAATTGAAAATGCACAAATCCTTACAATAGAATGCTTGGGGAATGCCTTAAAGTGGCATCTGAAGTTAGAGAGTAGTACAATGTAGTCCTTCAAAACTGACAAGTTTTGTATATAAACAGCAACCATGGATCTGCCATATATGGTCAATGACAGTCACCAAAGTCAGTTTGTTGACAAACAGCAACTGGCCAGCGATTTGTCCTTTACCACAGGAGTAGTGGCAGCAAAGTCAGAAGTTGGGTCACCATGGAAGTGGGTCAGCATCATCGGGCAGCAAGTCATCGTGAATAATGGAGATTTACATTACTGGATGACACAGTTGACGTTGGATTTATGCTGTGCATTGAGGGACACTGTTTTTTTTTAATTTAATTATTTTGAAAAAGGACTTTTTCATAGTGGTACTTTTTACACTTTTTTGGGGAATGAAAAAGGGCACTATGTCCCCCCCCCCCCGCCCCCCCCCCCCCCCCCCCCCCGTCCCCCCACCCCCACCCCCCCCCCCCCCCCCCCCCTCACCCCCCCCCCCCCCCCCCCCCCCCGCCCCCCCCCCCCCCGCCCCCCCCCCCCCCCCCCCCCCACCCCCCCCCCCCCCCCCCCCCCCCCCCCCCCCCCCTGCCCCCCCCCCCCCCCCCCCCCCCCCCCCCCCCCCCCCCCCCCCCCCCCCCCCCCCCCCCCCCCCCCCCCCCCCCCCCCCCCCCCCCCCCCCCCCCCCCCCCCCCCCCCCCCCCCCCCCCCCCCACCCCGGTGCCCCCCCCCCCCCCCCCCCCACCCCCCCCCCCCCCGCCCCCCCCCCCCCCCCCCCCCCCCCCCCCCCCCCCCCCCCCCCCCCCCCCCCCCCCCCCCCCACCCCCCCCCCCCCCCCCCCCCCCCCCCCCCCCCCCCCCCCCCCCCCCCCCCCCCCCCCCCACCCCCCCCCCCCCCCCCCCCCTGGGTGCCCCCCCCCCCCCCCCCCCCCCCCCCCCCCCCCCCCCCCCCCCCCCTAGCCCCCCCCCCCCCCCCCGCCCCCCCCCCCCCCCCCCCCCCCCCCCCCCCCCCCCCCCCCTCCCCCCTCCACCCCCCCCACCCCCACCCCCCCCCCCCCCCCCCCCCCCCCCCCCTCCCCCCCCCCCCCGATTTCTTCCCCCCCCCCCCCCCCCCCCCCCCCCCCCCCCCCCCCCCCCCCCCCCCCCCCCCCCCCCCCTCCCCCTGGTTTTTTTGCCCCCCCCCCCCCCCCCCCCCCAGACAGGCCCCCCCCCCCCCCCCCCCCCACCCCCCCCTCCCCCCCCCCCCTCCCCCCCCCGCCCCCCCCCCCCCCCCCCCCCCCCCCCCCCCCCCCCCCCCCCCCCCCCCCCCCCCCCCCCCCCCCCCCCCCCCCCCCCCCGCCCCCCCCCCCCCCCCCCCCCCCCCCCCCCCCCCCCCCCCCCCCCCCCCCCCCCCCCCCCCACTCTGTACACATTTCCATAGGGGAATCTGGATATCTGCCCCCCCCCCCCCCCCTATTCAGATTCCAAAAATGTTACTTCACATGTAGGCCGGTGCAATTTGGCCTCCATCCTGTAGATGACACTGTGCTACTATAAAGATGGAGCTAAATCTTTAGAGGAAAATTGTTCCTTGAAAGATTCTATGATTGTTACAGAGGTTACAGTTGTCTGATTTGATGCTGTAACTTCTGATGACCTCTTACAGCTATCTTGGTGTGGTACTCTATAAATGATGGTGCCTGCAGCATTTGGGAGCACCTAGGGCGAGTGGCTAGGCGAGTGACAGAGATCCTGTTTATCAGGAAGAGTTATCAGCACTGGGAGAGATTCCTAATCAAGTAGGGTTAGTGCAGGGACACTGCTTGTCCTCCACAGGTGTTCCAGGTACCCAGACCAACAATTGGGAAATCTCTTCAGCAACATAGAATGCCATTTCTTTATACGTCAGTTCGCTCCAGCAGAAGCCATCCTCTAGTAAACAGGTTGAACCCGTGTAGCACTGCCCCCCAGGGGGTTGCTTGGTATTGATTGTTCTCCTGTGCAGCCATGACCCTGTCAACTGTCCAGCCCCCCTGACACTCTAGGTTCAGTCATGTTGTAAATACCTTCAAATAACACACACAGACACAAAGCAGTAGTTGTAGCTCTCTCTCTGATTTACTTAGTCAAGAGAAGAGGTGTGGAAGGAGGATTAGTCAGCCAAATCCTGTTTATAGCCAAGACTAGGCTGAAACAGTCCACTATGGACCGCCTGCCGTCATTTTACGTCGGTACTTTGAAGTGAGGGGAGGTTGGCCCCACCCATCTCCATATCATTGCAGGGCGGAAGCGACTTCAAAACGTCACTTCTGCCCATAGCTCTTAAAGAGACATTAATTTTTTATTTTTTCAAATGACAAAATGTATTTATTTAATTTTTTATTGCATTTTACTGTAAATATAAGATCTGAGGTCTTTTTGACCCCATATTTTATATTTAAGAGGTCCTGTCATGCTTTTTTTTTATTACAAGGGATGTTTACATTCATTGTAATAGGAATAAAAGTGACAGTTTTTTTTTAAAAGAACAGTGTAAAAAGAAAAAAAAAAAAAAGGTAAAATAAATAAGAAAAAAAAATTAAACTGCCCCATCCCGCCGAGCTTGCGTACAGAAGCAAACGCATACTGGAGTAGCGCCTGCATATGAAAACGGTGTTCAAACCACACATGTGAGGTATCGCTGCAATCGGTAGAGCGAGAGCAATAATTCTAGCCCTATACCTCCTCTGTAACTCAAAACATGCAACCTGTAGAGTTTTTTAAACATCGCCTATTAAGGTTTTTAAGGGTAAAAGTTTGTCGCCATTCCACAAGCGGGCGCAATTTTGAAGCGTGACATGTTGGATATCAATTTACTCAGCGTAACATTATCTTTCACAATATAAAAGAAATTGGGCTAACTTTACTGTTTTCTTATTTTTTAATTAAAAAAAGTGTATTTTTTCCAAAAAAGTGTGCTTGTAAAACCGCTGCGCAAATACGGTGTGACAGAAAGTATTGCAACGACCTCCATTTTATTCTCTAGGGTTGTTAGAAAAAAAATATATAAATGTTAAAGAGGAAAACTGGCCCAGCCTACCTTTGATCCTAATGAGAGATAATGTACCATAGATACCAGTGATGCGACCCCTTTTATGTTCTAAATGCAAGGCCTTGCAGTGTCTTCACTGGCAGTTGGAACTCATAGAACAAGAATTCCTTAAAGTGGCAAAGTGATGGTGAACAAGGTAAAATAACTGGTTCTGACTTATAGCAATCATCTATGTAATCCAGGTAAGTGTTGTCTGTGCACAGTGTATAGAGTGTAGTATTACTGACTGGCAATGGGATCTGTGGGCAAATGCCCTCTCACCAATCCTGATAGCGTTCAGCAGCCTCCCGGAGGACGGTCACACGATTCTCCTTGCTGCAGATGGACAGAGACTTCTACTCTCTCCCTAACTAATGTGGCTCTTTCCCCAATTATTCCCACATTGAGGGCATGCTGAAATTTGGCAGGATTTGGGCATCCAGTAGAATATGTTAGCCTCCCCAAGATGGAGCCCATAAAAGGACTGATTCATTTCTTCTTTTTTCAGTCACTGCACCTTTTAAGAGAAGGAAAATCTGGAGGCACCGAAGTCTAAAATGTGAAACCTGAGCCTGGGATGATGCACACAACTGGCTTGATGAAATCAGCTTTATCAGATGTTCCGCCATCATACTGCAGCCCACCACCTATCTACAGGTGGCCAGGAAATAGAGTGTATGCACCCCCCCTCTCTTCCTGTGCCAGACCAGGTCATGTGTTTTTAACATTGGGGAGGTAACTTTTAAGTGTGAGGAAGCAAAGCCCCCTCCCATCCCCACCCCCACCTCCCCCCTTCCTTGCTAGGCACCTTGCCCCATGTTTATATTAAAAACATACTGTAATGTCACCATGGCAGCCTACAATACTTGCAAGTCTGTTAATTTACCCTTTTGAGGGCCCAATGCAATTGTTACCCTGGACATACCCTCTAAATATAATTTCCTGTCTTTTTGTAGCAGTGTTTAATATTTACATTGATGGCTTATTACAGTGTTTTAAGAGTTAAAATACTAAAGGTAATCACCCACATTTCACATTCTGATATTCATGTCCCAATTACTCACTTCTCACAGAATAATTATCACCTTTGCTACCACTGAGTTTTTTTTTCCCTTTCCCATTTGTTAATTTTTCCATTACCCGCACTCACCACCTTTTGCCAGTCAGAGAAGCTTCCCAGTTTAATGCAATGTTAATCTCTATCACCTTTAAGCAGATTGACTGGCAGATCCTTCATGCTTCATAGTTAAGATGTATCCGAGAAAGCATTGTTAATGCCTGGCTAAAAATAGTAGAGCGAGAGAGGGAGAGGATACTTTAGTTTCACGCAAAATGAAGATAAAAAGAAACAGAGTGCCACTTTCATTCTGCAGGGCTTATTTTAGGCCACAAAGCGTTAGGATTAAGATGTAGCACCCTTTGTATTTTATTAGATGTTCTTGACTTGTGTTAAATTAGTATTAACGTCTCTTTTTAAAGTGAAATTAAAGGTTTGTTTAAAAAGACAAAAAAGACAACAAACGTCATACTTACCTGCTCTGTGCAATGGTTTTGCACAAAGCAGCCCCCGATTCTCCTCTTCTGGGGTCCCCCACCAGCGTTGCAGGCCCCTTCCCTTCTGCCTAGTGCTTCCATAGCAAGCAGTCCATTCACACATTGAGCGTGACTTGGCCACTCTCTACTCATTGGCTCACTGGCTGTGATTGAAAGTAACAGGAGCCAATAGCTACCTGTCTAAGTCAATGAGGAGGGAGAGACCCGGGAGACCCGAGGCTCTCTTAGACATCGCCAGATTGAGAAAGGGCTCAGGTAAGTTTTAGGGGGGATGGGGTGCTGCTGCACACAGAAGTTTTTTTTAACTTCATACATAGAATGCATGTGTCAGGAAAGGTGCATGTCTATGGTCATGTCATGTCTATGGTCAACTTGCCGGTGTGCATGCGTGTGCGCAAATGGGTGAATGAGTGCTCACAGGCAGGCTTCTTAAGCTGCACTATGGCCTTGAGTCATTGCCATTTGGTCTACTATGTTTCCTGAGTTTCTGTTACCCGTTCCTGTGTTTACGATCTGCTCCTGACTATGCATGATCACCTCCTGTACCAACTCCCGGCTTGTCTTTGGATTTCGTCTCTGTCTGTTCCTTCTGCTCATCTGCCTGCTGTTACTGATCCTGGTCTGAACTCTGACTACTCTTCTGCCTGCTGCATGTACTTGATCTGCCTGCTAGTTGCTGGCCCAGATTACCTGACACTGCTTACGGATTCCTTTCCTGCATTCGAGCCTGATGATCTGTGTCAGTCTCCTGCTCCAGACTCCCTGCCAGCAAAGCTTCCAGTCTGTCTTCCTGTTGTTCCGGGATGCACAGCCTACTCTTCAGCATCTATCAACTGATGACCAGTCAGAAACTCGAGCTCACTCTGTGCGCTGGCACTCCCGGTTACCTTACCAGGACTCCTGAGCCAGGGCTCAACGTTACAACATGAAGGTAAAAAACCCTCACCCTTTACAACCACTTTAATTTTAAAATGTTTACTGTATACATATTTAATAACTTAAACACTCTTCAATAAAACATTTTTCTTAATTATGTATGAAAGCACTTATGCATAGAGATTATCACAGCCTCTGGATCCCTTTATGGAATATGTACCCTTTACTCATTCACATACTGTAGAGGGAAGATGGTATTTGGTGGCACCTTTTGAGATTCCGATAAGCCTCTGTGAACAGACCCCCTCAACCACCGGTCCAGGGTTGTGGGGAAGAGGCCATTGACCTCATCAACTGTGGGGCAACGTGCTCTGCTAGTTGGTAAGTTACTCTTCCCTGTTGAGGACATGGAGCCTAGTATGGTTCAGCAGGTGGGGGCTGCATGCTCATCCCCTCAACTAGGCTGAATGCTCAAATAAGGGTCTAGTATGGATTTTGTAGAGGTCTGACCATTTTTTTTTCCTGTTCCTTACATAGAAGTTCCACCTTAAAATGTATTCTTGTCTCAAGGGGTCTGGTATGGAATTTCAGGGAAGACTTCATGCTGTTTTTTTTCTTTTTATCAAGGATAAGGGTCTGGTAAGTTTTTTTTTAGAGGGTCTAATAAAAATTAAGGTTTTCGCACCCATTTTGTTTACAAAAAAAGTTACCTGCAATTTAAACAGCAATTTTTTCTTTGCAAATGTCAGTTTTGCTGCAGTAGGCTTACAGATGCGCAACACACAGGACGGTTAAGGAAACTCCCCAGGCATTTTATTTAAAGGAAGTTTGCAGTTTTCATTTTTCACTTTAGACATTATTAAAATTGCTGCTAACCGCCAAACTGGCAACCCCTGCCTTATACCTTAAAAATGGGCATTACTGTTTTCAACATGTGATCCCTTTGACTTCAATGGTTCAAAGGTATGTTCAGCTCATCCCTACTTGGTATGAGTGGATTGGTGCAAGACAAATATTGCACCTATAATTAAAAAGTCTTCACACAATAACTGCAGACCTGTAGGTAATGATGAGTAAACTGGCCTGTGTTATGTTTGTGGAAGGGTTTGCATACTCAACCTGAAATTTATACACCATGAACAAAGTGCCCAAACTCCACTAAAGTCTATGCAAGTTGAATCCTGTAATTTGTTTCTGCCTTTTTTAAATGTCAATTCTGTTGTGTGAATTATGAGATTTGTTTTGGAGATTTTCAATTTTTTTTACATTTATGTCATTCAGAATATACTTTATGTATTGTAATTATCGATTTACCTACTGGCCTGGAGTTTCAGTTTTACAAATACACATAGCTGACTTGTAAAAACAGCAGAGAAATGAGAAAGCTGTGGATAGTCATACCAATTTTTATTACGCTGGGAATTTTTAGGTACTAATAAATTAAAAACTGATTGTATAAAATTAATACATTTATTTGTCTATTTATAAAAAAAAATTGCTCAAAAACACAAGAAGAAACTGGCACAACAATTGAACATACTGTATAGCTACAGATGGTAATACACCCACATTTACCCCTTTAAATCCCCTCTATCTAGGCTCACATTACTCCCTTCCTCAACCTGGGAACCATCATCAGAGCCTTCAAATCGCTGCATATCCTCCAGCAGCATGTACCCAACACTGTGGTCGAATCATTCTGGGGACATGCATGATGGTGGGGCTACGGAAGGAGGGACTGTGGACAAAGAACCAGTGGAATAGGCCACTTTGGCAGCTGCGTTGGAAGGCAAACTACTCTGAGCCTGGGTGACAGAGGATGAGGAGGATGAGGACAGCTTTGTTATCCACTCCATCAACTCTTCTGCAAGTTCTGGCTCAATAACACGGCCAGCGGCAGAAAAAAAGCACAAGCGTGCCCCACAGCCACCTGCAGAGGATGCACCATGTCTACGACCAGCACTGCTGATTGTAGACACAGAGGCTGCTTGCCCTCTTTTAGTGGCCTGCGAGCATCTGCCTCTCCTTGTTGGCCTTCCGCACATGATGTATATTTTGTTTTGAAACACCACACTACACTGTATTAGATACTGTGTACACCACCAGAAGTGTAGTAGAAACTGTACACACTGTATTAGATACTGTGTACCCCGCTTGCACTGTATTAGCAACTGTACTATGGCTGCACTGTATCGTGTACTGTGTACACCACCAGAAGTGTAGTAGAAAATGTACACACTGTATTAGATACTGTGTACACCACCTGCACTGTATTAGCAACTGTACTACGGCTGCACTGTATTGTGTACTGTGTACACCACCAGAAGTGTAGTAGAAACTGTACACACTGTATTAGATACTGTGTACACCGCCTGCACTGTATTAGCAACTGTACTATGGCTGCACTGTATTGTGTACTGTGTACACCACCAGAAGTGTAGTAGAAACTGTACACACTGTATTAGATACTGTGTACACCACCAGAAGTTTATTAGAAACAGTACACCACGGAATGCACTGTAGAAATAGGCTACACTGGATGCAGAGTATATATATATATATATATATATATATATATATATATATATATATATATATATATATATATATATATATATATATATATCAAATACACTACCACTAACTATATCATATATATATATATATATATATATATATATATATATATATATATATATATATATATATCAAATACACTACCACTAACTGAATAACCTGCCTGCTTAATCTAAATCAAGCTATCTCTCTGTCCACACCAACAACACTACACACGGCCGTTGTGTAAGCAGCCTTATATAGTGTGGGGCGTGGACTTAGTCCCCCTGAGCCATGATTGGCCAAAGGCACCCTGCCTTTGGCCAATTATGGCTCTCTTAGCAGAGAGCGCTGCGCTGTGATTGGCCAAAGAATGCAGGTCAGGTGCATGCTTTGGCAAATCATCATACAGCAATACATTGCGGCCTCGCAGTGCATTATGGGGCGTCCCGCAGCTCTCGAATTTGCAGCGAACGCCCCATAATGTTCGCTGTTCTACGGGCGAACACCCGATGTTCAAATCAAACTTATGTTTGACCCAAACATCAAGCTCATCCCTACCTTTGAGGGATACACAGCCTCTAAATGTTTTTTCAATTGTTATGTCTATTGGAGCTGTGAATAGTTTCACTTTAGATTTAGACCTACAGAATTGAGTTAAGCCCCACTAAAAGTGAATCTGTGTTATTCCCATGTAGAGCATAGCAACAGGCTCACATTAATGCCCCCACTTTCCCGGGGACAGCCAAGCCAACGCGATCCATAGACTTCCATGCAAGACATCTGGAATCGTGGAAGGTGTAGTTTGAAGTGTCAGCCATGTAATGGAAAAAAGCCTGCTCTCTTGCCCTAGCAGAATGAGACCTACGGGAGCAGGAGACAGAGCCAGCCCTAAAGGGCCCGGGTTAAAGAGTGACGTTGCCAAGGGACCAGTCGTAGTCACTAGCCTCACTGACCTGACGAGATTGCCGCAGAGAGACCAGAGCATTCGCTAGCTTCCTCCTTCTGCCATGTGAATTTCAGCCACATCAGAACCCTACCAAAGGGGCCCCTTCCACCACCAAATGCCTATCGCCGTTTCAAGTGTTAGTGAGAGTGCCTTTTGCCACTTTGCACTGTCAGCGGTAGTCAAGTTACTGAGAGTAGGACCTTTGTAGTACTCTTTCAGCACCCCTCCATTTTGCATCCCAGTACTTTCTTAGCCCTGCCATTACTGCCTATGAACTGCAGCTGTGGTGCATCATCACCATCCATGGCACAACTTGCTTCCCCTACCACAGACTACATTTTACTCTCACCACTTAACTGCATGAAGATTTAAGGACTACACTACGTGCACCAATGCTCATCTAAAGGGCCCAACATTAGCTGTCAGAAGGCAGATTACCCCTACCATCCATTTTACAAGTTTCCCTCATTCCCCTGCACTATTTATGTTGTTAAATTCTGATTGTTTTTGCCCAGTAGGTCTGCCCAGTAGGTCAGGACTAGCATAGCCTCCATTAGTACTTTTTAGCAGTATAGCCCTGTCATTGTTAGTTTAAAGTCAATTGCTGCCTGTTATTACATCCTGGGTGGCCTTGCTACTGTTTGTGCTGACCTGGATGTCCTACGAACTTCATGCCTAGCTCTTACTGTTGGCCATTTTGTGTGCTGAACTGGGCTATCACTAATATTACTTTGTTTGTACTAGCAAGGTTGTCAACTTCTTGAAGAATAATATAATAAGTTTACTCTGATCAACTGTTTGGTGCCTTTTTTCAAGATAACCCTAGCATTGGGTAATCATGTGTTTCGTTGGGTTTGATTTACTAAAACTGGAAAGTGCAAAAATCAGGTGCAGATATGCAGAAAAAACAATCAGCTTCCAGGTTTTATTGTCACAGCTTAATTGAACTTACTGAAGTTAGAAGCTGATTGGCTACCATGTACAGTTGCACCAGATTTCGCACCCTCCAGTCTTAGTAAATCAATCCCATTGTATTTGCTTGTATTCTCTCAACCTAGCATGTCAGAGGGGCTGAGGCTCTTCAGTTGGATGAGGCTGAGAACAGAGGACCCATCTTAACCAGCGCTAAGTGCTAAGTGCTACACTTAATTGCCCAGCACCCCTACCACATCTACTGGCAGAATCAACAGGTAATAAAATGGTGGGGAGCAGAGCCGGTACAAGGGGGGGGGGGGGGCGGAAGGGACGGGTGCCCTGGGCAGTACAAATTATTGGGGGTGGGGGGGCACAGTGAAGTCCTTGTAAAACAGGCAAAGCAGTCATTAAATGGCAGCCCGTGCACGGACCGAGTGGCGCTCTTGCCTGGACCGCCAGTGTAGTAGCAGTCATTGGCTTGCTGGGACTGCGGGTTTCCCAGCAACCAGTGACGTTGCGTGTGTGCGCCCCGCTTCCTGACCGCGGCTCTCACTCCCAATGTTCTGTCACAAGAGCGCCTGGCGTCACATGCATGCTCCGCCCGCCCCCCTGCTACTCGCGGTTCCTGGTTTTCTGTGACAAGTGTGCCCGGCCGGGTGTGACATCACGTGTGCGCTCCGCCCCATCCCTCTGCTACACGCAGCTCCCGGCTCCTGTCCTGACTCACTTGCAAAATATATCTCGCAGCTTTCCGCCCCACTGCAGCTTGTGCTGACTACTCCTGAGCTCAAGGTATGTGGGGCACATGTTTCCTAAGCTGCACACCGATGGCCGTATTTTGTTAAGGGGCACTCTGATGGCCATATTTTGTGCCCCTTAACATAAAATGTGCCCATCAGAGTACCCTTAACATAAAATGTGCCCATCAGAGTGTCCCTTAACATAAAATGTGCCCATCAGCATGCTACTTATTTGCTCTGATGGGCATATTTTATTTTAAGAGCAACACTAATGGGCACATTTTGTTATGCCCATCAGAGTGTCCCTTAACATAAAATATGCCCATCATCAGCCTGACCCTTAACATAAAATAAGTAGCATGCTGATGGGCACATTTTATGTAATGGGCACTCTGATGGGCATATTTTATGTTAAGGGGCACTCTGATGGCCATATTTTATTTTAAGAGCAACACTGATGGGCACATTTTATGTAAAGGGGTACACAGATGGTCATATTTTGTTGTGCCCATCGGAGTGCCCCTTAACATAAAATGTTATGGCTGACAGACTACAGCATACTGTAGATTCCCTTTTTTAATGTGTTCATGGTTACACTTGTTAAAGGAAGAAAGTAGCTTTGTAATTGTGATTTCTTGGTGTTCTTTGCATGGGATACTCTGGTTGGGTAAAATATATTGTTTAACTTTTGATTCTAAACTCAAATGTAGATAATATAATGAATACAATTTAAATGAGCTGAAGACACCTAGGATAAAGTCATACATGAAAACATAAACTTCAAAGCTCCATCTGATCACTGTATAGGAACTTGGCAAGCACTACTATGTTATCCAGCTGCTGCAGAAACATTGGGCTATTACTGAAGCAGACACAGACAGATTCAAGTAATTTATAGGTAATAAAAGTAATGAACATCTGCATCAGCCAGCAAATATGATGAACCAAAATCTTAACACCTACTGCTTGTTTTTCTTAAGAGACCACTCTATAAATCTTTTCACCATGTTTAAGATATTAGCAAACATATTGAGGATGTTGTTCTATGGAGGTAGAATTTAACTTAGCAAAGTGAAGATGTAGCTCTGCAATCACCTTGTCCTGCTCAGCACATGATTAAAACTTCAAAATGTACATCAACTTAGTGAAAAATGTACTCCTTTAGTAAATCATCCCCACTATAGCAGTATGTCAGTTTTATATACACAGTAGATTTGACTGTCTTAATTTTTTTTGATAACTGTAATCAGTTATTATTTTAAAGGAAAAGGGGGAATATCTCTATCTATCTATCTATCTATCTATCTATCTATCTATCTATCTATCTATATATATATATGTCTATTTATTTATATATATGTGTTTATATACTGTATACAGATATATATTTCGCCTTGCAGTATTAAGGTGTGCAGGACCAATGCATTGGCACACCATGCACTCAATGTATAACTTTTGAGGAAATCAAATTACAGTTGTGCCAAGTTAACCAAAACATTACTGCATTGAAGATAACTCTTGATGAGAAGAAAGCCAATGACAGCAAAATGCTGCAAAAGCTGCAGAATATTGGCTTTGAAAATAAGCAGTATGCTACTGTGTAAAAACAGATATGATATGATCAATTCAAAACTTTCTGCCAATACTACCACGAGGGAAGGGTTTACACCTGTTTGACTGGTGTAGCACCCTGGTCCTAAACAGGGCTGCTAATAGATATAGGTGGTAACTAGCCTGGCTAATTGGTAGTATTTGATCCACTGATTTCTGTCCTGAGTCTGAGTTCAATTTGTAGTCTCTCTCTTCTGTTAATAGGTGGCACTGTTGCCATTGGCACTAGGATGATGGATTACAGTGAATTCAGGTGATGGGTAAATACGTTGTCTCAGCCAATCAGCAGGGTTTCTTTGGCCACTGTGTATGCTGGGATAGGCTATTTATTTGGGAGGAGTCAGGTGATCAGGGTTTTTCTCGCCTGGGAATGCGACCTGGGTGGATGTGTGTCAAACAGCTCCTGGCTGCTAGGCCTAAAGCCTGTGTCCTATTGGTTGATAGGTTAACGTGAGGCCTATCCAGTAATTCAGGGCAAAGAAGGAGCAGCAAAGGTTAAGCCCGAAGCCTGGGGCAGAACCACGAGTGTTAAAAGCTCAGCCCGAGGGGAGCCTGTTCGGTGCTGGAGGTAAAGGAGAAGCAGTTGCTGGAGGGACAACTGCTCCTGTTACCAGAGGCAAGTTTGGAAGGGATGAAGTTCTGAAGGAGTACCAGAGCAGACATTTCACCAGCCAAGGACGGTGCAGTAAGTGGGAAGGCTTCAGTGGAGACACCTCCAGGAATACAGCGGGTGGCTGTGAGTAAAGCATGAAGGATTACAGTGGGTAGCTGTAAGTAGTGATTGAAGATAAGTGCAATGGTCAGCTGTGGGTGAAGCTCAAGGGATACAGCAGGTAGCTGAGAGTCCAAGAAGTCTAGTAAGAGACGGCGAGCTGAGCTTGCGGATCTGCAGTGAGATACTGTGAGTTAAGCTGGAAGATCTACAGGGGTATACTGTGAGTTAAACTGGAAGATCTACAGTGGAATTATTGTGAGAAAAGTTGTTGCTAAAGGAGACAGCAGTTGCTCCAAGATACAGATTGCTGCATTCAGCTTAAAGGCCATTTTTCTGTATTGCTGTCTGCCTGGTTCTATTTTTGTCTGCAGAGTTTGCCTAATTGCTATTGCATTCACCTAGGGGTGTCCTGTGCCCTAACCCAATCTTTGTTAATTTTTAAAAGTGACTAGCGCCCAATCTTTCCACCTTGCACCACACACACTATGCCTAGTAACCGGCACCCTGAGGAGGAATGTCAGTTCTCCCTGGCTCTGGGGGTCACCATCAGGCCTTTGGAAGTTGGGGAGACCGCTACACAGAACAGAAGGCTCAATTGCAGAGGATTCTGAACTGTTACCAAGAACACACAGGACTCAGGGGGACACCAGAGATTAGATTTTCATAAATATACTACAAATCCATCAAGTGATCGTGAGATAGGCTGACCATGTCCATATACCAGCACACAAATCTTCTCTGGAAACCCCTTTTCATGAGGATTGACCCTGGGGGGGGTAGAAAAAGGAGAACCCCCTCCTGTACGAATTTGCACAGGGCAGGGGAGTGAAAAGACTCCAATAGCGAATCTATCAGGTGGGCTGTTCTTTGATGAAACTCAAGTTTTAGAAAGAGGCTGGTCCTTCTGCCCACTGCAAGACTGAACATTTTTTTGTTTGATCGTGGTGTGCTCGTGATATCGTGGATTAGGACATTTAGTAGGAGATTTATCTCAATCCATCTTTAGTCCTTGCTGGCTTGATCCTGTTAGTCTTTCTCCTGGGAAGGGCAAGAAGCAGCAAAAAGTAAGCATATAATCCTATGGCCGTAGGCTGCCTTTCTGCAAATCAGGACCATTCAAAAAAAGAAAAAGAAAATGAAAGGCAAGCCTCACAGACCTTTGTCATTGGGGGTCAATACAGTGAGGTGAGAGTTTGCCCAAAATGCATTCACTGTAGTGGAGGTGTTTTCTACTGGCATGTTTTTACAGTACTTACCTAGGAGTGATAAATATCACAAGCTGTACAGAACTACCACATTCACAATTATATGAACTTTTACTGTTTTATTGTTTATGATTTGTTAATAGTTTTTTTTTCTTTTTTCTGATTACAGTGCCTTGAAAAAGTATTCTTACCCCTTGAAATTTCCCACATTTTGTCATATTACAACCAAAAACGTAAATGTAATTTATTAGGATTTTATGTGATAGACCAACAAAAAGTAGCACATAATTGTGAAGTTGAAGGAAAATTATAAATGGTTTTCAATTTTTTTTACAAATAAATATCTGAAAAGTGTGGCATGCATTTGTATTCAGCCCCATTTACTCTGCACTCAGCACTCTGATACCCCTAATGAAAATCTAGTGGAACCAAATGCCTTCAGAAGTCACCTAATTAGTAAATAGAGTCCACATGTGTAATTGAATCAGTGTAAATACAGCTGTTCTGTGAAGCCCTCAGAGGTTTGCTAGAGAACCTTAGTGAAAAAACAGCATCATGAAGGCCGAGGAACACACCAGACAGGTCAGGGATAAAGTTGTGGAGAAGTTTAAAGCAGAGATAGGTTATAAAAAATATCCTAAGCTTTGAACATCTCACGGAGCACTGTTCAATCTATAATCCGAAAATGGAAAGAGTATGGCACAACTGCACACCTACCAAGACATGGCCGTCCACCTAAACTGATAGGCCGGGCAAGGAGAGCATTAATCAGATAAGTATCCAAAAGGCCCATAGTAACCCTGGAGGAGCTGCAGAGATCCACAGCTCAGATGGGAGAATCTGTCCACAGGACAGCTATTAGTTGTGCACTCCACAAATCTGGCCTTTATTGAAGAGTGGCAAGAAGAAAGCCATTGTTGAAAGAAAGCCATAAGAAGCTCCGTTTGCAGTTTGCGAGAAGCCGTGTGGGGGATACAGCAAACATGGGGAAGAAGGTGCCATTCTCAGATGAGACCAAAATTGAGCTTTTTGGCCTAAACGCAAAATGCTATGTGTGGTGGAAAACTAACACTGCACATCACCCTGAACACTCCATCCCCAACGTGAAACATAGTGGTGGCAACATCATGTTGTGGGGATGCATTTTCTTCAGCAGGGAAGCTGGTCAGAGTTGATGGGAAGATGGATGGAGACAAATACAGGGCAATCTTAGAAAAAAACCTGTTAGAGTCTACAAAAGACTTGAGACTGGGGTGGAGGTTCACCTTCCAGCAGGACAACCACCCAAAACATACATCCAGAGCTACAATGGAATGGTTTAGGTCAAAGCATATCATGTGTTAGAATGGCCCAGTCAAAGTCCAGACCTAAATAAAATTGAGAATCTGTGGCAAGACTTGCTGTTCACAGACGCTCTCCATCCAATCTGACAGAGCTTGAGCTATTTTGCAAAGAAAAATGGGCAAAAATGTCACTCTCTAGATGTGCAAAGCTGGTAGAGACATCCCCAAAAAGACTTGCAGCTGTAATTGCAGCAAAAGGTGGTTCTACAAAATATTGAATCAGGGGGGCTGAATACAAATGCACGCCACACTTTCAGATATTTATTTGTAAAAAAAATTTGAAAACCATTTATCATTTTCCTTCTACTTCACAATTATGTGCCACTTTGTGTTGATCTATCAAGTAAAATCCCAATAAAATACATTCGCATTTTTGATTGAAACATGACAGAATGTGGAAAATTTGGGATATGAATACCTTTTCAAGGCACTGTATTTGATGATTGCAGAAAACACATACAACATCAGTTTACAGACAGTAGTTATTACTCACAGATAAACTATGATAGCTCAATTATTTTTTTTTTTTATAAACCTCATAGTGAAGTAGAGGTGCAGCCACATTAAGTTAGCAGATGGTAGCCTTGATAATGTGATCTCTACCTCCTCATCCCTCTACATCTCCTCCCCTTCTGCCTCCACATCCACCTCCTTCTATGTGATTATTGCACAAGGAGAGGCTCTGAGGAGCTGGGGTTATATGGGAGAAAACAGCTTATTAAGGCTGGGTTCACACTGCCGCATGGAGTGGCTCACAGCAGGGGTTCAGCGTTTCAGGTCCGATTTCAGATCGAATTTTGGGCTGAATTCGGACCTGAAACAGACCAGAAGACGCACAGGACTCCTGTGCAATTCGCTCCGGAGCCGCTCCAGAGATATGTGAACCAGCTCCATAGAGAGCAGGTCACAATCTCCTGAAATGGGAATTGAATGCGGGGAAACCCAGCCTAAATCACACATGGTGAAGAACTGGTGAGAGCAGCATCCTTCCTCCAGTTCATGGCCTGGGCATTTCCACATTCCCATATTTTATACTATCACAATTTTTTTTATTTTTTATTTTTGTTAGAATTATTTACAGATTGTATTACTATTTTATAATTTTTTTCCATGTGAAGCCTTCCCTGCCCTGGATAAGCAAACACAGGCAGGGACAGAAATTGGGTAAAAAAAAAAAAGAGAACAAGAGAGACTCGTTCTCCCTTGGTCCTTGAAAGCCTTTTCTTTTGAGTCTTTCTCCAGAGACAAGAGGAAGAACACACAGAAGCAAAAGTTAAAGTGCAACTAAAGGCAATTTTTTTTTTTAATTTTGGGCTCCCCTGCTGGTGATCTTGGGTCCTCCTATTCCCTGATTGCCCTTATAGCAGGATGTGCGCATGCATAGACACACACAGCGCAGTTCAGCCCCTCTCCCACCTTACAGGATTTAACTGACAGGCTCCTGACAGGTGATCGCTACCATTACTAGTAAAAAAATAAAAAATTCCATAAAAATATCCCATAGTTTATAGACACTATAACTTTTGCACGAACCAATCAATATACACTTATTGGGATTTTTTTTTTACTAAAAATATGTAGCAAAAAAAAAAAATATACATAAAAAAATATTTACATTTTTATTTCCTGTCGCATCATGGCAGCATACACATATGGGTTGTGGCTCCGCCCCCACAACCTGATAGGACCGCGTAGCTATTAAACCCTGAGAGGACCCCCGCCCCTACATTCTCCTTTTTTTCCTCACCTGACAAGACCGCAAGAACAGCACCTCTTACCGCTATCGCCCCAGCCAGGTTCAAGCCTCTCCTGGGTGGAAGTCCTACCTGTACAGCCTCTAAATGAGCTAAATGGGGGAACCCCACTCTGATGGTCTCAGGGGTATGTAAATGCTTCTCTTACCTTGACAAGCCTTAAATAGGCTTATAATGCAGCGGCCTCCAACCCTGTCCTGCACCATGGTTCTTGGGGCTTATGTGTATCTCCTGCACTCTGTTTTGTTCCAGGCATGTTCAGAACGCTGGGGACATCTTCCCCTCTCCCTCTAGGTTACTTCCGCCCGGCGCCGAGTGTCTCAGCGCTTCTGCGCAGGCGCGGGCGGCTAATACATCCATCCTATAGCCTTGCCAGGCTCCAAAATGGCGCCGGGACGCGCACGGCGCTTCTGCGCATGCGCGGGAGTGACGTCACCGCGTCGGGAACGGCGCCAAATTTAAAACTGTGTCAGAATCTCCTTTCCCTGTGGCTGTTTTGCACAGGAGAAAGAGAGATTTTGGTCGTTTTTTTTTGCAAAAACACTCATTTAGCTGCACCTGCTCCCCTATTAGCTTCTATTAAAGGTTAGTAAATTTTCTTCCCATTTCACCACTGCACCCCTTCTTACCTATGCTTACACTGACTTCCCTGCCTAAATAGATTTCCTTCATGGAGGCCGCTGCCCCAGCAGACCATCGCCCACCGACTAGGTAAGAGGGGAAGACGGGTAAGTAAGAAGAGGAAAAAGAGAGCCTGCCACTAACGCTGTCTAACCTGCACAGCCCTACCAGGTCATCAAGGTCATCACGGCGCTCAAGAAGGAGTCGCTCTGGCCACAGACAAAGTCGCTCGGATCGCGGTAGAAGCCGCTCAAGACGCAGAGATTACGGATCAAGCCGCAGAAGAAGTCGCTCAAGGTCCTACTCCCGCCATGGCCATTCCTATCATAGGAGATCGCCTACGCACAGGCACCCCTCACACGCACAAGGTCTGCGTCCATCTGGGAATTCCTGCTGGATCTGCGGCGCAATAGCGCTGCCAGAAAAACTGGCCTGTCGCGCGTGCTTCAATGAGGCAACCAGAGACAGAGAACCAGAACCAAGGGAGTTAGCAAAAGAATTACCACTACAATCCGCAGAGCCAGAAGCAAGCAGAGCTATGCAGGGCACCTCGTCCTCCGCTTCCTCTCCGCCTAAAACGACAGATCCCCTGTCAGATAGCGAAGACGCGGAAATGTTTTCTGGATTCGATTTTACCTTAGTCGAGCCCTTCATTAAATCGATAAAGGAGGCTATAGATTGGGCCGAGGAGAAAGAGACCCCTCAGAAAGTGAAGAGATACTTCCCAAATCTCAAAAAAGATCCGGAAACCTTCCCGTTTATCGACGAGCTGGAGGATCTAATTAAAGAAGAATGGCAGAAGCCTGAGAAGAAGGCCAACCTCAGCAATAGGCTGACAAAGCTCTACCCCCTAAAGGAGCCTAATGCTAATCCCCTGACGTCCGCACCGGTAGTGGACTCCTCACTGATGCGTCTGGCTAGACATGTGACCCTCCCAATCGAGGATGCAGTCACATTTAAAGACGGGCTAGACAGGAAGATAGACCTCGATCTGAAGAAGTCCTACCTTTCTGCAGGGGGTGCATGTCGACCCGCAATAGCCCTAGCGGCTGTCGGAAGAGCCATCTCTAGTTGGTCCTCTAATGCAGAAAAGCTGGTAGCAGAGGGAATAGAACAGGAAAGGGTAATTGCCGCCCTCCAGGAACTCTCCCTCGCAGGCGACTTTGTAGCGGAGGCCTCAGTGGATATAATAAGATCCACCTCAAGGGCTATGCTTAGCTCAGTGACGGCCAGAAGGGCACTTTGGCTGAAGCCATGGTCGGCAGACCCAGCCTCAAAGACCAATTGGTGTAAAATTCCCTTTGACGGGGCTAACCTCTTTGGGGAAAAATTAGACTCGGCCATTTCTAAGGTCACCGGCGGGAAGTCAGGCTTGATTCCTTCAGACCGAAGGCCCAAGCAACAGAGACCACCAACCTTCAGGCGTAACCTCCCTGATAGGTATAGGGAAGCTAGATCCTACAGACCCGGGAGGGAGTATAGGAAAAACTGGAAGAACCCCCAGTCATCCTTCCTCAAGCTCCAGAAACCTAAGACCCCTACCCCGGGAGATCAGAAACCTTTTTGAAGGTGTGTCCGCCCAACCAGCTTTAGTGGGAGCCAGGCTCACAAAGTTCGAGCGGGTCTGGGCGGAAATGATAAAAGATCCTTGGGCAGTAGCCACGGTTCAATTGGGCCACAGGTGGAGATTCCGGAGACGACCAAGAGACCGGTTTTGCGTTACAAAAACCCCAGCATCTCGAGAGAAAAGGCTGCTAATGACCAAATACGTGCAAACTCTCGAGCACAAACAGGCCATAGTAAAAGTTCCCCTACTACAGAGGGGGAAAGGGGTCTACTCACCCCTATTCCTGGTGAGAAAGAAGACAGGAGATCTCCGTCCCGTCCTGGACCTAAAGGGTCTAAACCGATCAATCCGAGTCGAGACGTTCAGGATGGAGAGCCTACAATCAATCCTACAGGCTATAAATATCGGAGATTGGATGCTCTCCATCGATCTGCAGGATGCCTATCTTCACATCCCAATCCACCCTTCATACCAAAAGTTTCTCCGCTTTGCGGTAGATCGGCACCACTTTCAGTTCAGAAGCCTCCCCTTCGGGATTTCCACGGCTCCAAGAACGTTTACCAAGGTTCTACTCCCTGTAATAGCTCTACTAAGGGAGCAGGGCCTAAGAGTACACCACTACCTGGACGACATCCTTCTGCTGGCAGACACCCAGGTCTCCCTCCTACAACATCGGGTAGTCCTTGTCACCACCCTGCAGAAGTTCGGATGGTTGATAAACTGGGAGAAGAGCCACGTACATCCTACCCCAGAGGATGATCTTTCTAGGGGCCGAGTTAGATACCCGCCTCAACACAGTAGAACTCCCGGACGAGAAGATACCCACTCTGACTCAGAGGGTGAAAGGGATATTGCGGGCCTCCGCGGTACCAGCGAGAGAATGCCTCGGTGTCCTAGGGACCATGTCAGCAACTATCCCAATGATCCGCTGGGCTCAATGGAACACAAGACCCCTCCAAATATCCTTTCTGGAACAATGGAATGGTGTGTCAATGTCACAGCCAATAGCGATCCGGAAGGAGGTAAAGAAATCACTATGGTGGTGGACCAGGACCCGCAATCTCAAGAGGAGCAAGAGCATAGTCCTTCCCTCTCAACAGGTGGTTACCTCAGATGCCAGCATGGAGGGCTGGGGAGCACACTACAATCACTACGCAGCCCAGGGGCGCTGGCCATTCAGGACGCACAACATTGTGTCCAACATCCTGGAAATAAGAGCGGCATTCAAGGCCCTAATAGCCTTCAGCACCTTACTGAAAGGGAAGGAGGTCCTACTAAGGATGGACAACCGGGTAGCAGTTGCCTACATAAACAGGCAGGGGGGCACCAGGAGTCGCTCAATGCTCAGAGAAGTCATCCCAATCTTCGAATGGGCCCAACTATCCCTATCCGGGCTGAGAGCAGCCTATGTACCAGGAACCCAGAATCAGGTGGCCGACACCTTGAGTCGGGAGTTCTCGTCCAATCACGAGTGGGCTCTAAACCAACAGGCCTTCGCTCTAATAACCGAGACTTGGGGGGTACCAGACATGGACCTAGCAGCATCACCAGCCAACACGAAGTGTCGGAGGTACCTGACGAGAGTTCCCTTTCCATCAGCGGAGGGCACGGACTGCCTACAACACAGCTGGGATTTCCACCTAGGCTACATCTTCCCACCAATTCCAATCATACCGAGGTTTTTACTCAGACTGAAGAAGTCAAGGTCCACGGTGATAGCAGTCCTCCCTTTCTGGCCGAGACGCCCATGGTTCACAACCCTTCTCCAGCTCAACACAGCAGAACCACTGTCACTCCCGGTGTCAGCAGACCTACTCTCTCAGGGACAGCTCCTCCACCCGTGCCCAGAGAGACTACACCTGACGGCATGGAGGCTGAGAGGGCTAGATTTATAGCGCAGGGATGTTCACAGGGGGTAGTAAATACCCTTCTACAGGCCAGGAAAGTCTCCACCAACATTGTCTACAAGAGAATTTGGGCCAAGTTCCTTACAGTAGCACAACAGCAATCCTGGGATCCATCTTCCCCAACAATAGCGCAAGTCCTGGATTTCTTGCAGTTAGGCCTGGACAAGGGCCTTGGGTCGAATACGCTGAAAGTACATGTCTCAGCCCTATCGGCCATGACAGGGGTAAGGTGGGCACAAGAGCCTGAAACTAAGGCCTCCTAGAAAACCGACCTTCCCAACATGGGATCTTTCGGTAGTACTGGACTTCCTGGCACGCGAACCATTCTTCCCAGTAGAAGATATATCATTATGGGACCTGACACTAAAAATCACTTTCTTGATAGCAATCACTTCGGCCAAGAGAGTTTCCGAGATGCACGCTCTACTGTCAAAGGAGCCATACTTAACTATCTATCCCGACAAGGTGGTCCTGAGGCCTTCAGATCGATTTGTTCCTAAAGTGGCTACCTCCTTCCACTTTAATCAGGAAATATGTCTTCCCACTCTGGCTACAGAACAAGGCAACCCGCATCCGCTAGATATAAAAACTAACATCCTGGCCTACCTTTCAATGACACGTAGCCTGAGGAAGGCGGAAAATCTCCTGGTAATACCTTATGGTGCCAGAAAAGGACAAGCAGCAACTTCTCGGACTATCGCAGCCTGGCTGGTGAAGATCATCAAAAGGGTCTACTCATCTAGCCAGGCACAAGTACCTGAGGGCTTAAGGGCACATTCCACTAGGGCAGTGGCGACCTCCTGGGCAGCTTTCTGCAGAGTCTCAGCGGAAACAATCTGTAAGGCAGCCACTTGGTCCTCAAAAAACACGTTTATGGCACACTACAAGGTGGATGCCGCTAGGCTGTCCACAGCAGAATTTGGGAGGTCTATCATACAGGCCAACTCCTCTATACCCTGTAAATAAACCTTGTTTGCTCAGCCCCACCCAGTTTGCGAGTTATTCCCCATATGTGTATGCTGCCATGATGCGACAGGAAAACGGAAAATTGTATACTTACCTTCCGTAATTTTCCTTTCCTGTTGCATCACATGGCAGCATACAAATGCCCACCCGCTGAGGTGAGGTATCTGGATACTGAGAATGTAGGGGCGGGGGTCCTCTCAGGTTTTAATAGCTACGCGGTCCTATCAGGTTGTGGGGGCGGAGCCACAACCCATATGTGTATGCTGCCATGTGATGCAACAGGAAAGGAAAATTACGGAAGGTAAGTATACAATTTTCCGTTTTTTTTATTGTGACTGCGACATGGCGGACACGTCGGACATTTTTGACACATACAGCAATCAGTGCTATATAAATGCACTGATTCCTGTGTAAATGACACTGGCAGTGAAGTGGTTAACCAGGAGGTGGCAGTGTAGGGGTTAAGTGTGTCCTAGGGGTGTGTTGCTAACTGTGGGAGGTGTGGCACATCACTGATCTCTGCTTCAATCACAGGGAGCAGAGATCAGCGTCACTGTTGCTAGGCAGAATGGGAGATGCTTGTTTACTTCAGCATCTCCCCATTCTTCCTCCCCGTAAGGCGATCGCGGGTATCCCCGTGGCGATTGAGTCCGCGGGACCCACACTCGGACTCACGGAGGTCCCGACCGGCGCGCAGCGCGCACGCGATGGCATGGCGGCAAATTCAAAGGGACTTACCTGTACACCCTTATGCCTGTCCATGCCATTCTGCCGACATACATCGTCGTGCGCCAGTCGGGAAGCGGTTAAAGTACAAAGATTACATACCTGGATCGTTCCCAGATCTTGAACATTAAAGTATAATAGCCCAAACTTTTTTTTATGTCTGTGTACAGTTAGGCTCCATGCACACTGAAGCTCATAAACAGCAGTTTTTGTGAGTTTGGGCATTTTTCTTAACAGCCCATAAACTCCCCTCTATGTTATCCTATGTGTCCATGCACACATGGACGTTTTTGGATGTTTATCAGCAGTGGAGTTTATGGGCTGTTTTCTGAACGCCATAAAATCACGTTCAGGAGTAGTTTTTCTGACCACAAAAAACGCCAAATGCTGATAAACGCTGATAAACGTAGATAAACCCTCAAAAACGTGTCTCACCAGCGTTTTTTAAAGTTTTTGATCCATTGAAAAAAAAAAAAACGCTAATGCGGAAAAATGCAAAAAACGTTAATAAACGCTATTGCAAAAACCTTAAAAAAAACGTTGAAAGACTCACTGCAAAGCTACTGGCTTTTTATAATGTTATTTTAACGTCCAATGTGCATGGAGCCTTAGGGAAATGTCTTTTCATTTTCTGTCCAAGAGAGGCAACAGGAAATAAGTAGAAATCTTAAAAAGTAAGGGTAATTCCCCTCTTGGACACAGTTCTAACACTTTGGATTTGCCATCACTTTCTGATTGATGAAAATGGTCACCAGTACAAATAAAGACATGAAATTACCCAACAGGGACAAAAAAATAAAAAAAATAAAAATGTAAATATATTCGTTTTATATAAATACATATATATTTATATATAAAATGTATTATCTAATTTACAGTATATTCCATCATTATAAAATACAGTATATTTTTATAATTAAAAAAAGTATATATTTAAATAAAAAAAATTGTAATTTAAATGGGATAGGGATATTGATACACCCAGTGAAAGTTGCCTTGTCTGATTGTGTAGTTGTCAGTATGTAGCACACCTGCCTGTAGCGTGTAGGTGACAGCCATATATACCATATGTCACCCTAGTGTGCCATCCATTATAATAACAGAGCAATATTTCTCTTTACTGGAGTGACTCTGCTGGATTACCAGTCATATTGGAAAATAATCATTTATGTGCCAAGCCCACAGAAGCATACATGCCATCTGTCTACTCTTTGCTTCCAATTTATAGAGGATCAGTGCACGTTATTATTAAATTCTCAGCAAGTGAGGGCTGCA
Organism: Lithobates sylvaticus; assembly: GCA_028564925.1. NCBI lineage: Eukaryota > Metazoa > Chordata > Amphibia > Anura > Ranidae > Lithobates > Lithobates sylvaticus. The sequence goes on from CM053031.1 coordinate 82,106,746, forward strand.
AATTATCTCAGGTGTCACAAGTATTTTTGTTACAGTGAAGGACATAATGGCAGAGGAAAAGTGATTCCATTTGTCAGATCTTGTGTTTCTCTTTTGTTGTTGAGTGTTTTGTGTATGTTGTATTCAAACGTTTACACTGTACTTCTAAGATATAACGTATTTTAAAAAAGCAAACTAGGGCTTTTATTTAGCAGTCTCTTCACAAAAATTGGGCTCATTAGACTTTATAAAATACACATTTCCTTTATTGGGACAACATTGAGGCATAAAAACACATACTGGTATTAAACCCAAAAGCAGATATTTATTATATTGCAGCTTACCAATTCTTAGATACAGTGGTTGCATTTGTTTTTGATCTAATGCCGCGTACACGCGGTCGGAATTTCCGATGGAAACAGTCCGATGGGAGCTTTTCATCGGATTTTCCGACCGTGTGTACGCCCAGCGGTCTTTTCCTGTCGGAATTTCTGACGGACTTTGAATTGAGAACCTGTTCTCAATTTTTCAGACGGAAAACCTTTCTATCGGATTTTCCGATCGTGTGTAGGCAATTCCGACACGCAAAATTCCGACGCATGCTCGGAAACAATTCGACGCATGCTCGGAAGCATTAAACTTCCCTTTTATAGTGCTGTCGAACGTGTGTTATGCCGCTGTGTTATTGACCATCGGAATTTGGTGTGATCGTGTGTAGGCAACACAGCTTGAGCGGAATTCCGTCGGAATTCCGTTGGAAAAAACGTTTTTTCCGACGAGAATTACGATCGTGTGTACGAGGCATTAGACTTTCTTTACTTTGTTTTCATCTGGTGATCCTGCCAGTAAGTCTGTTGTTTTGTAACTACTTAAGGACCGATATTATACGTCACTACTTTGACGCTAAATGCGATCGCCTCCGCTGCAATAGATATCGGGGGCCCCTCTCCCGCCCCGATAAAAGTGATCTTGCAGCGAATCCTCCCCTGAGACCACTTTTATCTGAAAGAGGACCGTTTTTAAAGATACTAGCCAACAGTTTTTGTTGTTTTTTTGGGGGGTATAAAGGCTTTACATAAATATATCAAATTTGATCGTTGCAAGCACCCCTGTCAATGTTAAATGGTTTGTTTCAATCCTACATCTGTAGGACATCTTGTTCTGTTAACCACTTAAAGTGGTGTTCCACCCAAAAAAAAAAAAAACAATTCATCAATGTGCCTAAAAAAAATAAAAACATTTGGACATTTTTTTTTTTTTACTCTAAATGGCTGTTGCTAGGTGGCCCCTCGCAGTCTGCCTCCTTGAGTGCCTGGGCTCTTGACGTCACTTCCCCTCAACGCAGGAAGGGCTCAGCTCTGCCCCCTCCCTCTTGTCAATTATCTGGGACACGTGACAGGTCCCAGATGATTGCGCGGCCAATCACAGTGTGCGGCGCTGCTCGCGCATGCGCAGTGTGTGCCCGGCTATGAAGCGACAGCCAGGCGCCCACAGTTACAATGCCGGCACCGCTGAACGGAGGGGGAGACAAGCGGGGCTTCGATTCTCCTGCATCGCTGGACTCTGGAACAGGTAGGCGTCCGATTATTAAAAGTCAGCAGCTGCAGTATTTGTAGCTGCTGACTTTAAAAATTTTTTTATAATGGGAACACCTCTTTAAGGACAAAAAAAAAAAGTTTTGCTTTACATACACTTACCGTACATACTTTACATACAACCTTTGCCTTGAAAATCATTTTTAAATTTGGCAATGTTTATTTATTTATTTATTTATTCTATTATTTATTACAGGTACTTATATAGTGCTGACAATTTACACAGCACTTTACACAAATATCACATCAGTTTCTGCCCTCAAGGAGCTTACAATCTAAGGTCCCTAGCTCACATTCATAAACATACTAGCGCCAATATTGACAGGAGCCAATTAACCTACCAGAGTGCGCACAGGGTGCCTGGGCACACCCTAATCACCCTGTGCAATGCAGATTTCCACTGCTGAACACCTCTACCCCTGTGGCAGCTGAGGCTACAGAGAAAGAGACTGGGGTATCTCTATCCTCAGTCCGTTTCTCTGCTACTTTACCAAAGCCCCTCAATGGGGCTCCTAACAAATTGTAAAAAAAATAAAATTATATTGAAAAAATAAAAAATTTAATTGTAAAAAATAATAACAATATAAAATAATAAAAACTAAAAACTACTGACACCAATTTCATCCCTACTGACACCGTCCACTGCTATACAGTGCATGTGTGTTTGTGCTTTGGGGTGTACACTCTAGTGCAATAGGCTGCGCACACCTATGGTGTCTTTGGATAGTGGGAGGAAACCGGAGTACCTGAAGGAAACTCACACAGGCACAGGGAGAACATGCAAACTCCAGGCAGGTAGTGCCATGGTTGGGATTCAAACTGATGAACCTAGTGCTGCCAGGTATTTACCAAGTGTGAGCTGGCATATTCTCTACATACACGCTTATTAGTAAATGTTCCCTAATCACAGCAAAATTTGTTAACTGAAAGAAATTAAAAATATATATATATATATGTTTTTCAGATAATTATGAAATACATAATAATTTATATTTACATTTGGCGCTAGCAGGTGGTGCTCTAGATTTTTTTTTTGGTAATTCCTTTATTTAGCAATTAGTTGCATTTGCAGACACATGAAAAAATAATGCATAGCAAGGTCACATGAAAATACAGACATACAAAATCAGCATCAATGAGTACCAAAGAAAAGAAAATCTTTAAATCAAACAACTACCACCATAAAACCTGGAAGTCTAATGCCCCGTACACACGGTCGGATTTTCCGACAGAAAATGTCCTATCGGACCATGTTGTCGGAAATTCCGACCGTGTCTGGGCTCCATCGGACTTTTTCTGTCGGAATTTCGGACGGAAAAAGTTCTCAAATTTTCCGACAACAAAGTCGTATCGGACTTTTTCCGATCGTGTGTAGCGAATTCCGACTGACAAAGTGCCACGCATGCTCAGATCACATTGCAAGACCAAAGCTATTGGCTACTAGCCTCTACGTAGTCCCGTCATACGCAACGAACATCACCACGTTCAGGATGATCAGATTTTCCGACAACTTTGTCCGACCGTGTGTATGCAACACCAGTGTCGGACAAAATCCGTCGGAAAAAATCAGACGGATTTTGTGGTTGGAATTTCTGACCGTGTGTACGGGGCATTAGAAAGAAGTGTCAGATGAGAGTCTCCAAAATGTGCAGATGAAGTGCAGCATAGAAATGCAACTACATTCAAACAGAAACAAAAAAAAAAAACGGTCGTCAGAGAGACTCCGGAGGCCACTGTGACCCAGGCAGAGCCTGCAACCAAAAGAACAAAATATAATGGCCGGAGAACTACCAAGACTGCAAGAGATGCATCACAGAACTTCATAAAGAGTACAGGAGGGGGATAAGGGAGGGGAGAGCAAGGAGAGGAGGGAAGAAGAGGTGAAAAAGAAAAGAAACAAAGGAAGAGACCAGGAAAAGTAATCTCTCTCGCCTGGGGCTAAATATTGACCACAGATCCCAGGGCTCAGCTAGGTTGTGAGACCTCCTGCAAATAGGCATCAGTGTTTACAAAATATTGCCACGATCTCCACGTGTCACAAAAGATCTCCTCCCTCTGATGGGCGACACGGATGGGCACTGATAGGTGGCACAAATTGGCACTGATAGCTGGCACGGATTGGCATTTATATGCGGCATGGATGGGCATGGATAGGTGGCACAGATGGGCATGGATAGGCGGCACGGATAAGCATGGATGGGCACTGATAGGCGGCACGGATGGGCACTGATAGGTGGCATTGTTTTGTACTGATGGATGCCAATCAGTGCCAAACAATAATGCATGCCAATCAGTGATGCCCATTGTGGGCACTGATTGGCATCCATTGTGGGCACTGTGTGTCATCCCTGGTGGTCTAGGGTGGCATACCTTGTGCTGGGCATCCCTGGTGGCATCCCTGGTGGTCTGGTGGCATCCCTGGTGGTCCAGTGTGGGCATCCTTGGGGGGGGCGGCACTGATAATTGATCAGCACAGACCCCCCCTGTCAGAGGAGCAGCCGATCGGCTCTCCTCTACTCGCATCTGACAGACGCGAGTGAGGAAAAGCCGATCAATGGCTCTTCCTATTTACACTATGATCAGCTGTGATTGGACATGGCTGATCACATGGTAAAGAGTCTCCATCGGAGACTCTTTACCAAGATCGTAGTTGCGGGGTGTCAGACTGATACCCCGCAACAACGATCGCCGCAAAAGGCGCGCCCCCGGGGGCGCGCATCGGCTCAAAATCCTGAGGACGTCATATGACGTCAGGTCAGGATTTTACAACCACTTTGCCGACGTCTTTTTACAATAGGGTGGGTGGCAAGTGGTTAAAAAAGTATAATATGTAGAGCTACTTTCAGCTTCATAGTCCACTAAACAGAACACATTTAGCAAGCAGTTAGATAATCAGTTAAGACACATAACTCATAGCACACGTACTGTAGCTGTATTGAATGGCAGTTAGTTAATCAGTTGCCCCCACTATGTGCTGTATTAGCGACCTATTTATGCTATCAGTAAATTATTTTACTTAAATGGGCCTAATCAATAATGTAGTGCAAAGTGCAGTGATGCAGTGTGCAAAGTGAAATGCCTGTACCATTCACATTCTAGTTTACTTTAGCAACTTTTTGTACTTTTTGTACTTTTGACTGGCTAAAAAAAAAGGGGTAGTGCATGTTTTTCATCACACCTTCAGGCTGGAATGTCCATCACTAAGCAGTGGAGGTCATCTTTTGACTGATCTGATCATTTTAAAATCCAAATCAATTATCCTTATGCTTCAAGTCCATCTCATAAGTCCTGGTGACATCCTCATGTTTCATTATAGAGCTGTACTGGCTTTGAAGAATGACATCTCTGGCCTGTAAAAATAATATATACTTCACCATAAAAAGCATTTCTCGTAAGAGAAACATTAAAGAACAAAACCCACTTATAATGATAGAAGTATGAATAATTGGTTTATCTTATTTCAGTCCACAGAGAAAGAAAACCATTGTATATGATGCTCAGAAAAGTGATATTTCCTTCTAAATGAGCTGCTATTGATGGTCAATTTACAGTAAAACCTTGGTTTGAGTGTAACTTGGTTTGAGAGCGTTTTGCAAGACAAGCAAAATGTTTTAATTAATTTTGACTTGATATACAAGCAATGTCTTAAAATACAAGTAGCGTCATGTCACAAGTGAGTATAAAAGAGAAGAGAGGCGCCTCTAATGCCGCGTACACACGAAGGGACTATCCCGCGGGATTATCCGCTGGACTCAAGTCCACCGGACAATCCCCTCGTGTGTGGCGCCGGCTGACTTTTTGGCACTAAAAGTCCGGCGGACTAGGTTTTAAATTTTGTTTTAAAATTGTCCGCTGGACTTGGCAGTCCGGCGGACAATCCCGCCGTTAGTAGGCTAGTCCGCCGGACTTTTGAAATGAGCAGACTTTCTGATCATCGGCCCCCCCACCCCAAAGCACCTTGTCCCCATGTTGATGAGGACAAGGGCCTCTTCCCGACAACCCTGGCCGTTGGTTGTCGGGGTCTGCGGGCGGGGGCTTATCGGAATCTGGGAGCCCCCTTTTATAAGGGGGCCCTCAGATCCCGGCCCCCCACCCTATGTGAATGAGTATGGGGTACGATGTACCCTACCCATTCACCTAAGGTGTAAATGTAAAGTAAAAAAACACACAATTTTGAAAAAATATTTTATTGCACTGCTCCGGGGGTCTTCTTCCGTCTTGGGGGTCTTCTCGCCGGACTCCTCCGCCATTTACCTAGCTCTTTTACCGAGCGGAGGAGGCCAGCTACCTTCTTCGTCGTCGACGCCATCGTCTGGGGGTCTCGATCCGCCTTCGGGGGTCTTCCGGGGTCTTCCGCCTTCTTCCGCCTTCTTCTTCTTCTTCTTCTTTATAATAAAAATGCCATAAATCTATCCCCTATTTTGTAGATGCTATAATTTCTGTGCAAACCAATCAATATACACTTATTGCGATTTTTTTTTACCAAAAATATGTAGAAGAATACATGTCGGCCTAAATTGAGGAAAAAATTAGTTTTTTTTATATATTTTTGGGGTATATTTATTATAGCAAAAAATATTGCTTTTTTTTCAAAATTGTCACTCTTTTTTTGTTTATAGCGCAAAAAATAAAAACCGCAGAGGTGATCAATAGGGATGAGCTGAACACCCCCGTGTTCGGTTCGAACCAGAACCTGCGAACAGACCGAAAGTTCGCGCGAACGTTAGAACCCTATAAGTTACAATGGACGCGAACGTTCGAAATCTAAAGGGCCAATATGCATGTTATTGTGATAAAACAGGTTTGGGGACCCGGGTCCTGCCCCAGGTGACATGTATCAATGCAAAAAGAAGTTTTAAAAACAGACATTTTTTTCGGGAGCAGTCATTTTAATGATGCATAAAGTGAAAAAAAAATGTGAAATATTCCTTTAAATATGGTACCTGGGGGGTGTCTAAAGTATGCCTGGGAAGTAGCATGTGTTTCCCGTGTTTAGAACTGTCCCTGCAAAAAATGACATTTGTAAAGGAAAAAAATAAGCCATTTAAATCTGCTTGCGGCTTTAATGTCATGTCTTGTCCTGGCAATATGGATGAAAATCTTTGAGAAAAATGGCATGGCTACCCCATCACCCCCCCCCCCCCAGCCCATTACCAGCCCCTTTGGGTCTTGTATGGATATTAAGGGGAACCCCGCACCCAAAATAAAACCCTATACCTACAACCCTATATACTCTGAACAGCAGTATACAGGCGGTGCAAACACAGGGAGAATCTGTTTGTAATTTTGAACAGGTAAATTTGCCCCTGTAATATTTGTGCACCTGTTCAGAACATTTCACCTCACTTTCCGTCCCAATGACAAATGTTTTTGGAAAAGTGTGGTTTTTATTGAAACAAGGATTGGTGATAAAGCATCAGTAGAGAGGAGATACATTTTTCCCAAATTAAATCTAACAGGATAGAATTTTCCTTCCTAGGGGTAGATTTCCTCTCACTTCCTGTCTTCCTGTCTTCCTTCCGTTAGCAAGTAGGAGTCGTTTCTAAGTTGGATGTTTGAAAGTAGGGGCCTGCCGTATATACTCTGCAGAAATTTGCCCCATTAGATGTTGCTGTTGCCACAACACTGTAAGCCCTCACAGCTACTCTTGGTGGGCACAGGAATGGGCCCTGCTGTGAATTATTAAATCAAGAATTGTAATTGCATGCACCTGTTGAACAGGGGCAGAAAAATTGGGCCTTTGGTGGTGGTGGTGGTGGTGGTGGTGGACGGTGTTGCCACAACACTGTAAGCCCTCACAGCAGTGGTGTAACTAGAACCTTCAGGGCCCTGGTGCAAGAAACCATGAAGGGCCCCCCTGAACCCCAGCCAAGGCCCTTACCTCCGAGTCCGGTGGTGGAACTCAGTCACAGGTACGACTTTTGTGAGCCCTGTAGTTCCACCACTGGTAGCAGCATTTTTTTTTATTATTTAAAATTTTTTAGGAGTCCCGTTGGGGGACTTTGAGATATCAGAGGTCTAAACAGACCTATGATGTTACACCTTTGAGACAAAGAGAAAAAAGGGAAATTGGGACCCTGTCCTCTGGGGAGAAGTGGGTCCTTGTCCTTAGGGGAGATGGGGTCCCTGTCCCCACGTAAGTAGGAGTCCCTGTCCCTAAGGGAAATGGGGCCCCTGTCCTCTGGGGAGAAGTGGGCCCTGTCCCCAGGGGAGAGATGGGGTCCCTGACCTTAGGGGAGATTGGGTCCTTGTCCTCAGGTGAGAAGGGGTCCTTGTCCCCAAGGGAAATGGGGAGCCCTGTCCTCTGGGGAGAAGTGGGTCCTGTTCCCAGGGGAAATGGGGTCCCTGTCCTTAGGGGAGATGGGGTCCCTGTCCCCATGTGAGAAGGGGTTCCTGCCCCCAAGGGAAATGGGGTCCCTGTCCTCTGGGGAGAAGTGGGCCCTGTTCCCAGGGGAGATGGGGTCCCCATTGGAGATGGGGTCCCTGTCCCCAGGTGAGAAGGGGTCCCTGTCCCCATGGAAAATGGGGTCCCTGTCCTCACGGGAAATTAGGTCCCTGTCCTCTGGGGAGAAGTTGGCTCTGTCCCCAGAGGAGATGGGGTCCTTGTCCCCAAGGGAAATGGGGTCCCTGTCCTTTAGGGAGAACTGGACCCCGTTCCCCGGTGGAGATGGGGTCCCTGTCCTTAGGGGACATATCTCCCAGAAAGACCTGTCAACATCTGTGTATGATGGGGAGGAGGGGGTTTGCTGGCAGACAAGCCTGCAGTGTCCTTTGGGTAGCCGGCTCTCATAGGGCTGCACTGCATCTGTGTGCTTAAAGTTTGTTTGTCCGGGAGAAGCATGCAGTGCAGTGTGAGCCGGACTCAGGGGGCTGGACTGGGGAGGACAGACACCGGACTGAGCAGCACTGCATGGAGCAGGAGAGGGGGACCCGGAGGAGCGGCAGAGGACACAGGTTGTGTGGGGAATGCACAACTAAAGAGCAGCCAGTGCGGTAGTCGAGTATGGAGCTCTGCTAGTCACCCCCCACCTCCAGCCACCTAGTGCGCCCGGTGCCTAACCGCCTATGCTGCTACCGGCCATATGTAGAGGGGGCGGCATGGGCCCCTTGCAGCACAGGGCCCGGTTGCACTCGCAACTGCTGCACCCCCTATAGTTACGCCCCTGCCTCACAGTTACTCTTGGTGGGCACAGGAATGGGCCCTGCTGTGAATTATTAGATCAAGAATTGTAATTGCATGCACCTGTTGAACAGGGGCAGAAAAATTGGGCCTTTGGTGGTGGTGGACGTGTTGCCACAACACTGTAAGCCCTCACAGTTACTCTTGGTGGGCACAGGAATGGGCCCTGCTGTGAATTATTAGATCAAGATTTGTAATTACATGCCCCTGTTAAACAGGGGCTAAAAAATTGGGCCTTTGGTGGTGGTGGTGGACGGTGTTGCCACAACACTGTAAGCCCTCACAGTTACTCTGTGTGCTAGACTCACACAGCACACACACACTAACTCCTGCAGATGGCTGTCTTAGATGACAATGACAACAGGGCAGAAGGGCAGATACAGGGTAAGGTGGTTTAGTGTGCTACTGCTGTGCTATACTCACACAGCACACACCGCAGATAGCTGGATTGGTAGAGAACAGCACTGAGAAGAACACACTATCCCTGCCTATTTTTCCTCTATCCCTACACTTTCCCCACAAGCAAAGGCTGAGAAGAATACACTATCCCTGCCTATTTTTCTCTTTCCCTAAACTTTCCCCACACAGAAATTATGCAAATATAGTGTGTACATGTACAGTCTGTCACTGTTCGTCAAGCCGGAACACACTACACGAGGCCGCCGGCGTGGCGGTCTTATATAGTGTGGGGCGTGTACTAAACCCCCTGAGCTAGGCATCCTGCCTGTGGCCAATTATTGCTCTCCTCGCCGCTGGCTCTATGATTGGCCAAGCGGGGTCACAGTGCATGCTTGGCCAATCATCAGCCAGCAATGCACTGAGACTGGCGCAGTGCATTGTGGACCGTTCGCATCACACGAATTTGATGCGAACGGCCTTCAGAGTTCTGCCCTCGACGAGCGGACGAACGGCCGATGTTCGATTCGAACATGGGTTCGAATCGAACACCAGGCCCATCCCTAGTAATCAAATACCACCAAAAGAAAGCTCCATTTGTGGGGGAAAAAGGACGTCAATTTTGTTTGGGTGCAACATCGCACAATTTCAGTTAAAGCGACGCCGTGCCGAATTGCAAAAAGTGCTCGGGTCAGGAAGGGGGTAAAATCTTCCAGGGCTGAAGCAGTTAAAATATTTTTATTTTATTTTTGTCAGAACCGCTTTAAATAATGGCCTTATGTATATATCTGCTGAAAATATAATTGATTGGTGTTAAAGCGGAGTTCCACCCTAAAATTTTTTTTTTTACATTAAAAGACTCCTTTTAACCTAGAAACAATAATTTAGAGGAAATTTTTTTTAATACTTACCAGAAAGGCCCTGTTGCTATGTAGTCCTCATAATCTGCGACTTCCTGGGCGCGGAGCTCCTCGTGACTTCCTCCCTCGCCTGTGCTCCTGGAAAATTATGAAACATAATTTCCCAGGAGCCTGTGGGCAGTACTGTGCTCAACGCTACAGCCGCCGTTCAATCGCGCATCCGTAAAATCGAGAGGTGCACCTCTCCCAAACTATTCCAGGAAGCGAACTTGATTGGGCGTCACATGCCCACCTTCAGGATGGAAACGGCCACAAACGGAGCCATAAAAGATAACAGTAAGAAATGTATATTTTTTAACGAGCAATCTTGATCATTGTATAGTATTTTTGAAATTTCATTACCAATAATGCTAGTATCCAAAAAAAGATTTAAAAATTTTTTCGCCGGAAATTCACTTTAAGATATACTTTGTGATACGCATGCAACTTAAATGTGTTTGTTTATATGTATAAAAATTGTTGAAAAACCAAATTACAGAATTTAAAGAAAACAAAGGGGCAGTCTGTCCAAAATTTAGTTTAATTTCAGGTGGAGTCTGGTGGCTTGGCTTTTTATGTCCCAGTGGTTCCTGTGGCCATGTCTTTCTGTTGTAGTTGATGGCTCAGTTCCTTCCCACCTGTAATGTTAGTATCTGCTATAAATTGGCACTTCTGGATATGCAGTTGGCTCTTGGGACATCACTTATGGTTCAAAATGTCTTTATTAGTAATATATAAATAAATCAGGATAACAATAGGGAAAAAAATCAAACCAAAAAAAACACCCTTTAAATAAAATAAAAAAGGGTAGATTTGTTTTCTTTTTTAAGCAAATTAAGCAGTTTATTGATTTAAGAGTTTCCACTTCAGCCAAATTTCACTAGTAGTACAATTTAACAAATGACTCGACTTTTTGCTAGTATTCATCCATTTTATTTCAGAACCTTTGTTAGAAATATTTATGTTGACTAACCCTATAGGAAACTACGCAGTACAAATGTCTACTTGGCTCACAGCATGTAACCAATTTGGTAAGCTCGCTGCTTTGAAGTGTTCGTTATTACTAGCCACTGGCTATGTAGATGTGTGACTTCACTTAGAACACGTAAAGCAGTGTTTACCAAACAGTTCTCTTCTTGGAGATGCTGTAGCCAACAGTGTGGTCAATACATTGCCATGTGTCAGCCAACACTAAAAGGTGTTCTTGTGGGAGAGGCCGTCATAGTACAGAGGACAGAGAGCGGTGAGCATTTACTGTGGTGACCCCCACTAATCCCAGGTCTTCATTAAAAGCTTTGTGAACAGATGGGGAGGTTTGAGAAACATGAATATCTCTCTATTCTATTGCATCATATTCACAGACACTTTTACTTTCTCACACCTATAGAATAGCACCTCAATAGACAATAACTCAGTATTTTTGACATTTCATATTAACAGCATTTCAGTGGTAATGGTGTGGTAATGGTGCAAAAGTATATATATAAATATATATATATATATATATATATATATATATATATATATATATATATATATATTTTTTTAAATATATAATAAAATATATTATATGAAAATAATAATACAGTATATAAACATGGTGGGCTGTTTGTAAAGGTTTTGTGAATTAGGCATATTTCAATTTTTAATGCAACTTATCCTCCAAAACTGGTATCAATCAAAATTATTTGGATTTAACATGACCCATTTTACCATTTTAACAGTAATTTTTATCTGTTCACTGCATTTTTTTGTTTTGTACAGTGTGTTTTAAGCGATTTTGACAGTTAATGTAAAAATTAAAAACAAAAAAACTCAAATTATAAAAAACGTTTTGATCAATATGATCTAAATGATATTATATTAACCGGATGCCACCCACGTAACACATGTGTGCTTCAGCAAAAAGGCAGACTTTAAAGCAGAGTTCCAGGCTTTTTTTTTTTTCATTAGAAGTCAGCAGCTACAAAAAGTTTAACTGCTAACTTTTAATAAACAGACACCTGTTCCACGGTCCAGCGATGCAGCCACACGGAGTCCCGTGCTTCTCCTCGGCGCCTCCATTGATACTGTGGGCACCCGGCCATGACAGCTTGCGGCTTCATGGCCCAGTGGACAGGCAATCTTCTGGGACCTGTCACGTGTCCTAGAAGATTGCAGAGAGGTAGGGGCCACCTAGGGGGAGAGGAGGAGTCGCCTAGGCAGTCTGTAGCTGGAACCAGGAAGTGGGACAGGAAGTCCACTTCAAATCTAAGCTCCCACACCCCCCCCCCAAAAAAAAATTACATACCAAATGTAGAATGTTATGGGGCGAGGAGTGCTTAAAGCGGAAGTTCCACTTTTGGGTGGAACTCCGCTTTAATCCCCACCTGCTGCACATATGTGTTACTGAGCGGCTGAGGTTTCTGTGCTGTTAGTCTGAGCACTTCGTGCTCCCAGCACAGAAACAAAGCTGTCAAAGACAGTTCTCCGTCCTCACTAGCAATCAGTAGCTGGCAGGACTGGCATCACGTGACCTCTGTGACCTCTGTATAAATACCTTTTTTCCCTTTTTAATAAGTGATCACATTCCCTCTGATCTCAGCTACACAAGATCTGGGGGGGGGGGGGGAGAAGCACCAGGAATTTCACACAAAGATAGCAATATAAAGAGAACAGGACATTTTCTCATTCAAGTACAACAGGCCCATATCAGGAATATGAAATGTTGGGGTAACAAATGCTTTAAAGTGCAATATAAGCTAGGTGAACATGGGTGATTAGGTTTTGAAAGGTCTTACGTTTGTTATTTTATTGTGCACCTGTGCCAGTTCCAAAAGTCAATTTTCCCACAGCACACTGAAGATAAGGACCGCTGTTCACTCTGTGGGAGCAGCGGTCTATCTCCTGCGGTCCAACACGACACCTACGCAGTCACAACTGTTCTCCATTCAGCAACAAGTATGTTAATTATTTGTTTCAGTCTGAAATATGCAGTATATATTAAATTAATACCTGGCAATCCTACCATGCAGGTCCTTGTTCAGGCACTTCCTGTTTTGGAATGACACATCTCTTCCAATATTTATCCTATGTTAGGACATGCCACAAAGCCTCACAAAGACTACAGGCAGTCATGCCAATTTGCAGTAGGTAGGCATAGTCCACTGTTAGGAAGGCAGCCCAAAGTACTCATCAGCAACAGATGCTGGATAAACTGAATGTAGACAGGAAATGGCTGGAGTAAATGAGATACAAAATAGGATACAAAAAGTATGTGATTATCAAGACTGTGGAAAAATGTGGCGTTAATACAGTAAATCCAGACAAAACAACGTGGCTTGTTCACTAATGCCAGGAGTCTCGCGGACAAGATGGGAGAACTAGAGCTGCTATTGTATGAGGAGGATTTAGATTTTGTGGGAATTTCAGACTTGGTTCAACAGCTCTCATGATTGGCTGGCAACCATTCATGGTTATACTCTATATTGCAGAGATAGAGAGGGCAAAAAAGGGGGCGGGGTATGTCTGTATATCAAAAATGATGTACAAGTGAATGTGTCATGAAGATCCTGCCAGAAACCTGAACCCTGGCCGTCCTGGCCCACAGGCGCCACTGCGCATGCGCGCCCGGGCGCATGCACGTGTGCGGCCGCGCACAGGGAGACAGGTGCGCGCTCTGGTTAGCGCCAGTTAGCCTATTTAAACCTGGCCTGGGCAGACGGTCCCAGCTGTCTGCTCTACAGTGTTGTGGTGTATCTGTGGTGTTACCTGAACCTGATACCTCTGACCTGTTTGACCCGGCTTACCTGAGACTATCCTGCTATCCGCCTGTACCCGACCTCAGCTTGTTGTGACCATCCTTCTGCCTCATCCCCTTGTACCTTGATGCCAGTCTGATACCTGACCTTCTCTGATGAACTTGATCACCTGTATTGCTCCAGTCCGGTCTGCAGTTCTGTTCCCTGTGATGAACCTGATCACCTGTATTGCTCCAGTCCGTTCTGAGGTTCTGTTTCCTGTGCCAAGTCTGATCACCTGTATTGATCCAGTCTGTTCCAAAGTCCTGCTTCCTGTTTGTCTGCTGAACCACTTTACCTGTCCAGTTCCGGCCTGCTCTGCTGTCCAGTCTGCTAAGCTGTCCATCCAGACCCAACCTGCTCTGCTATCCAGTCTGCTAAGCTGTCCATCCAGACCCAACCTGCTCTGCTATCCAGTCTGCTAAGCTGTCTATCCAGATCCAGCCAGCTCTGCTATCCTGTGTGTTTGCTGAACCAGCTTACCTGTCCAGTTCCGGCCTGCTCTGCTGTCCAGTCTGCTAAGCTGTCCATCCAGACCCAACCTGCTCTGCTATCCAGTCTGCTAAGCTGTCTATCCAGATCCAGCCAGCTCTGTTATCCTGTGTGTTTGCTGAACCAGCTTACCTGTCCAGTTCCGGCCTGCTCTGCTGTCCAGTCTGCTAAGCTGTCCATCCAGACCCAACCTGCTCTGCTATCCAGTCTGCTAAGCTGTCTATCCAGATCCAGCCAGCTCTGCTATCCTGTGTGTTTGCTGAACCAGCTTACCTGTCCAGTTCCGGCCTGCTCTGCTGTCCAGTCTGCTAAGCTGTCCATCCAGACCCAACCTGCTCTGCTATCCAGCCAGCTCTGCTATCCTGTGTGTTTGCTGAACCAGCTTACCTGTCCAGTTCCGGCCTGCTCTGCTGTCCAGTCTGCTAAGCTGTCCATCCAGACCCAACCTGCTCTGCTATCCAGCCAGCTCTGCTATCCTGTGTGTTTGTTGAACCAGCTTACCTGTCCAGTTCCGGCCTGCTCTGCTGTCCAGTCTGCTAAGCTGTCCATCCAGACCCAACCTGCTCTGCTATCCAGCCAGCTCTGCTATCCTGTGTGTTTGCTGAACCAGCTTACCTGTCCAGTTCCGGCCTGCTCTGCTGTCCAGTCTGCTAAGCTGTCCATCCAGATCCACCCTGCTCTGCTATCCTGCCTGCTAGACTGAACCAGCTCGTCTGCTGAGTTGACCTTGTCACTCCACCGGTCTGTTGATCCTGCCAGGCACCCGTGCTCCTCCTCACTCCTGGGTTGCCTGTCCCCCTACCAGGGAGCCGGGAGTGGGAGACACAAGGGAGGTCTCTCTCTGCAATATCGGGGTCGCACCACCAGGTACGTGACAGAATGTGAGGGACGACATCACTAATGGAGCAAGGGGGGTGGTGGAATCCTTATGGGTAGAGAACAAAGGGAGTAAACCGAGGGGAAAGAATACTGGGAGAATGCTATAGGCCCCCTAACCAGAGGGAGGAGGGGGAGACGGACCTCCTATCACAGTTTGGAATTGCGGCAAGGATAGGAAGTGTCAATATAATGGGGGATTTTAATTATCCAGACATAGACTGGGCAGAAGGAACCACGCATTCATCTAAGGCTTGCCATTTCCTAAATGTCTTACAGGACAATTTCATTGGGCAGATGATAAATGGGCGATTTAGGAAACAGCGACCACAGGTCAATTAATTTAGTATAAATCACACAAATAGGAAACATAGGAGAAATACAAATACACTGAATTTCAAAAGAGCCAACTTCCATAAACTACACTCCTTGCGTAGAAGGTATTAAATGGGATTAAATCCTAGGAACAAAGAATACGGAGGAAAAATGGGTGTGCTTTAAGAGCATATTAAATAAGGGTATTAGCCAGTGTATCCCAATGGGAAATACATTTATAAGAGCTAATAAAAGTCCTGAGTGGCTTAGCTTTAACGTAAAAATGCATATAAAAGCAAAGGAGAAGGCCTTCAAAAAAGACAAGGCTGAGGGATCATCATCAGCATTCCAACTTTACAGAATGCAATAAGAATTGTAAGGAGCAATCAGGCGGCTAAGATAGAACACAAAAGGCACATAGTGGAGGAGAGTAGAAAAAATCCCAAGAAATTCTTTAAGTATATGAATAGTAAAAGAAGGAGGTCAGATCATATTGGCCCCATAAAGAATGATGAAGGGAATCTGGTTACAAAGGATGGAGAGATGGCGAAGGTATTGAATTTATTCTTCTCCTTAGTCTTCACAAGGGAAACGGGGGGCTTCAGTAACCAAAACTGCAAGGTTTATCCTCATGACATGTCACAGGAAGCACCCTCATGGCTAACAGAGGATAGAATTAGGAATAGACTTGAAAAAATTTGTATTAATAAGTCACTGGGACCAGACGGCTTGCACCCGAGGGTCTTTAAGGAAATAATTGCCAGACCATTGTTCCTAATTTTTAGGAACAGTCTACTGACTGGAATGGTACCAGATGATTGGAGAAAAGCCAATGTAGCACCAATATTCAAAAAAGGGCCAAGATATATCCCTGGGAACTACAGACCAGTTAGCCTAACATCAATAGTTTGCAAGCTCTTGGAAGGGATGATAATGGACTATATACAAGATTTTAGTAATGAAAACGGTATAATTAGCAGTAATGAGCATGGATTCATGAAGAATCGTTCTTGCCAAACCAATCTATTAACCTTCTATGAGGAGGTGAGCTGTCATCATGGTAAAGGAAGGCCCGTAGATGTGGTGTATCTGGATTTTGTAAAGGCATTTGATATAGTTCCCCATAAACATTTACTGTACAAACTAAAGTCTGTCAGCATGGACCATAGGGTGAGTACATGGATTAAAAACTGAGGGTAGTGATATATAGGAAGTACTCTGAATGGTCCGGTGTGGAAAGTGGGGTCCCCAGGGGTCTGTCCTGGGGCCAATCCTATTTAACTTATTCATAAACAACCTGGAGGATGGGATAAACAGCTCAATCTCTGTATTTGCGGACGATACTAAGCTATGCAGGGCAATAACTTCTCCACAGAATGTGGAAAATTTGCAAGAAGATCTGAACAAATTAATGGGGTTGGCAACTACATGGTAAATGAGGTTTAATGTAGAAAAATTTAAAATAATGCATATGGGTGGCAACAATATGAATGCAATCTACTCACTAGGGGGAGAACCTCTGAGGGAATCTAGGATGGAAAAGGACCTGGGGGTCCTAGTAGATGACAGGCTCAGCAATGGCATGCAATGCCAAGCTGCTGCAAGCAAAGCCAACATCATTTTGACATGCATTAAATTGGGGATTAACTCCAGAGATAAAACAATAATTCTCCTACTCTACAAGACTCTGGTCTGGTCGTACCTGGAGTATGCTGTCCAGTTCTGGCAACTAGTCCTCAGGAAGGATGTGCTGGAACTGGAGACCAGAGAAGGGCAACAAAGCTAATAAAGGGACTGGAGGATCTTAGTTATGATAAAAGATTACGAGCACTGAACTTATTCTCTCGGGAGAGGAGACGCGTGAGAAGAGTTATGATTTCAATGCACAAATACCATACTGGTGACCCCACAATAGGGATAAGGCGAAAGGGAATTTAAAAAGACACGCAGCCATTCACTAAAATTAGAAGAGAAGCAGTTTAACCTTAAACTGCGTAGAGGGTTCTTTACTGTCAGAGTGGTAAGGATGTGGAATTCTCTTCCACAAGCAGTGGTTTCAGCAGAGAGCATAGATAATGTTAAAAAACTATTAAATAGGCACATAAACGACCATAACATACAGGGATATACAATGTAATACTGACATAAAAGCACACACACAGGTTGGACTTGATGGACTTCCTTTTTTTTTTTAAATAACAAACATGGTATACTTACCTCCTCTGTGCAAGGGTTTTGTACAGAGTGGCCTTGATCCTCCTCTTCTGGCCTCCCCCAGCAGCGACCTGGCTCCTCCCCGCATTGAGTGTCCCCTCGGAGATCCGCATTCAAAGGGGGCACCTGTTCGGGCACGCTCCTGAGTCTTACTGTTGTGTCCCTTGACACAGACAGGATTCAGCCCGGCCCCCCACATGTCACGGGATTTGTTTGACAGCAGCGGGAGACCATGACTGCTGCTGCTATAAACCTATCCAATGAGGACCCAAGACCGCGGCTGGAGCTGCTGGGCTTGTTCTCGTTGCTGGAAAGATTGGGTTCAGGTTAGTAAAAGGGGGGGGGACTGGGGGGTTGCTGCACTACAGAAGGGTTTTAAAAATGCAGCGGCAATTACATTTTTAATACATAGGTCTCCATTTGTTTTGAAAATTACTGCAACATACCTCCAAAAACATAAAAAAAACATGTCTTTCAAGTCAAACATCCAGCTACGTACAATAGGAAAGGCAAATTATTGCATGTTTAAAGTGAACTCAGGTTCACTATAGTTCACTTGACAGTTAGGGCCCATTTACACTATTGCACACATGCATTAATGTGCATTGTGCCTGAAGTTAATGTGTCCCTTCCCTTATATAGGCTGCCTAACACACTAAGGAACACCAAAAAAGGAAGTGTACAATTTGCTGTAACACAGCACACAACACATGGTAGTGCATTAGCAAGGTGTGTTGGAGTGTCACTGCAGATGTTACCATACCTCCCAATTTTTTGAGATGGGAATGAGGGACACCTATCAGCAAAAGTATGCAGGCATAGGACACACCCCTTGCCACACGCCCTTAAAGGAGAATTGTATAAAAAAACAAGATTGGTTAAACCCACAAGTGCTTTTTTTACCACTACTATTCCTTTATATTGGCTTTTGGAATTTACAAATGCAGCAATTTAGAAATCAGATGAAAGGTTTAGCGCTGGAAAACACTTTTTAATAGGTAAAAAGGGCATTTTATATACAACTATATAGATCAGACCAAAATAGGGGACGAATGAAGAGGAATGAGGGACAGAGGGACATTGCTCTAAATCAGGGACAGTCCCTCGAAATCAGGGACAGTTGGGAGCTATGGATGTTACCACAATGCGCAATAATGTGTGCTAAAAATGCCTAAGGCCCCTTTCACACTGAGGCACTTTGCAGGCGCTAAAGTTCTAAAAATTGCGCCTGCAAAGCGCCTTCAAACAGCCTCTGCTGTGTCTCCAGTGTGAATGCCCGAGGGCTTTCACACTGAAGCGGTGAGTTTGCAGGACGCTGAAAAATGTCCTACAAGCCGCATCTTTGGAGCGCTGTAGGAGCGGTGTATTTACCGCTCCTAAAGCGCCCCTTCCCATTGAAAATATGGGGCAGTGCTCCAAACCCGCCTGCAAAGCGCTGCTGCAGCGGCGCTTTGCGGGCGGTTTTAACCCTTTTTCGGCCGCTCACGGGGGGTAAAACTGCCCCGCTAGCGGCCGAATAAAACGACGGTAAAGCGGCGCAAAATATAGCGTCCATCGCCTCAGTGTGCAGTAGCCTTAGAGAAGACATGACAGTTAGTCACAAAACTGCCCTGTATGTGCCTTTCTGATTTGGCTCCCATTCTTAGTAGAGTTTGACCACCCAGCTGTCATTAATCTGTACCACTGGAGTGCTCTTTTAGCCACTGAAATGCTGCTGATGGACGGGAGATTGGCAGCTGGGCAAGGCTCAGCCCAGACATCAGCATGCTAAGCCACTGAAAACATAGTAAAGTGAAATCAGAGGGGCACACAGACAATATTTTTCTGGTTAAAAAAAGTAATACCTGACAGTTTATGGTACACTTTGGACAGTTTTATGTTTATGTAAATGAATATCAAAGTTTATGTAGTTTATGTAGAAGATGAGTACTGTATGTGCAAATTAGCAACTCTTCTTCTGGGATTTCAGCATTCACGTGAATGTTATTTGGTAATGCTGAAATGCTCATTATTAATTCATAGTAAGTGTGAATTTTAAAGTTGTTCTCTGTGCAGATAAGATAAACACAATTTCACGCAGTTATTCATGGATTAAAAAAATTATGAAATATATATTTTTATAATGCAACTAGTGTGAGTACTTCAGTCTGTCCTGATATTAGCCCCTTGCAATCTGTAAAGAAGATTGGGAGATGGGGGGTCAGTGCTCTGAGCCCATCTGATTCTGCTAACAAAAAACTTATAAAATTATAGATACGAGAGATATCAGCTTAGTCTTCTATGGTTCATTTATTGTCAAATCACAATCTGAGGTTAGGGATGTGACCAAATTATAATGCAATTTTTGATCTCCCATACATTTTTGTCTTGGTGACAGTGATCGTGAGGACAATGGGAGAAAGTCAAAAACGGCAACAAAAGCACAAAGCCTGGTATACACTTTATTTTTTTCTTTTGTTCAACCCAGCGGGCTGAACAAAAGAAATTGAGGCGCTAGGGAGATGCTCGCTGTACTAACTATGCAATGTCAGTACATCAATCCCCCCACTGAGCTATGGAGTTCTGACAGGAGGCCACCCCTGCCACCAGAACGCACCAGTCAGCGCTTACAATCATTGGCTGCAAGCGCTGATCAGATGCCAATCGGCTGCTGTTTTCCCAACATGCCCCTTCAACAGAAGCTGGTTGTTGGACCAACTTCTGTCAGACAGGCTGCTGTCTACATGGGCCGAATGTCGGACAATTTCTGATATTTGACCCGTGTGTACCAGGCTTCAATCTGTCCACATTATGTAAAACTTTTGGCTATTTACATACTTTTGGCTTATATACATTTTACCTATGACAAGAAAAGTAAAGTCACTATCCTGGCTGTGCTAGGTGGCAAGCCCTTTTAAAGACGAAGTAAACCCTGATGGGTTTTACTTCCTCTTTTGCTCGCTGCAAAGCCTGCAAATGAAAAGCATAATGGGCTAGTATGCATCGCATTCCAGCCCATTATGTGCCACTTACCTACAAAATAATTTAGTGTTGTCCCCTGTGTAGGCAGTGTCCATCTTCTGGCCCCTCTTCCTTCTGGGCTCTGTGAATCGCCAGAGCCGCGTGACGTCACTCCCGCGCATGAGCACAGGCTATGGAAGAAACAGTTCCATAGTCCAAAAAGTGGGTTTACAACCACTTTAAATCCTCACTGTGCCATGCAACATTTTCTTAACTGAGAAACAGAATTGGGGGATTTACTGGAGCATGCAAAATCAGCTCCCAGGTTTCATTGTCAAAGCTTAACTGAACAAGCTGAAGTTAGAAGCGGATTGGCTACCATGCACAGCTGCACTATATTCTTAGTGTTTCAATTTTAGTAAATCTCCCCCAGGGTCGTGGAGATTCTCTGAAATTTTCAGATAGCTGTGACCCCCCACTTCACTCCAAAAAAAAAATAAAAACATGCATCACTTGATCTGAGACAAAGGATTTCTCCAGCATGCTACATTACCAATCAAGTTCTAAAAGGCTAAAGTGAAATTTCGGCCCAATTTTTTTTTTTCATTCTAAGAATCTAAGCAGCAATAAGCTGTTACAAGCATTCCATATGTATCATCATTCAAGACAGGTTCTATTGGCCTGTCATTCAAACTTGGACAGATGGATTTTGGCAATTAAACTGCCCATTTATGGCATCCTTAAAGCTGGACTGTCCTTAAAGTTCACAAATTAAAGCAGCTTAGAAATGCACTAGATAAACCTGAATTTGACCTGGTATCAACTTCTAATGCCCCGTACACACGAGCGGAATTTCCGCTCAAGCTTGTCTTGCATACACACGGTCACACAAAAGTTCTCTGAACTTTCGACCGTCAAGAACGCGTTGACGTACAACACTACGACGAGCCGAGAAAATTAAGTTCGGTGCTTCTGAGCATGCGTCAAATTGTTTCCGAGCATGCGTAGGAATTTTGCATGTCGGAATTGCTACAGACGATCGGAACTTTTTCCCATCGAAAAATAGAGAACCTGCTCTCAATATTTTGCTGGCGGAAATTCTGCCAGCAAAAGTCCGATGGAGCATACACACGGTCGCATTTTCCGACCAAAAGCTCTCATCGGACTTTTGCTGGTGGGGTTTCCGATCGTGTGTACACGGCATCAGGCTTCATGTACTAGAACTAGCAGCTCCTAAACTTGAGTTTGGGAGCTTTTAGGGATTTTTTTGCTCCCATAAAAGTCTATGTATCAATGTGTAAGGCTTTTAGCAGATTTAATGAGCTACTGCAATTAGGTGAGGTTCAACCTTCCTCTCCTTAACGCGAAAGAATTGCATTTAGAATCGGAAGGTTTTGACCACGGGAAACCACGATTTTGACGCAATTTTGACGCGTTTTGCTCTTTCCCGTGTCCACGTTAAATGACGGCCAAGTGTACATAAAGCCTTATGCCCCGTACACACAATCGGACTTTCCGCCAACAAAACCGTGGATTTTTGTTTGAGGTCTGTTGGCTCAAACTTGTCTTGCATACACACAGTCACACAAATGTTGGCCAACAATTACGAACATGGGAACGCGGTGACTTACAAGACGTACAACGAGCCAAAAAAAGGGAGTTCAATAGCCAGTGCGGCTCCTTCTGCTTGAGTCGGGGAACGTGTGAACTTTTGTGCGACGGACTTGTGTACACACAATCGGAAAGTCCGACAACAAAGTTTTGTTGGCAGAAAATTTGAGAACCCGCTAGCCAACATTTGTTGGCGGAAACTCCGCCAACAAATGTTCGATGGAGCATACACACGGTCGGACTTTCCACCAACAAGCTCACATCCAACATTTGTTGTCGGAAAATCTGATTGTGTGTATGGGGTATAAGAGTCCAATGTCCAGCTGAGCTCAGGGAGGGAAAGGGAGAAGAAGCGCAATGAGCCAATCAGGAGTATTGCAGTGCAAGCAGCATGCTAATAGAAGCAAGAGGCAGAGATGTCTATGTTTTTGCTTCCCTTTTTACTATCCATTCACTGGGCCTGTAAATTAAAGTGAAACTGCAGACGAGAAAGAGCAAGTCCCCTACCCTGCTAGACAGGACTGTGCTATGTGGAATTGTTATATACATTTTAGAGCTGCATGGACATAAATACAAATCTCTTGGCAGTTGGCAGGCTCCCACATGTGTAATTCATCTGTGTATTTTGCTGTTTACCTGGAGTTCAGCTTTCAGATGAGGCTTTAGGCCTCATGCACGCGTTTTAGAGCGTTTTTTGCAGCTTAAAAACACCTGTCCATGTTAGTCCATGGCTTCATGCCCACCCAGGCAGTTTTGAGCTGCAAATGGCATAGGCGTTTTTAAGCTGTAAAAAAAAAAAACAGGACCAGTGCGTTCCGTGGCGCGGCGCTAGAGCTGTAAAAACGCGAATCGCGCAAAAACGCGCACCGGCGTTTTTGAGCTGCAGTGTTTTTTTGCTGCAAAAAGTTGATTGGACACTGTAATCCCTGTATAGGAAATTAGAGATGTGTTTTTCTTTAAAAAACGCTAACTAACTCTGACGCTAAAAAACACGCAAAAACGCCAATGCAAAACGCGGTAAAAGTCAAGTTTTTTTAGGCTGCTTTTTCCAGGCGTCCGACCTAGCTTTACAGACCATTTTTTAAAACGTCCGTGTGCATGAGGCCTTACTGTTACGATTTAGGTCTAGGAACACAAGCTGATGCAGAAGCAGTGGATAGGTGTACATATACTGCTCGATCCTTCATTCGAGTAAATCCATATTATGGATTCTATACAGTAAGGAATGTAATATGCATACTTGCTGTAAACATTTGTGTTCCTAGATATCTATCTCAAAGTAATATAAATTTGACAATTTAGTCAATAATAGACCTTTGCACAAAATAAATTGTGTATCGTATCTCACTACCCAGTGAAGGAAAAATAATCCCAAAAAATAGTTTATCTTGTCCAACGCTTAATATAATATGTAAATTTGATCATTGAGATTAGGCAAAAACAAAATTATGCAGTTATTTCCCATTTGTTTTGGCTGACAGCAGTGCACCATTAATTAGACAGGATGTTCTAAGGAATGTATATTTTTAATAATATAATTAAGTACACAGCTGGTATGTAAAAATTAACAATCTTGAGGGAGTTAGGAAATTCATTTGCACTGCTTCTTAATTAGAAGCTAAAACCATAAAATTAATAACAGAACAAGTCTAGAAAAAAATATATATCACTCTTTCCTACATGAAATAAGAATTATACAGCTACATTTGCAAGTGACATAAAATATTATATTAACTAAAATGATAATCACTGGCTAGTACGCATAAAAAATATATGTGTGAATATGCTTACATTAAAATTCCTTTATCCTAATTATTATTATGCCATTATTGCTGAAAATTGTGTATTAATAACCTATTACATTTAATATGTGTAATGATATTGTACGATATATGAATTCCTTTTTAAATTCATGTGCCTGCATTTATATTTTTCCACATTGGCCACCAAGATTCTTAGAAAAAATTGCTGGGCTTGAGACAAAGTATAACACTGCCGAGGGTGCTTATACAGTAATGGCCACCTTTCTTCACATTTTTCTTTTACAATAAAACTGTTGCAGTAAGACTGAAGCAAGCCTGGCAGTTTTCTAATCTGAGCCGTCACTGTTACTTTTACCAGACAACTTATGCCCGTACACACGATAGGAAATTCCGCCAGCAAAAGTCTGATGAGAGCTTTTGGTCGGAAAATGCGATTGTGTGTATGCTCCATCGGACTTTTGCTGGCGGAATTTCGGCCAGCAAAAGATTGAGAGCATGTTCTCAATTTTTCGGTCGGACAAAATTCCGATCAGAAATTCTGATCGTCTGTACAAATTCCGTCACGCAAAATTCCTATGCATGCTCGGAAACAATTCAACACATGCTGGGAAGCATTGAACTTAATTTTCTCGGCTCGTCGTAGTGTTGTACGTCACCGCGTTCTTGAGAGTTGAAAGTTCAGAGAACTTTTGTGTGACCGTGTGTATGCAAGCCAAACTTGAGCGGAATTCCGTCGGAAAAACCATCCAACTTTTTTCCGAGGGAAAATTGGCTCGTGTGTACGGACATAAGGCTTGGTGTACACTGCTACTGGTAAACTAACGTTTAGACCCCTTTCACAGTGGAGGCTTTTTTCAGGCGCTAAAGGGCTAAGAATAGTGCCCATAAAGCGCCGGAAAAATGCCTCCCCCGCTTCCCCAGTGTGAGAGCCTGAGTGCTTTTACACTGGAGGGGGGCGTTTGCAAGACGTTAGAAAAGGCATACCTCCCAACCATCCCGGATTGGGTGGGACTTTCCCGCATTCAGATGTTTGTCCCACCATACCGCTGTACAGGTTCTTTGTCCCGCATAATCATGTTGCTTATACTGTATATCAACTTGTGGCTAGATAGGACTTGCAGCAGTGTAAACAGCCAATGATTGGCAAACCAGCTGGATGTGCACTGTGCAGTGTGCAGCTCCGATGACAGACTTCACCTGTCAAATCCAAGCTTTGATGTCGGATATGGGCGGGTATGGGCGGGACTGCTACTCAGACATGCCCCCCTCTGTTAAACAACCAGTGTAATGAAAGAACGGCTCCCATTGTACTTCATTACATGGAGCGCCCCTCCCTATCACATCCCGCACACCACAGTTCCCTATTCCTCCCTTACACAGAACACAGCGGCCCCTCCCCTCTAGCATGTTGTATCCAAGCCCCGCCCCCTGTGTCCTTTCTGGCATGAGCAGCTTCTGTTAGTACTATGCACAGGGAGAATCCTGGAAGTGAATGTGAGGTGAGTGTATAGTGAGAGGAGGCTGAGCTCTGATTGGTTGGTGGGGTATCTGAGCCATTCACAGGAGGGACTACAGGTCCCAGCATGTCAACTGCTTTCTAAAGAGGTTTGTGTGTCTGCAGCCCTGATGTTTGTGATTGTGCCATCACTATGTACAGTGATGAGGACATCACTTCCTGGGTATTACATGCTGTGTGAGGTTCCATCTACTCACTGTACTGGTGGGGGAGAATGATGTGTCAGGCTGGCCTCCCCCTTATCTCTCTGTATGTATTAGTGGAATCTCTCATTGTAGACACGATCAGATTTTCCGCAGACAAAACCTCAGACTTTTGTCTGAAGGCGTGTGCCTGGATTTTGTCCAGCAAGGAATTGTCGGCCAACAAACAAGAATGTAGTGACTTACTACATGTTTTTTCAGCTCTTTAGCGCCACCCTTTGGGCTCCTTCTGCTAATTTCGTGTTAGTAAAAGTTTGGTGAGTGTTGATTCGCACTTTTCATTCCACGCTTTTCATTTCGCGCTTTTCATTTCGCGCTTTTCAGTTAGCGCTTTTCAGTTTGCGCTTTTCATTTCATGCTTTTCAGTTTGTTTCTGAATGGCCGTTCGTCAACCAGACATGTTGCGGAATCAGAGGAGATAACATGTTATTTATTATTGGCCTTGGAGTTATTGCTTTGACCCAAGTGCAGTCCAGGAACAGGAGGAGAAGCATGTATGCCCATCATTAGAAGTGGGTGGATGCAGGGCGGTATTCTAATAGTGGGCATACCCACAGGCTGCATGAAAAAAAAGAACATTACAATGTATCCCCAACAAGGACCAGCAGCGTACTGGTATGTTGCTGGACTTTGAGTGGTTATACCAAAATGATGCCTGCAGGTTTAGGTATCATCTTGGTATCATTCTTTTCAGCCAGCGGTCAGCTTTCATGTAAAAGCAATCCTAGCAGCTAATTAGTCACTTTTACAAGCAGTGGGAGGGAACGCCCCCACCTGCTATCTTCAATGGTTTTCTCGGGCTCTTCTGTCCCACTGGGGAACCTGAGAATGCAGCCGGTGGTTCCGCCAACTGACCATAGAGCTATTTGGAGACCAGAATGGCTCCAATCATCTCTTTGGCCTAAGAAACTGGAAGCTGCGAGCCTTTCATAAATTAGTTTTTCGCGGGATATAAACAGCCCCATTGGGAAATTTGGAAAGCATCTTATCACACCGATCTTGGTGTGGTCAGATGCTTTGAGGGCAGAGGAGAGATCTATAGTCTAATAGACCTCAATTTTTTCAAAAAAGAGTACCTGACACTACCTATTGCTATCATAGGGGATATTTACATTCCCTGTGATAACAATAAAAATGATAACAAAAAAAAAAAAAATGAAAGAAAAAGTGTAAGCATAGAATAAAAAAGCAAAATAAATAATAATAAAAAAAAGCACCCCTGCCCCCCCCCCCGTGCTCGTGTGCAAAGGCAAACACAAGCGTCGGTCTCATGTCGTATGAAAACAGCAATTGCACCATGCATATGAGGCATCACCGCAAACTTTAGATCGTGTGCAGTAATTTTAGCAGTAGACATCCTCTGTAAATATAAAGTGGTAACCTGTAAAGGATTTTAAAAATGTAGGGATGTCTTGATAAAGTCACGTGACCGTGACGATACGTGTCGGGAGGAGGAGCCTAGTGACAGTTCCTAGTGAGGAGAAGCAGGGCGAGCAGCCCACGAGTGTCTGACTGTTTTGTAAAAAGGCTATCACTATTATAAGCGCTGGGAGTATGTGAGTAAATACAAGCCCGCACTCACCCCTTATTGTTTAAACAATATTGCGCTATGGTATGTTCTTTTTTCTGTTTCTTTCCCCTTATGTGAACCACCGGAGTTCTATTAGGAGGCAATAGTTTATCTCTTTGAATTAGACTTTAAAATAGAAAGGAAACAAAGGTTGATTAGAAGCAAACTATATTATCATCTGTAATAAGGTTATTGCATACATGTTCACCAGTGGACTGCTTTATGATAAGAGCATGGTTTGCCATTATACATGTTCACCAGTGGAATGTATGGTTTAACTGAGCAATACGATAACAGATCTCAGTGCATTTATTTACAAGGAGTATTTATTTGGTTACACCACTGATTTATATTTATTTTTCTCTACACAGTTGTGGATTAATTTATTTACACATCTGGATTCTTTCACGGATATTTTTATTGCACAAGTTTTTAATACGTCTTAGGAACAAGTCATGTTCCAGGCACCACATTGCACTTTCATTGCACTAATTATTTATTATTCACATATGGAATTTTGTTTTTAAAATCTACTATTTATTGAATTATTTTAAGGTTGATTAAGAGCACCAGTTGTTGACAGATTGTACAATATATTTCAGAGGTGATCAAATACCACCAAATGAAAGCTCTATTTGTGGAAAAAAAGGACAAATGGACGCAAATTTCAGTTGGGTACAGCATTACATGACCGCGCAATTACCAGTTAAAGCAGCGCAGTGCCAAATTGTAAAAAATGCTCTGGTCATTAAGGGGGCAAATCCTTTCGGGGCTGAAGAGGTTAAAGCAACAGTCACCCTTTTTGGTCTGGGGGGTTCCTAGCTAGTATTAGCCGAAGGAATGGTAAACAACTCAGGATAGCGACAGGATAGGCTTCCAGCAGCCATTTAGATAGGTAGAGGCCCGGTAGCATTGATAGAATATAGTCAGGTTAGGGACCAAGATATAGGCTAGATAGGCCTAATTTGCCTTGCAGGTGGTGTGTTCCAGACTTCTTCGTCATTGGGGTGTTCATCTGTACAAGCATCCCAAGGAAGCCACCACTCCACAGATGCGTCAACGTTCGTCCAATCAAGCCGTATTGTGTTATGCCTTGCAAGTCAACTCATCAGGGGCCCCTGCAAATGAACTGTGCCACAGTGCCTAATTAGAGGTATTAGTGTTAAAAGCCTTTAGTTATATTTCCAGATATATAGGTACATGTATACACTGTTCTTCTCAGACATATGTACTTTCTTCCTGTTATTGCTTTGGTTGTATGTAATGCAATCACTTTATTATATATAACGTTACACTAATCACCTCCTGGGATGTCCGCATATCTTTACTTTTAGAAATCTATGCTGGGTGTATTAGTACTACTGCTTTCAGTTATTTAGTTACTAGTTATTGAGTTACTAGTTTTTGTCCTAGAAAGGGATCATCTCTACATACGCTGGAGCCCTGTTCTAGGTGGAGGCACTGCTAATTATATATTCACTGTCCACTCTTCCTTTAACGAAGGCTCTGGGTCATTTGGTAACCTGCAGGTTAGCGCTATAGCCTGTGTGGAGAGGGCAACTTCATATGACCCCCCCCCCCCATAAAAGGGCTACACTGTTATAGCTGCAAAGGGTGGGCCAACTCAATATTGAACCCTATAGATTAAGACTAGTGTAGCGGTACACCATGAGGTCTGCTAATAGACTCTGTACCCCACTGATTACCTTGACTCTGCAAATCCTCCATTACCTCTGACACCCTGGGATCAGTCATCTTACCAAGTGTAGTAGTAAATAGAGACTCACACAGTATTAAAGAAACTGTTCAAATGTGTTTACTGTATTAGTGAGTACACAAAATAGGTATATATCAACTTGGACAGTTATCTAGAAAACACCCCTACACACAGTTATTTTATCTAACTTATCAAAGAGACACTAATATGATGCAAAGTTCCTTGAATTGGGGATGAACACAAATATTAACCCAATCACAGAAACCTATGTGAACAGGTTAACAGGAGGGTAGACAGCTGGCACAATATCTTCTGTGTCAGGTTTCTCCATTCTGCTTCCTCAACATACAGCCTATTGCAGTCAAATAGGCTGGCTTCCTCTAGATGAAGTCCAATGCAATCAAGGCAGATGAGGAAAAAGGATAATAAAAGGGTAAAGGGTATTCCTTGAAATCCAGATATCTTCAGCTAGCCTCTTTGTGTTGTAACTAAAGTAATCCTCGATGACAGGGTGTAGGAAATTTGGCTGAACCTTGGTTGTGTGGTAACCTCCTTCTTTTATGATCCTAATGAAGTTATCCAATATAGCTGCTAGAATCAATTATGTCAACTGGGCATAGATGTCTGCTTTCAGTGTTCGTTATAAAATAAAATCTAACTTCTGTGGGACTACAAGTTCCACCAGCTGAACTGTTGTGTATGATATCTGAAAGCAGTGCCTTTAACTATTACATGGGCTATGCCCGCTCACCACTCTGAAACACTCTGGTAATGACGCCCGCCACGCAGCCCACTGCAGCCCACTGGGATCTGAAATGCAGGCATCTCTGGATGGCCTGGAACACCCTCCGATCCGCTGCAAGGAAGAAGCAATGCTGTCCGCAGAGATCCCTGTGGTTATAGCTGTCACGCTCCCCGCTGTGTAGTCTGCAAATCAGCAACTCTCTGTCACACAGACCTCCTGCTGGCAGAGTCAAACGGCATCCCAATAGGCTGATATAGGCCATGCCAGCCCCTTTTGTATGCTTTCACAGCAATCTGTTCTGTCCACTCAGCATTCTGTTAATTGTAGTTCAGATCTGTCCTGCTGGCATAGTCACTTCAGCATTCTGAACTACACATCCCATGATGCTTTGCTCTAAATCCTCTCACAGGAAAAAATAAATTTACACATAGAGTCCAGTAAACACTAGAGGGAGCCACCCCTACATTAATAACACAGAAATGTCTCTAGATTGAAGGCATAATAGGCAGCCCTGGCTACACTAGGATGCCATTAAATGGTCATGTGCGTTTAAAGGCAGGTGTCCCAATACTTTTGGTACAATAGTGTATAAATATATATATATTTTTTTTTTTTTTAAAGTTAAACCAAACTAAAAAATAAACTAAACTAAACTAAATAAACTAAACCAAAAAAATGCTCACAGCTGACATGTAAATTGAAAGGTCAACTTGGGCCACATATTTACAAGCTAATCTGGCAGAAACACATTTTGGCTAAGGTACATTAGTGAATTTGTATCATACAGATGGCTTACATCTACACTAATATCCCTAAAGGCTCTGATATAAATAGGTTATGAAAGTCAAATAGCAATGTCCTAATCATGATATTTAGCACTGACATAAGGTAACACTAAAATAAAATAAATTCTTTGCCTAATATACTTTCTTTCCTCATCCATAAAGCGAAATCTTCTTCATCCTCCTCCATACCTTAATTGATAATCCTGCCTCCTTAATAGCATGATGAAGTATGATGAAGTAGCATGATGAAGTAGCAATGAATAGGGTGACACCTGCTCGCTGAGCGCCCCAAAATGCACTGCGCGCTTCCATGTGGACAGCTGAATAAGAAACAAAAACATTGCTAGCAATAAAAAAAATGGCGTGGGGGTCCCCCTCCCCCAATCCATACAAGGCTCTTTGGGTCTGGTATGGATTTTAAGGGGAACTCCATGCTAAAATGTAAAAAAAATGAAACGGTAGTGGGTCCCACCCTAAATCTATACCGGACCCTTAGGTCTAACGGACCCTTAGGTCTGGTAAGGATTTTGAGGGGAACACCTATGCCAAATTAAAAATGGCCCCAAAATCTATACCAGATCATGCAGCCTGGCAAGCCAGGAAGGGCGGGAACAAGCGAGCGCCCCCCCTCCTGAACCATACAAGGCCACATGCCCTCAACATGGGGGGGACGCTTTGGGGCAGGGCCTCCCCCACCCCAAAGCACATTGTACCAATGTTAATGGGGACAAGGGCTGTAGTTGTGGAGGTCTGAGGGGCTTATCAGAATCTGGAAGCCTCCTTTAACAAAGGGGCCCCCAGATTCTACCCCCCCTATGTGAATGAGTATGGGGTACATTGTACCCCTACCCATACACCAAAAAATGTGTCAAAAAGAAATAAACAAACATTCCTTTACTAACAATAAAGAAACAATGTCCCCCATGTAGATCCATCATCAATCACGACGCCCACTGCCACCGCCGGACCTAAAAAAAAGAAAGAAAAAAAAGCTTTGCCCATGATGAAGGCTAACCGCCAACTGCAGGCTCCGCCGTTTGACAGTTCTTATATAGGTAAGGGGCGAGGCCGATCCCTTATATACGTCACAATATATTTTACTTTCTGCTATAAAACATACCCAATAAA
Organism: Lithobates sylvaticus; assembly: GCA_028564925.1. Classification (NCBI taxonomy): domain Eukaryota; kingdom Metazoa; phylum Chordata; class Amphibia; order Anura; family Ranidae; genus Lithobates; species Lithobates sylvaticus. The sequence goes on from CM053031.1 coordinate 82,138,449, forward strand.
AAATGTAATAAATCTAATTTCTTCATCAATTTAGGCCAATATGTATTCTGCTACATATTTTTGGTAAAAAAAAAAAAGTCCCAATAATATATTAATTGGTTTGCACAAAAGTTATAGAATGTACAAACTATGGAATATTTTCAATTTTTTTTTTTATTGCCAGCAATCAACGACGTATAGTGGGACTGCGATTTTTTTGGCAGACAAATCGGACGCCTAACTGAAACTTTTGGACACTTTTTGGGGACCAGTGACACTAATACAGTGATCAGTGCTAAAAAAAAATGCACTGTCACTGTACTAATGACACTGGCTGGAAAGGGGTTAACTTTAGGGTCGATCAAAGGTTTAACTGTGTGCCTAGGTTGTGTTTGCTCACTGTGGAGGAGGTGCTTCGACTAGGGGAAGCCAAAGATCCATGTTTCTGCTTAGCAGAAACACAGGACCAAAGCCTTCCCTTCTGACAGAATGACAACCTTGCTTTGTTGGCAGATTGTCATTCTGCCTGTGTCCTGTGTAATCGGCGGGTGTCGACGAACATCGAGCAGAAGCGGGTTGCCAGCACCGCGCGTGTGCGCCCCAGACCCAGAAGCGTCAATTCACGTTCTAGGTACGTGATCTGGTGCAGGTCGACCGCAATGCCACAGTATATCTATGGGGGGGGGGGTGGTCTGCAAGTGGTTAAGCATCATTAAAATCACTGCTCCTGTAAAAATTATCTTTTTTTTTTTTAAAAATTGCATTGATACATGTCCCCAGGGCAGTACCGGGGGCCTATACCCTTTTTATGCCCAATAACCTGCATATAAGCCTTCAAAATGGGCATTTAATAGGGTTCAGAGTTCAAGTACAAACTTTTCTGATGTTCGAGCGTTCGAGCGCGCACCAAACTGGGGGGTGTTCAGCCCAACTCTACTTGTGAAGACAGTAAACTCTGATGAACACTAAAATGTGCAGGGAGAATGAAGGAGTTGAACTGAGCACCATCCCATCCTCATGTTCCCCAAAAACTTTTAAATCGAAATCTTGTCTATGCTAAGTAGCCAGGGAATGTTACATATTTGACAAACCATAGTCCAGCTCGAGGAATATTTGACAAAAAGCAGACATGTTAGAAGGTATGCAGGGTATGATCATTCACTAGCCCTAGGGTCTTCAAAGGACATCTGATGGGGCCCTTTTGTAAATGTCAAGTCTAGTCTTAAACAGTCTGGATAGCAGCGTAAGGAATATAGTAAATCTAGTATATTGACCTAGTCTAGAGTTGAACTTTCATACCTCTCAGACTCTAAACTCTAGTTCTCTATTCCATAACTCCTACAAAAATAGAGTTACCTTCCCAAAAAGTGGCTACACACATAATGTACAAGGTATGGAAGACTAATAAGACACATTGGACCTCCTACGATAAATATACAGTGGAACCTCGAATTACGAGCATAATCCGTTCCAGGAGTATGCTCGTAATCCAAAGTACTCGCATATCAAAGCGAGTTTTCCCATTGAAGTCAATGGAAACAAAAATAATTTGTTCTGCATTGACTTCAATGGGATGCAATACCGCATGCGGCCAGAGGCGGGGTGAGCCGGAGAGCCTCGGAAACGGCCGAAAAGGCCTGAGCACACTTCGGCTCACCTCAGCAAACCTTGGAAAGACTCCATTCATGAGCCTTTCCGATGTTTGCCGAGGTCAGCCGAACTGTCCTCTGGCCTTTCCGTGCATTTCCGAACGCCGACGATCAGTGCTGTTCGGCTCTGGCACCCCCCACCTCAGGCCAAAAGCGGTACTGCACACCACTTTTGGCCTGAATCCTGCTCATTGCGCGAGACAACACTGGCAAACCGAGTTAGGATTTTTACAAATACAGTGCTCATTTTGCGAAACGCTCGTTAACCGCTTTACTCGCAAACCGAGGTTCCACTGTACATCAGAGCTACATAGATTTATTCTGCTAAATATGCTGGTTTCAGACTGTGAAACCTTGTCATATGGAAAATTCCTAGGATAGTTGGCATTAAGGGTGTGTGTTGGCATTAAAGCTGCTATATTTGATACTATCACAACAGTCAAGGAAAATTAATAGTCATTTATGAGGGCCAGTGACTCTTGCAAATTTTACAATTGCTTATGTCTGCTTTGTAATATATTTTCTACAAATATTTCTTGCATATTTTTGCTCTTCATTTCATTAAAACAATACATTTAAACATTATTAAGCTCAATGCCTAAATGCTCATACTTGAAGGACTTTTTGAGTGTAACAATTTAGGGTGAGGCTTGGCCTAGGTGGACTCTTCTGTGATGTAGTCCTAAAATGAAAATGCTTTTGGGGCTGATCTCACTGAAGTGCAGATGACTGTTCATGGGATAGTATGTTTTAGATAGCCATATACTTAACATTTTTGGTATTTACCTACAGTTTTAAAATAAGGAAGAATTTTGATTATTAAAAGTGTTTTTATAGTTTTAGAATGGCATATTTTATAATGTTTACATCCCTGAAGATAAGCCAGTAAAAATGTTGTTTTAGTTTCAGATCTGGCATAGTAGCGAATGTACGGATTAGCAAGTCTCTTTAACCATATAGTTATTATAATTTGCAGTCTGTGCTCAACATTTTTTTCAGAAATCAGAGGGATTGCCTCTGCCTACCCTCAACATTCAGACCTACAGCATGCCAAGGAGGAGAAATAGCCCTTAACCTTTAAATTGTTTAACATGTATATGGCTGTTGAAGGCTGCTACACCTATTCCTGTCAAAGGGGTAATGATGACATCATGGCTGGCACAGGACATGAAATCAAAAAGAAAAAAGAAACCGTGCTAATGTGTAAACTTTGGGAGAAATTTACTAAAGCTGGAGCACTCAGAGTCTGGTGCAGTTGTGCATGGTAGCCAATCAGCTTCTAACTTCAGCTTGTTCAATTAGGCTTTGACAATAAATCCTGAAAGCTGATTGGTTTCAGATTGGCACCAGATTTTGCACTATCCAGTATTAGTAAATAACCCCCAATGCTGTTACTTCCCTTTAAGCAGCAACTCTCCTGCGAGATATACACAGTTTAAATCTTATAACCTTTGCTGAGTTGCGCTAACAATGATTAGTGTCCAAAAATATATATAAAAAATAAACTCAGAGTGGAGCTGACATCACAGCGATCGTGTAATCCCGGAAGGACGGGCTGCTGTTTATGTGCTGGTCGGCGCTTCTGTTTTTAAGGTGATTTTGATACTAATACAATGTAAGTGCAACCTTTAATGGCTTATGTAATAAAGTGTTAACGATGTTACGCTATGTGGAGCTTTTTGTGTTCCGGGATACCCCTATGACATCATTGTCAGGAAGATCGATGTGTGAGTTGCAGGAGGATCCTTAGATACTGTAAAGGCCTTGACTGGGTATTAAGTCACAAGTGCTATTGACCTCCTGTAAAACAAGGTCAATACAAGCTGGTAAGCAAGCATTTTTGCTTTTGGGGGTGGCAGTGTCACTAAGGATCACATTTTCAAGGTGGTGGATGGTGATGATTTTCAATCAGGGATTATTTCATCCCATGTGGATTTTATTTTTGATATTTTTTTTATTTATCATGGAAACTAATCATTGTTCAGCAAAGGTTACAGGGCATCAAATACTTTAAACACGCACATGTACTGCATTTACTCAGTCTTATAGCATTACTTTTGCCCACTCTGGTTCTTGTTGGTATCCTGGTGAAAGAAGCGGGCCTTCTAACTGAAGACTGACAAATGTAAGCTGAGGTAGCTGTTACCTTGTAAAGGAAATAATACACAGACAGTTTTTCAGCCACCGCTTTATCTGCTAAGAATAAGTTGTCGAGCTGATAATCTGTTGAGCTCAGGACTCCAGGTCGACAGACAAATATAGAGGCTTTCACTACTGACCTCTCCTTCTGAAAATTTTATTTGCCTGACTTTCATGCTAATTCCCTTGCTTCAATACGTGGGATCACTGTACCCCGAAACTAGTTGGATACGTATGGCGATAGCCAAATTCATGCAACTATAATATCCCTTGCTTATTAAGAATAAACATGCCAAGGGACACTAGAGAGCCCCTGTGTCTGCTCACATAGTCCTAAACACATATATTTGGCTAGACCAAGTATTCATATTTAATCAGAGGGACAAAAAGGCAAACCCTTACACCAGGGGTGCCCAAGCTTTTGAAGAGCGAGGGCCACTTAAACAACTTGGTAACCGGTCGTGGGCCACAATGAGCAGAGCGGGCGCATGGCAAATGCAGAGCGGACACAGACACAGCCCAGTCTACTCTATAAAGCCCACTCTACACTTTTTTTAGCAAAACGGATTGGGGCTAGACGGTTGTAAACGGACACATGTCCGTTTACATCTGCCACTCCTTAGAGATGAATGGAGGGTCTGATTGGGTCGGATTGACTGTGTAAAACGGGCCTAAGGTTGCTTTTACACCTGATGCACTGCGGTTTACTGCGCCTTTGGTTTTCCTGACAGTTTGCTGCACTTTGCCATAGACTATTATATTCTGCAGGCATGGTGCAATTTCGGTAAGCGCAAACTCACAGGTTATAACAGAAGTCTATTGCTCAGTGCAGGTAACCCGCAGGTGCACTGCTCTGCACTTGCGGATCAGTTTGAAAGCTGCCCAGTAACCACTTCAGAACAGATATGCCCATATATACACTGTGATTTTAGTAATAAACTTACCTTTAATAACAGTATTCTATTCTATTCCATGCCAGAGCAGGCGGTCACAGGCCACATCAGAGGGCTCCATGGGCCACATGTGGCCCACGGACCACTGGTTAGGCACCCCTGACTTACACCTTTGGAGTCAGCCTTAATAGTGGAAAAGAGTGGGGATCAGACAAATTTTTTTATTTGTCCTCTTGCCCTTTCCTCTGATAACTGAATGCCAACAGTCCTATCCAGGCCAGATTGGGCAACTATTATGTCATGTCTTTGGATACCCATCGAAGGGACCACTGAGTGGTAACAATACCAGGGAACTGAGTACAATGTCAAGCAGAGCAGATTCACAACCAGCAGTCTGTATTCATTTTTAACATGAGTGCCCCTCAAAGCAAGTTCATCACTTGTACACAGTGAGCTATTTCATTCAGTGCAGTTTTCGTGTTCATATTAGAGAGGACAGTGTTTTTTTTTTTTTTTTTTACGAAAGGTAAATCCACTTTGCACTGCAAGTGCACTTGGAAGTGCAGTCGCTCTAAATCTAAGGGGTAGATCTGAAATAAGGGGAAGCTCTGCTGATTTTATCATCCAATCATCTGCCAGCTAAAATGCTGTTTTTTATTTCCTTGCATGTCTCCCTCGGATCTACAGTGACTTTACTTTGAAGTGCACTTGCAGTGCAAAGTGGATTTTCCTTTAGTAAATAACCCCCAATGTGTAATTCACAAATATGGCTGCAGTACAAGTCTGCCAAGGCATTCAGAGTTTTATGATTTCCCTTCTGAAAAGCCACGCATTTTCTTGTTTTGCTCTAAAGCATCTATAAAAGTACATTTTGCATTTGCAACCCTGAGCGTGTATACTTTGTTGAAATGCTTTTACAGTGAGCGACATCAAAGAATCTAAATCCTCATTTTAAAACATTTAAAGAAGACACCATTACCAGAGATGTATTGTTGCCGTGTTGTCAAAGAGAGAGAAATAGAAAATAAATAAATAAAACAATAATCCCCTTCAAGCAAATTTCCACTGGATTAAGTACGGTTTAACCCTGGCTATGTTCCTGTAGATTCTGGTTATGGAGGCTGGCTGTCTACCCAGACAAAGCCTGGATTAACTGCAGTGTGGAACCACAAATCACCAGCTGGGTCCCTGTTTAATACTAGCAAAAAGGAAGCCTGCTCTTCTAATGCCTGACATTTCCAATTACACATAGTATATTTCTTGTTCCTTGCACAGGTACATAAAATAATTACGCGCCCAGTGTATTCAGGGGGTTTATAAAAAGTTTTTTTTTTTTTGTAGGAATGTGTAGACTAAATGGAAAAGCAAACAACAAATTGTTTTTCTTCTACTTCTATTTTGTTCTAAAACAAACTTACAATGCTGTTTAGCATCCCTTTTTTCTCCAAGGAAATCTCTTGCAAGTCAGTTTTTTATTGAATTCTTATTGGTGGTTTCCCACCCCACCTCCTCCTGCCCTTTCTACACTCCCTCCCCATGGGACCATCAGTTCGAGTCTAAGTACTATCCCATGCCCCTGACTTACTCTGTGCATTGTGGAATCTTGTTCAGTATGCAGCAACCTCCCTTTTACTTTGTGACTTTGATGTGCAGCCCTCTCTTTACCTTTTTGATATCAGAGAAATCGTGCTGCACACTTTGTAACGCTACAGCTGCGCTCCGGCTGATTCTCACTACGGGCTTTCTTTTCTGCTCAGGTTTCCTCTGGATGACAGCAGAAGAGATTTATAAAAAAAAAACCTTAGAAACATAGAGAGATAAGACAGAAAAAAACAAGTGGTCTATCGAGTCTGCTCTTTTCTTTATTTTTTTACTTTTTTTTTTGTTTGGATGCATGTCAAGCATGTTTAAAGTGGCACTACACTGACTTTTTTTATTTTTTATAACAATTTTATATTTATATTGTTATATATTTTTTTGTTTTCATAAAATAAAATAAATGCCACATGTTTAAATTAGGGCTGTGGAAATGAAAGATTAATTCCTCGATTAATCAATAATTTTTTTGATCGATCAAAATAGTATTGATCGGTACGCACCTCTCCGCCGGCTTCCGGTTTTCAGGAAAATTCCGTCGGAGATCCGGTGACGTCGATGTCTGTGACGTCACCGGATCTCCGACGGAATTTTCCTGAAAACCTTTACAGACATCGACGTCACCGCACTCCTCTCCCCTTCCCCAAGTGCCTCCGTCTGCTAATGAAGGGAATCGGGAGGAGTCCAGTGATGTCGAAGTTCTGATTGAAAGTAACTTGTACGGGGGAGGAGCTAAGCATGACGTCACCCACTGCTGCCCTACGAAACTAACACAATTGTTGGCTTTGCATGCTGTATTTTTATCATCTTTATATGAGTAGTTTGTGTTTGAACACAAAATTAAATCTTATACTTAAGCGGTGAGCACTTTTTCTTTCTTTTTCTTTCTACCTATGACCTGGCATCCTTGCTGAGATCTAAGGAGACGTAAGAGAAGTTTATGGTCCGTGTTAACCCTTTTGATACCCGCTTGCATGACCACCTGTTTGCCCAGGGGTCCATGCCATAAGGTGAGAGTGATTAGTTAGACCGGAGGTGGAGGGATTGCCTCGCTACTGTGGAAAAACAAATTACTTACGTCAGTGCTACAGTTTGAATTTAAAACGTATTTGGGAACTGTGAAGTTAAGTCATGGATTGTGGAAACGAACTAGTGTCGGGTGATTGTATATAGTGTATACCACATTAACCACTGACTAATGCAGAGTTGTAATGCAAGGAGATCAGCTAAAAGTAGTTGGATCTGTATGTGCGTTATAATTAATCGAAATTAGTCGATTAATCGATTAAAAAAACGATTAATCAAACACGAAAATTTTAATCAGTAACAGCCCTAGTTTAAATATAAATAGATTGTACCTTCTATCTCTTTATTCCTTAGTTTCATCTCTCAAATGCAAACTTTTTTTCTGCTATTCTTAAGCCTCGTACACACGATCGGATTGTTGGCCAACAAAACCGTGGACTTTTGTCCGAAGGGCGTTGGCCCAAACTTGTCTTGCATACACACGGCACACAATTGTTGGCCAACATTCAAGAATGTAGTGACGTACTACATGGTTTTTCAGCTCTTTGGCGCCACCCTTTGAGCTCCTTCTGCTAATTTTGCGTTAGTAGAAGTTTGGTGAGTATTGATTCACGCATTTCATTTTGCGCTTTTTATTTCACCCTTTTCATTTTGTGATTTTCAGTTTGTTTCTGAACGGCCGTTCGTAAACCAGACTCGGAGGAGATAATGTGTTATTTATTATTGTGTAGAAAAAAGTGCAGCACTAAATTATATGAAGAAATTTGTTGGGCACAACTTACAAAAAAGTGCAAATTGGTGACCATATAATGTGAACAGTGTTACCATAGATCACATATAAAAAAAAATGCTAACCTGCATAAAACTTGCATAAATCGCATCTAAAATCGCATGTAAACCAAGAAATTGCTAAATACTGCAAATAAATAAAACATGCATAGATCAAGCAAAACTGAGGAATATACAAGACCAAAAGATCATATATATATATATGGAGAGTGCTACAATAAAAGTTCCAAAAATATGGTGAAAAAGTCTAAAGGAAGTCCTTTATTTATTATTGGCCTTGGAGTTATTGCTTTGACATAATTTTTTTGGTTGAATAATGATTTTATTTGGTATATTTTCTATATTTTTGGATGCATAGAATGCACTTTTTGGTTAAGTTCTATTGGCAGATAGCGTGTCTAATTTTATTTGTTTTCTTTTTTTAATGCACAATAAAAAAAATTGTGGAGAATAATACTTGGCTATGTGTTTTACTTCAAATGACACTTTGGAAGTAGGCAGTTACATTTAAAAAATACAATGTAAAATTGACAAAGGACACCAACATAGTTGTATCTTTGATCTTAAAAACTACGGTATAATGGTGTTGTAACTTGCCCAAATAAAAAAAAAAGCATAATAATATTATTCTTGATATCACTAGAAAAAAAAAGCCTTTGAAAATGCGTTTGCAATAACTCCATTAATATCACCAGCAAAGCAGCTTCACTATTATCCCATTAAAGAAGAAGAGAATTGTGCGCTGCATTTGGAGATTTCATAATTTGCCACGTCACGAATGTTAATTCTCCATTGCAAACACTAGTTTACAAGACCGACCGCTTCCAGCTCGTCCTTGCTTCCGAGCATGCGTGTTTGTACTTTGGACTTTTGTCCGATTGACTTGTGTACACACACTCGGAAAATCCAACAGCACATACTTGTCCGCGGAAAATTTGAAAACCTGTTAGCCAACATTTGTTGGCGGAAAGTCTGACAACAATTGTCCGATGGAGCATACACGCGGTCAGATTTACCGCCAACAGCCTCTCATCGAACATTTCCCATCGGAAAATCTGATCATGTGTACGGGCAACAGAACAGAAGGAAGGTTTCCCCATCCCTATAGTAAACCATTGCACCCAGGGCAGCCGACCCTCCTGCCCATTCCTTGTCCCGGATCTGGTGTGGAGCATGTGACCAAAAATAGGACTAGTACTAGTAGCAGTGAATTGCATCAGTGGACGATGGTAAGTGATGGTAAGACACTTAAAGCGGAGTTTCACCCAAAAGTGGAACTTCCGCTCATTTGTCCCCTCTCCCCCTCTGGTGCCACATTTGGCACCTTTCGGGGGGAGGGGGGGAAGGAAACCTATCTTTGACAGGTATCCTGTTCCCACTTCCGGGAGCCACAGGGCTGTTGGCATCACGGCTCGGCTCCCTTCTCCTCCCTTCTCCTTTCCCGGCCGCTGGGCCAGTAGGAGAGAGGAGCGTAGCGGAGCGCATGTGCAGTAGGGTTCCCGGCATGAAGCCGTAAGTGCTGCCCTTACCCGCAATGGTGGCGGCAGCACCCGACAGCTGATGGAAACATCAGCTGCTGTGCCAACATCGCTGTACTCCAGGACAGGTAAGTGTCCTATTATTAAAGACCAGAAGCTGCAGTATGCGTAGCTGCTGGCTTTTAATTTCTGCAGCGGTGGGTGGACCTCCGCTTTAAATTAAAAACAACAGGGCCATGGTTTACTTGATATTTCAGAACGATTGATATAACATTTTTTAGTTTTGTGTCACTTTAATTTCATATAGAGCCCATTCATCATTTGAGGCACTTAGGTCCCATTAACCCATTGGGTGCAATGCAGTGGCATTCATAGTGAATGTCACCCCAACACACTTTGTAAGTGCTCCTGCATTGCAGAGCACCACAAAGCATGGTAACACATTACCAAGTGTTGCACTGCCGAGAATGCATGTAAAACTTTTTGCCCCAATGTGGCGTGTAACACAGCCCATTCAAATGAATGGGCTTCCTTAAACCAATGCATGTTAATGCGTCTGCCTTATAACACACTCAAGTGAGTGGACTGGATGGGTCCTTACAGTTGAATGTCTCTTTAGGTAAAACAATACTTTTTTGTTTTGAATTTTTTTTCGCAACTAGTCCCTGTGTTCTTAATCTTAGTTTTGTTTTTCTTCGATTTCTTTTTCTGCCTTTTCTACTCTTTAAATAAATTATGAATTAATAATGGGCAAATCTACAGTATGTTCCTGATGCTAGCTTCTTATACAAGAATATTTCAGTACTTCAAAAAATGCTGCAAAAGAACAAATCACTATTGAGTTGGGACTATTGTTTAAATCCCATAGTTGTTAAAATCTAAGAATAAATAAAATCTATAATTTTTTGACACTGTATTTTTTGGTGCTGAAAATTTTGACACCTACAGATTTTAAATATGGAAAAACAAAGCCATCTGACTTGAATAACTATATTTATAATCCTGAAAATCTAATATAAAATTAATTAGTTAGCCTTAAAGCATGCCTAACCCCAAAAGCAAAACTTGTATATATTGCAGCTTACCAGTCTTTTAGGCTGGGTTCACACCTAAACATAGCACAATCTTGCATTCTTGCATCATTTGGGAGTGTTTCTGATCGTCGCGTATAGAGCAGCCCTACACAAGACAACTGTCCCAAAGAAGCTCCAAAACCTTTTTTGGAGCGGAGCATGGCACCTTTCTTCACCATGCATTTTGGTGCATTTGTGGAGCATTTGCAGAGCGAAAAAATGTACGGCAAACACATGCTTGCTACCCGTGCATGGGGTGCCATTAACAATTAATGGCACCACAAGTGCAACACTTCTGAAACACATGGCAAAACATGGATTTTCTGTGTGGTTTATGCGCATTTCCTAAAAAAAAAAAATTATTTATGCGCATTTCCTAAACACCAAGTGTGAATGGAGCCCTAATCTGGTGGCTGCATTATTTTTCTTTTTTAGCTATTATTCCTTTATTTGTATCCTGTAAATCCGTGAGTAAAGCCGCATACACACGATCTCATTTTCCAACGGGAATTGTGTAATGACAGGCTGTTGGCGGAAAATCCGACCGCTCCATCAGACAATTGTTGTTGGATTTTCCGTGGACAATTGTTGGATGGCAGGCTTTAAAATTTTCTCTTCTTCTTTAATGGGATAATAATGAAGCTGCTTTGCTGGTGACAAATGTCTGTTGTCTGTTGTCGGATTTTCCGAGCGTGTGTACACAAGTCAAACGGACAAAAGTACAAACACGCATGCTCGGAAGCAAGGACGAGCTGGAAGCGGTCGGTCTTGTAAACTAGTGTTTGTAATGGAGAATTAACATCCGTGACGTGGCAAATTATGAAATCTCGAAATGCAGCGCACAATTCTCTTCTTCTTTAATGGGATAAAAATGAAGCTGCTTTGCTGGTGATACTGATAGAGTTATTGCAAACTAATTTTAAAAGGCTTTTTTTTTCTAGTGATATCAAGAATAATATTATTATGCTTGTTATTTTTATTTTGGTGCACGTTACCACAACACTATTATTCCGTAGTTTTTAAGATCAAAGATACAACTATGTGAATCACTGCGCATGTGCAGGTGACATCATCGGCTATTGCCGGTGAATATCTGCTAAACGGTGCATATTTAGGAGACATTCATTGTACCTACAGGTCATCATGATTGTAAGCTTACCTGTACAGTAGGTACAAGTTAAAATATGGACTTTACTACCTCTTTAACTGTATCTGAGCACCACAAACAAAAAACATTTTTTCATAAATTTTAGTATTCAAAGGAAACTCACCATTCATCCATGTCCTAGTGCTTTATTTTGTTGAGAAATTATGTTGAGAAACACCCCTCTAGCATTTCCAGCTGTGGCCATCTTGAGTAAAGACAGATGATTCATGTAGCATTTACTGTACTTCATGGAATTAATGTTCCCTTAGCTCAGGCATGCAAGTAGGTAGCTGTGCTTAGCTGAAAAAGCCCCTCTTCCCCTCATCCCCTCCCCAGATGAGATATCAGTTTGGCCTAGGCCAGAGACCAGGAAACCACTGAAGAATTGTAAAAAAAACAAACAAGTAACTATAACCTATAACATGTATAATGTACCCCCCTATCTATTAACCACTTGGCGACCAGCCGCCATCATTATACTGTGACACGTCGCGATGACCGGCCACGAGCGATTGCACGCAGGAGAGGCAGAACAGGGACGTGTGTGGGTAGACACACACAATCCAGTTCTGTGAGGGGAGGAGAGAGAGATTGTGAGTTCCTACGAGCTGGGAACCACGATCTCTCATCTCCTATAGTCAGTCCCGTCCCCCCACAGTTAGAACACACACAAATAGGGAACACAGTTAACCCCTTGATTGCCCCCCTAGTGTTAACCCCTTCCCTGTGACATTTACACAGTAATCAGTGCATTTTTATAGCACTGATCACTGTATAAATGTCAATGGTCTCAAAAATGTGTCAAAAGTGTCCGATGTGTCCGCCATAATGTTGCAGTCCCGATAAAAATCACAGATCGCCACCATTACTAGTGAAAAATAAAAATAATATTAAAAATTTCAAAAATCTATCCCCTATTTTGTAGACGCTATAACTTTTGCGCAAACCAATCAATATATGCTTTTTATTAACAAAAATATGTAGAAGAATACATGGCCTGGTCATTGAGCAGCCAATTCTTCCGGGGCTGAAGTGGTTAACTAAGACTAGCAGCATAAGGATTAAAAAATGTCAATATTTACTGAGAAAGTAAAGTTTCAATCATCTGCCTATACTCCAATCATGGAATGCTTTACATTGTTTGAACCTACCGGTGCTATGAACAAAGCATAGGAATGGAAAGAGCAGACAAAGTAAACAGCATCCACCAGCACACAGGACACACTTTATTGCTGGTAAATAGCGTCACTAAAATTTAGCATTAATTTGTCTATCTATATTAGCTAGTGCACCCAATACTACCATCTCCATTGGCTAGCAATACTGCTTCCCAAGCTCTTCCAAGCTGCTCCATTGCTCCCCCACAAAGTGGAGACACCTAAAAGTATAACTAAAGGCAAAACTTTTAGTTTTGGACAGAGTGGAGAGGGATTATAATGCCTGTCAGTTGTTATTGCTGTCTGTGCCCCCGCTAAGGAGATTCACCCTCTCTGTTTGTCCTGTTTTTCATTATCATTGAAACTGGAAGTAAAATAAAAACATACATTTCGGGTTGTCCTCTAGACTTGGGCAGTGATTCTTTGGTAATTCAAATTATTTGGATCAGTTCAGTGAAATTATTCAAATCACTGAATCAAATCACGACTCATTTCCTCCAAGCTAAACTTAAAGTGCAAGTAAACCCCCCTATCGTTTTCAGCCAAGGAAACTGCCATATTTGCCTCTGTTTAATTTACAACTGCCATGGTGCTGCACATGTGATCAGTTATGACACCAGCCATCAGATGGTTTGACAGTTTGGTTGAGAGCACAACCAATGGGAATGTTACATTTCTGGCACGTGCCGGAAATAAACCTGTATTATGGATGGGTTTACTTCCGATTTAAAGTGGAAGTAAACCCTCCTATCATTTTCAGCCAAGGAAGCTGCCATCTTGGCCTCTGTTTGATCTTCAACTGCCATGATGCTGCACATGTGATCAGTTCTGGCTCCAGCCATTGGATGGTTTGAAAGTTTGGTTGAGATCACAACCAATGTGGCAGTTACATTCCCGGCATGCCAGGGATGTAACGGTTATTTGAAACCGTTAAATTGATGGGTTTACTTCCACTTTAAAGTGGAGTTCCACCCACTTTTACAACTCTTCAGCATCCCTCACTAAACTGTGCACTGTGTAAGGAAACGTGGGAAGTGTAGAGTTACCCTTTAAGATTTAATAGTATTGTAACAAAGATGTTTTTCTGTTTCTCTGTAGAAACTCACTGTAAATTCTGTTTATCTCACACTCACACATTTCCATAACAAGTTTTAGTTCTCATGGCTTCTAGTAACGGGTCTGCTTCCCATAACAAGTAGGCTATATTATCAAAACATACCGAGAATCTTATCAAGCACATATATTGCATGAGACATTTTTAGAGTAAATATGATGTTGAGTCCGAAAGAAGAAATATTATGAATCTTGCAGATCAATATTGAATTGTATAACAGAATGCTTAAATGCTTGAATGTGATTGGTTGTTCAATTGCGTTCTTCCCCCTTTTTTGTATTGTATATGCTCTGTGAAACGGAAGTAAAGGCATCTTTTTGCAAACCTCATACGGTGTATGGTGTCTGATTATCTGTCCGGACAGACAGGGTTATTTTCCATTGACCGCCAAAGTCCAATTGAGGGAAAGAGGGGCTGTTGCGGAGGGGCTGATTCAGAGGACCTTACAGATGGTACCAGAATAAGTGGGGTACATTACAGGTAAGCTTTCTTTAAAATTACTTGTTCAAAGTATTTTTGAACAGCTTACTCTGTCAATGTTATAACCCGTTGCATTATACCTCTCAAGGCATAATTGATTAATTTATTTTGATTAGCTTGCCTGAGAGATAGGGACATTAGAATTTTAATACAGCTCGCTCATAGATAGGAATGCCTGCTGTGCTGCCTAAATTGGGGCAGGCGCCAGGGTTCCGAGTATTGTAATACAGCTCGCTCATACATAGGAATGCCTGCTGTGCTGCCTAAATTGGGGCAGGCGCCAGGGTTCCGAGTATTGTAATACAGCTCGCTCATAGATAGGAATGCCTGCTGTGCTGCCTAAATTGGGGCAGGCGCCAGGGTTCCGGGTATTAATATAAAAGGACGGTATCAGGATCAAAATATAGGGGACAAGGATACTTGTTAAAATTGCCCAGGATCCCTCCCATATATTGTATTAATACCATACCATAGCAGGTTGAAAACCTTGTTTTTAACCAGAAGGACTGGTCATTGGAAACCCCTAAATCATTTAAACACTTAATGTCAGGACCTTGTCCTAAGTGTTTTTTGGCAGGACGCTGCCCTAATTGTATAACAGGTCTGTTATTTGTGTATGAGGGATCAAATACTTATTTGGTTGCTAGTATTCCCGGAGGTTATTACCAGGTTTAATATACATAATAGTTTTGTGTTCCAGGAGGGTCTTTGATACATCATGACAACAGGGACGTTGTAACATTTTTCTGGGGTAATACATGGATTGGTGAGGCTAACTTTTGATCAAAACATGCTATGTGAATAATTCCTTTTGCCACTGACATCTTTTACGCAGGGGAAGTCAGGTGCAAATTTTGGATATTTTGGCGTTTTGCCAACAAGGGTTCAAATGCTAATATCTCACCAACCGTAACGGATAGTGGGAAATTGTTTGCGGCATTAGTATTACAGCAATTGAAAGTACTGTTTAAACCTGTTGGCACTTTGCCAAGAAATGTAAAATATAAATAAAAATTGTTTGGTTATAAGAATAAGGAAAGTAATAACGTACAAAGCTTACTTATGAGCAGGGGAACCTCTGGCCAGAGGGAGTTTTTTTGGGGCATTTTGCCAAGAAATAAAAAAAAAAAAAAAAAAAAAAAACGTTTTAATTTCAAGAAGCTTTAACTGTTAAAGGTGTCATAGGTATTATAGAATTTGGAACTGGTGAAAAATTTGTGGTTTGTCCTAAGTCATTAACTGTATGTTCTGCAGCTGATGTGTATAAATAGAGTTATAATATAAGATAAAGTATAAGAATTGTAAACATGGGAAATCTGCCGGGGAAGGGAGGTTCGGAAGGTAAGCCGGATCAGCCCACTCCTTTAGATTTCGTGTCTGGAAACTATGGAACATATTATACTGAACCCTTCTGGAAAAACATATTGACCTGAGCACATGCTCTACAAATTGCGGGGCTAAGTGACTGGGGACCATGTTCTGCAGAGGAATGGGAAGAAGTCACTAAAATTTGTAGCCAACATAAGCAGTATAATTATCCACCGTTTCCTTATGATAAAGAATATATGACTGAATGTTATAAAATGTGGTGTAAAGCATTAAAAGAGTATAAGAAGCAATTCCCTCATCCATTAGAGAAGCCTCATCCTTCCTTAGACAAACCTCCTAAAAAAAAATAAAAAATAAAAAATAAAACATCCTTCACTGGAATAGACTACAGAATTGACTATGAGAGATCCAAAGGTGACCCAGGTAATTAAACTGGTCGATACTCAGTGGCAAACCCTGATCCCCCCACAGTTTGTGGATGATGTAAAGAATAGGGCCTCCTCCAGATTTTTTAATACCAAAGGAGGACTATTCGCCCAGACCTCAGGGACTCCCACCCCCATGCTCCCAGCCTTTGATAATTCCACGTTGCAAACACAAGAATACCCAAATCAAAGCTGTTTTCATTGTGGAGACCGCTCCCATTGAAAAAAAATTGTCCGCACAGAAGAAACACCCAGGGAAATGGACAGGGTAGGTTTCAAAGGACGGGGTGGAGTGTTTCTAGAGGCAGATATCAGCGTAAATTTCCCAATTATCAAAAACAGCAATATCCTTCCCCAACACAACAAGGCCTCTCCCTGCAACACCAACAATACAGCCAAAACCAACCCCCACCACCTGGCCGCCGAATGCACCAAGAATATAGCCGTCCTATAGTCAAGGCGGCCTGGCCCCCCAGAGAATGGCCAGAACCCAGAATCACTGTCGAATTAATTCAAATGGATTGGCCAGGGTACAATGATAACAACCCTCGCAATAACCCCTTTCATCAACATCCATAAGGAGTACCCGGAATAGATTCCCTCCTTGGTAATGCATTTCTTCTCTTCCCACTGGAAAACACTTCCGCAGGTAGTCCTTAAAGTTGAGGGATGGGTGGTATGTTTTTTAGTGGACACAGGGGCTAGCACGAGTTGTCGTAATGACACCCGTTTTATCAAAAAAAAAAAAAAAAAATTTGTACCGAGGGCTGCTCCACTCTATGGGAATTAATGGGATTGATGTTACACACAAACATTTGCCATCCTCACTGACTGCCCCTTATGTCTAAAGGGAAGAGACCTCATGTCTTCATTAGGGGTAATGTTAAATTGTTAAATTTGACCTACAAGGGGGAATGACTGTCAAATCATCAACATGTGACTTGACTATGCCAAAAAGAAAAAAAAAAAAAAATTACGTTTTACTTTATGACCATACAAGCAGCATTAGAGACTCACCCGATATGGGAAAAGTCAAAGACAGATGTAGGACATGTCAAATGCACTCCTTATGTCCCTACTTTCAAACCAAACATCATACCATTCTTTCAGAAACAATACCACCGTCATGCTGACGAAGTATAGAGTACACCACAGATCACCACATACATGCAGAAAGGCATTCTAAAACCCAACATCAGTCCCTGGAATACACACATGCAGTAAAGAAAGCCAGCGGCGAGTGGAGGCTAGGGGGATTTGAGGGGGGTGAACAAATGTATTTAACCACTTCCACCACTAGTCTCAAACATCACGGGAATTTTTATAAACATCCCCGCTTCCTCCACTGTATATAGGGTACTAGACTTCCAATGCTTTCTTTAGCATTGATGTTCACAGGGATTTCCAAAGGATCTTTGCCTTTGCCTGAGGCTCAGGCTCGGGCCAACTGACTTGGGCCCAACTTCCTCAAGACTTTGTGGACAGTCCTGCAGCATTTCCCATGGTGTTAAAACTAACCCTGGATGACTGGGTGCTCCCACAGGGATCAGTACTCCTGCAATATGTAGATGACCTACTGTTATGTAGTGAGAGCGGGGCACAGTGTGCAGAAGACTCTGAAAGCCTGATGACTCACTTATCTCTTAAGGGTCACTTGGTGTCTCGCAAAAGAGATCCAGTGGTGCAGGGAGAGGGTGGAATACCTAGGATGTATTATCTCAGGCGGGACCAAGCGAGTGTCCCCAAAAGGAGTCAAGACTCTGACCTGTCTCGGCCCCAAAGATAAGGCAGCGCTCCTTTCTTTTCTTGGCTCTATTGTCTACTGCAGGCAGTGAATCCCAGATTGTACTTTTCTTTGATCCCCTTTGATCCAATCCTTGCACCCCTCTGCTGCAGCCACTGCCCCCAGGCAAGTGTTACACTGAGGAAATAACACGGACCTTTGCAGTCTTTGGCCGGTGCTCCAGCACTAGGTTTACCAGATCATAAGAAATCCTTTGTGCTTTACTGTATAGTCAGGGGCCCTGCGCTGGCTGCCGTACTGGCCCAAGCGCATGGCACCCACTACCGACCCATGGCTTATCTATCCAAAAAACTCCCCGTTCAAATTCAAGGACTGCCAGCTTGCCTACAATCTGTTACTGCCTGTGGCAGTAAACATGACAGTAAAGGAAACATCCAAAATCACTTTAGGAACTGATACTACATTGTACACAACACATACTGTAGTACACCTTTTACAAAACATTTCTACATCTACTGACTACATAAATGTTTTTTTTTTTTTTTTTTTTTTGACGGCAGCTGTTCTAAGCGATACTGTATGCTGTAGTAACTTTACCAGACATAATATAAGAACCGAAACCACTAGCAGCGACTTCAGACCAACAGGCAGAGCTCTATGCTATGACACATGCCTGTCAATTATTCAAAGGACAAAAAGTAAACATTTACACTGACAGTAGATACACTTTTGGGGTCTTTTAGGCCCGCGGGTACAAGACAGCGGATAATAAGCAAATCTCAAATCAAGTCTGGATAGAGGATTTATTAAGTGCACTCCACACTCCACTTACCCTTAAAAAAAAAAAAAAAAAAAAAAAAAAATGTATTAATGTCATAAAAGTAATAGGTCATTCCTATGACAAATCTGATATTACTAAGGGAAACAACTTAAGAGTCAGCAGCCAAAGCCAAAATTACTGCTAAGGTGGGAATCAACCCTCCAATTGTTTTCTACAGATTTTTTGTCCCCAAGTTTCCCAGCCCGAGCCAGAAGAATTGTCTGACATTGCCTGTTGGGAGTCACAAGGTTTGACACACAACCCGGACGGCTTGTGGTCAAACAAGGAGGGGATCATAGGTATTCCAGAAACAGTAGCTCCTTTGGTAAGAAACCCTTCAGCAACTTGCTTAACTTGTGTGAAGAATAATGTTCAGGGACACATAGGCCCATTAAAAGACTTACAGATTGATTTGACACACATGCCCAAACAGAAAGGTAATATCAAATATCTTTGCGTAATAATACTCCATTTTGCCATTTTCCCTCATGGCCGGAAGTTATTCCCGTAACAGGAGAGACCGCAGAGAATGAATAGAAACATTAAAAAAAGAAAGAAGCCCCCATGCTAGGACAGGACTGTCCCCCTTTATTAGATAGGCGAGGAATCTAACTTATATTCCTTACAGGAAGAGCACGTGAAATATCTGGTAAGTAGCCCTGCTGAAACTTATGACAAGGTTGCTGTCACCTTTCTTCCTCTTTCCACAGAACCAACACATCCTTTCGTCCCGGGGGATAAAGTACTGATCAAACAACTTGCAGTCCGCAAACAACCAGGCCCCGTCTTCCAAGGTCCATTTGAAGTCCTCAAGGTCTCCAGGACAGCAATACTGACGGATCAAAGCCTGCAATGGATCCATGCATTAAGGTTGAAGAAGAGCCCACAAATAAAGGAGACAGGGAAGGAAATGGAGGAGCCCCACAAGAAGAGACTCAGCCACTACTGTCCCATGCCCCCTCTCACAAAACCCCCAAACCATTCTTACCATAGACTTTCCCCGTGAGCCAAGAAGATGCACCACCTGGACAGTCTTTCTTTTTTCAATTGAAATGACCATCACTGAATTCTTACTCTTATTTTTTGGGTGTTGGCTAAACTCCTCGTGCGGGATGGGGGAGGGTACTGTTGTAGTGAATGCCAGAGCAACATACATGGAAAGGAGTCATACTTATCCACAGGCCCACATTTAGTCCCTATGGTTGGAAGGCCTATCACCCTAGAGCAGTTACTAAATACCACCCAGGAAGCCCCTGTTATAAACACCACTCCCACGGGTTAGCTACTTTTAATATCCTAGACCCTGATGAAAGGATAGGTAACATGTCCCTATATGACATATGTAAATGTGTAAGGGGATCCAACAATCCACGGGTTACTGAATGGATAAATAGCACACACATGGACAGCCCCTGGATAAGGCAGGGTGGAGATGGAGATTCCCTCTTTGGGGGATTGGATGTGTTTAGTGGGATTAAGGTCAAAACTTAGCCCCCCCAAAGTGGTTCAAGCCCCTCATGTTCCCCACGGATGGATGGTCTGTTGTGGACTATGGTGCCATACCACCGTCCCTTACCCTATGGACAGAAAAAACTTCAGGTTGGTGTACTATTGTGGAAATGATCCCTCTAATGGGGACCACAGGGTCAGACACACTTGTGTCCATGAAACCTGCCCACAGTCACCTTGAATTTGGCAGACACAAGAGGGAATTAACCACTTGGTGGGACAAAATTTTTGCATCCTTCGGTGGGGTGGGCGTATACAATGCCCTCACAAAGGTAGATGGATTTGGGATGTTAATGCACTCATGGAATCCCTTTTCAGGTGCAGGAGGATGGTTCGGTTCTATTTGTGAAAACATTATGAATTTCTTTAAGAAAGCGGGTATTATACTTCTCATGATACTTATTTTAGCTCTGGCAATATATGTGACAATAAAATTAGTGTTCTGCCTGATAAGTAAAGTAGCAAAATCAAAGAACCTAGTTGATAAGTCTGAAACAGCCATGACCATGTTCAAGGCAGGATATAGGTGGTACAATGAGTGATCAGCGGAGACTTCTTAAAGTCTCCTATGATCAAAGGAGGGATTGTAAGGAAACGTGGGAAGTGTAGAGTTACCCTTTAAGATTTAATAGTATTGTAACAAAGATGTTTTTCTGTTTCTCTGTAGAAACTCACTGTAAATTCTGTTTATCTCACACTCACACATTTCCATAACAAGTTTTAGTTCCCATGGCTTCTAGTAACGGGTCTGCTTCCCATAACAAGTAGGCTATATTATCAAAACATACCGAGAATCTTATCAAGCACATATATTGCATGAGACATTTTTAGAGTAAATATGATGTTGAGTCCGAAAGAAGAAATATTATGAATCTTGCAGATCAATATTGAATTGTATAACAGAATGCTTAAATGCTTGAATGTGATTGGTTGTTCAATTGCGTTCTTCCCCCTTTTTTGTATTGTATATGCTCTGTGAAACGGAAGTAAAGGCATCTTTTTGCAAACCTCATACGGTGTATGGTGTCTGATTATCTGTCCGGACAGACAGGGTTATTTTCCATT
This sequence comes from Lithobates sylvaticus, assembly GCA_028564925.1. Taxonomy (NCBI): domain Eukaryota; kingdom Metazoa; phylum Chordata; class Amphibia; order Anura; family Ranidae; genus Lithobates; species Lithobates sylvaticus. The sequence goes on from CM053031.1 coordinate 82,159,861, forward strand.
GAGCGCCAAAGTCCAATTGAGGGAAAGAGGGGCTGTTGCGGAGGGGCTGATTCAGAGGACCTTACACACTGTAAACAAATTGGATATTTTTTTTATTTTTTTTTCAGCACAGACTGTATATCTGCTGTATTAATTTTTCACTTCCTCCTCCCTGGCCCATCGCATCATTTCCTGTTTGCAATGCCTCCTGGGAAGGGGCAGCAACTTCCTCTCAAACTGCCGTTGCTATGGAAACCTGACCTGAAACCTATTGCACTGCTTATGCTGCACTGAGCATGTACGAGATCTGCAAGGATGAGATCCAGGGAGAAATACAGTCTGGCTTCAGATGCCCACACTTAAGATGGCCACGGCCTGCTGCAAGTTTATAAAATAACAAACTACTGCTAAAAACTAACAAAACAGACCTTAGTTTACAGACTAACTTTACTAGAATACATTAAGCTTGTGTATTATAGGGGTATTTTTATTTAAAAATATAATTTCGGCCGGAACACCGCTTTAAGGATCATGAATCAGTCCTGTGATAATACACTTAGTACAGTCAGCATATTAAATGTTAAGAAACTTTATTTTGGTGTTGTAAGGTATATAACAATAATTGTTCTAAAATATCTGCAAAACAGCAAAACTAATTCAAGTATTGTATACAGATACCTTGAAATATACAAAAACATAATAAACATAAACATCTAGATTTAACAACTAGCAAGTCCCTTATTAGTTCAGTCTTGCTGAATCACACACAGCTCATGATACAATATAGAATCATTGTGAGCCTTCTAGGCTGCGAGTCATTCACAGAATCAGGGTCTGGCTGCGTCAGTTAAAGTGGAAGTAAACCCCCCTATCGTTTTCAGCCAAGGAAGCTGCCATCTTTGCCTCTGTTTAATCTTCAACTGCCACGGTGCTGCACATGTGATCCGTTATGACACCAGCCATTGGATGGTTTGACTGTTTGGTTGAGAGCACAGCCAATGTGCAGTTAGCATTCCCGGCATGCCTTTTTTTTTAAACTGTTAAATCGATGGATTTACTTCCGCTTTAATGATACAATACAGAATCATTGTGTGCTCTCTGTGTTTTATTCAGAGACTTCTCACAGCAGCTCATGAATCTTATGTGCTCCACTGCTCTGAGACTCGAGTCATTCACACTCAGTTATACTGCCTGCTTCACACACAGACAGTCCATGTTACAAAACAAAATCTTGATTCTTGTGTGCTCTCTGAATCATTCACAGACTCAGTCTTGCTGCTGCCTGCCTCACACACACACAGCTCATCATACAAAAGAGAACCTTGTGTGCTCTGTGATTTATTCAGAGACTTTCATTTTCACTCACTACCTCTCGGTGATAGAATTGGCCCACACTTTACCATGTTAAATAGGTACTTCATACTACATGTAATAATACTAGGGTTGTTACTGATTCAAATTTTTGTGTTTGATTAATCGATTTCTTTTAATCGATTAATTTCGATTAATTATAACGCACATACAGTTTTTACAATTTTTGTACTGTAATGTCCACATCTGCCCCCATACTGTAATATCCACATCTGCTCCCATACTGTAATGTCCACATCTCCGCACATACTGTAATGTCCACATCTGCCCCCATACTGTAATGTCCACATCTCCGCACATACTGTAATGTCCACATCTGCCCCCATACTGTAATGTCCACATCTGCCCCCATACTGTAATGTCCACATCTGCCCCCATACTGTAATGTCCACATCTCCGCACATACTGTAATGTCCACATCTGCCCCCATACTGTAATGTCCACATCTCCGCACATACTGTAATGTCCACATCTGCCCCCATACTGTAATGTCCACATCTCCGCACATACTGTAATGTCCACATCTGCCCCCATACTGTAATGTCCACATCTCCGCACATACTGTAATGTCCACATCTGCCCCCATACTGTAATGTCCACATCTCCGCACATACTGTAATGCCCACATCTGCCCCCATACTGTAATGCCCACATCTGCCCCCATACTGTAATGTCCACATCTCCGCACATACTGTAATGTCCACATCTGCCCCCATACTGTAATGTCCACATCTCCGCACATACTGTAATGTCCACATCTGCCCCCATACTATAATGTCTACATCTGCCCCCATACTGTAATGTCCACATCTCCGCACATACTGTAATGTCCACATCTGCCCCCATACTGTAATGTCCACATCTCCGCACATACTGTAATGTCCACATCTGCCCCCATACTGTAATGTCTACATCTGCCCCCATACTGTAATGTCCACATCTCCGCACATACTGTAATGTCCACATCTGCCCCCATACTGTAATGTCTTCATCTGCCCACATACTGTAATGTCTACATCTCCCCACATCTCCCCACATCTCCCCTCTTACCGTAATATTCACATATACGATTGTCTGCTCTGTGCGGAATAGACAGCAGGCAGACGCGTCCGTCCGGAGAGTAGACGGCACAAGCAGGCAGGTGATGATGACGTCAGTGCGCCACTACTAAGCCACCGCTGGGTGGACCAAGATGGCCACCGCTCCGGAGCTAGGCCGAAGCCGCGGCCTTTCCTATGGGCGAGACCGCGGAGCTCAATCCGCGGATCGTCCTCGATCAAAATTATTTTGATCGATCAAAGAAATTACCAATTGATCAAACAATTAATCGTTAATTTCCGCAGCCCTAAATAATACTCATAATTTCAACACTTATTTGCAGAGGTTCCACGGATATGCCATTCACATCACCCCTGACCATCCATGGGGGACCTTACTCCCAGGGACATCCATCTCCTGAGTGTTTTTTCATCAAATATCTTGGGTTTTCCACCTCAGCTCCCGGGGCTAGTGAATTGTTTGTCTGGCCTGCAGCTCTCATCGCTCTATTTCAGACTCTGAAGCTATATTGTAAGTATGGGTGGATATTTTCGATACTTTTGTTTTTCCTCCCCCTCCCCTGCCCTCTTATATTGAGACTGATTATTAATGTGTACAACTTATTAATTTTAGATATATACCAAGCATCTGCTCCTGATAAGTGGAGGTCATCCATGAAACGCGTTGAGCTATGTTGATGCCACTATCATGTTTACAGTCAGGATCATTCCATCAATTTTATTCAGTTTCATTGCACTATGTTGTAACAATCATGCACGTTTATATATGTATTGTGTGATACATGGGTTATGTGTCTGACGTTACTATTATTGTTATGGATTATTATGCTATATTATTATGATGTTTTGGTTGTACATATCATATATGGAATACATTTTTTTTTATTGTACTCTTTATGTGCAATGTATTGAAATGTAGTAATTACAGTTATATAACGAACTGGTCAGACACAATTTGCATCATGGTCACCCCCCCCCCCCAGCTTTATGCTTCATACAAAGTCCCAAACCTCTTTCTTCAATGAATTGTCAAACAGGGATGGAGGCATTGTACCTACGGGTCCTATGCCTCATATAAAGTCCCAAATCTGCCCTTTCCCCATGGAGTCTCTCATCTTCCTCTTGACAATACCCCACATATTCTCGATGGGTTTAGGTCAGGTGAGTTTGCTGGCAAATAATGCACAATTATACCATGATCATTAAACCAGGTATTGGTACAGAATGCATGTGCTCCCACTGTGGAGTCTCTCATTAGTTAGAGATATGACCACAGATACCAGGGTGCCTTGACGAGGCTCTGTGGCTTACGCATGTATTTTCAAATGTGTGCAGACTAAACCCCTTTTTTAATGTATACTGTTAGATAGGTTGATTCATTGTCAGCGGGCTGGCCGGTGAGGTAAGCTTGTTTTTTTCCCTTGGATTCATCCTTGGGTTTGTTTGTATATTGGTACTTTTGGCAGTGTGGGCAGGTGCCAAGTCCTGCTGGAAAATGAAATCAGCATCTCCATAAAGCTGGCCAACAAAAGGAAGCATGAAGTGCTCTAGAATTTCCTGATAGAGGGCTGCGCTGCTTTTGGACTTGATAAAACACAGTGGACCAACACCAGCAGATGACATGGCTCCCCAAATCATCACTGATTGTGGGAACTTCCCACTGGACCTCGTGCAACTTGGATTCTGTGCCTCTCCACTCTTCCTCCAGACTCTGGGACCTTCATTTCCAAATTAAATTTTCTATAGTCAGTCTGTACAGCATATGGTAATGTTAGGTTCTTATAATAGGTTCACTTATGCCGCGTACACACGAAGGGACTTTTCCCGGCGGACCTAAGTCCAGCGGACAATCCGCTGGACTTTCCAGCTGGGTCCGCTGGACTAAAAAGCGAACGGACTTGACCACACACGATCACGCAAAAAGTCCGACGGTTCACGCGATGACGTACAGCATGTACGACGGGACTAGAAAACGAAAAATACTAGAAAAATACTTGCTACTGAGCATGCGTCCTTTTTGGTGCGCCGGACCATACTACACATTGGCAGTCCAGCGGATAATTTTAAAACAAAACTTAAAACTTTAGTCCGCCGTACTTTGGCCAAAAAAAGTCCGCCGGCGCCCACACACGAGGGGATTATCCGCTCGACTTCGGTCCAGCGGATAATCCCGCGGGATAGTCCCTTCGTGTGTACGCAGCATTACAATAACTTTGCAGAAGATGTTATGAGGACAATCCTTCAAATGTGTTAGATTGTTTTTAGAAGGTTTTGTTTTGCATTCTTGGACAGACAATTAGTCCCCCAATATTGTACAGTGATGCAATTCAAGATATGGGTCTCAGTTAAGCTGATAAGGTGTTTAATAATAACATACATTTTATTATTATATTATTCTTGTAATGGTGATGTGCAATGTGGATAAATATTACTTATATTTTAAGTAATGCAAGATATTTTTTCTCACTCACCCTGTACCAGGATGGCACAGGGTGGCTTAGACGTAAGAGTTGTATGGGGAGCTGATACATGGGTTTCCCAACCTTTCCAAGGGATTCTTGGTTCCATGTGCCCTCCCGTAACATGCAGTTTCTGCAGATTTTTACTAGCTAAACATGTGAGATGTTTTGGGAGATCCTATATGGCAAATATCCAAGATTGAGGTTTAAAAAAGCTCACCTTGATGAAAGTGAATCCTAGCTTGTCTTGTCAGGATCTCCATTCATTCATTTCTCCAGTTCCTAATTTTTACTTTTAAAGATAAAGTAAGCAGCCAGTTCACTATAATGTGACCATCCTCCAGCTTGCTTTAAAACAACTCTGTCGCTAAACTGAAAATTTGGATTACAGTTTTTGCTGTAAAGGAGATAGTGGATACTCACCATACCACTGTATACCACTATGATGAAGTGAAATGATCCCCTGAAGTCTTCTTCAATAGAAATGTTGATCTGCTGGTATCCGGCAGCACTCACATTTTTGTAAATATTTTATTATATCTTTACATGTGACAACACTGAAGAAATGACACTTTGTTACAATGTAATGTAGTGAGTGTAGAGCTTGTATAACAGTGTAAATTTGCTGTCCCCTCAAAATAACTCAACACACAGCCATTAATGTCTAAACCACTGGCAACAAATGGGAGTACACCCCTAAGTGAAAATGTCCAAATTTGGCCAAAAGTGTCAATATTTTGGGTGACCACCTTTATTTTCCAGCACTGCCTTAACCCTCTTGGGTATGGAGTTCACCAGAGCTTCACAGGTTGCCACTGGAGTCCTCTTCTACTCCTCCATGATGACATCAAGGAGCTGGTGGATGTTAGAGACCTTGCGCTCCTCCACCTTCCGTTTGAGAATGCCCCACAGATGCTCAATAGGGGTTAGGTCTGGAGACATGCTTGGCCAGTCCATCACCTTTACCCTCAGCTTCTTTAGCAAGGCAGTGGTTGTCTTGGAGGTGTGTTTAGGGTCATTATCATGTTAGAATACTGCCCTGCGGCTCAGTCTCCGAAGGGAGGGGCTCATGCTCTGCCTCAGTAGGTCACAGTACATGTTGGCATTTATGGTTCTCTCAATGAACTGTAGCTCCCCAGTGTCGGCAGAACTCATGCAGCCCCAGACCATGACACTCCCATTACCATGCTTGACTGTAGGCAAGACACATTTGTCTTTGTACTCTTCACGTGCTTGCCGTCGCTTAGGCTTGACACTATCTGAACCAAATAAGTTTATCTTGGTCTCATCAGACCACAGGACATGGTTCCAGTAGTCCATGTCCTAAGTCTGCTTGTCTTCAGCAAACTGTTTGCAGACTTTCTTGTGCATCATCTTTAGAAGAGGCTGCCTTCTGGGGAGAAAGCTATGCAGTCCAATTTGATGCAGTGTGCGGTGTATGGTCTGAGCACTGACAGGCTGACCCCCCACCCCTTCAACCTCTGCAGCAATGCTGGCAGCACTAATACGTCTATTTACCAAAGACAACCTCTGGATATGACATGCACTCAACTTCTTTGGTCAACCATAGTGAGGCCTGTTCTGAGTGGAATCTGTCCTGTTAAACCACGGTATGGTCTTGGCCACCGTGCTGCAGCTCAGTTTCATGGTCTTGGCAATCTTCTTATAGCCTAGGCTATCTTTATGTAGAGCAACAATTCTTTTTTTTTCAGTTCCTCAGAGAGTTCTTTGCCATGAGGTGCCATGTTGAACTTCCAGTGACCAGTATGAGAGAGTGTGAGCGATAACGCCAAATTTAACACACCTGCGTCCCATTCACACTTGAGACCTTGTAACACTAATGAATCACATGACACTGGGTAGGGAAATGGCTAATTGAGCCCAATTTGGACATTTTCACTTAGGGGCATACTCACTTTTGTGAGATACTGTAGAACTATTGGTTTCCAAAGTCTTTGGTTGACAATCTCTCTTCCAGAGTAGCATTCTGCAGTTTGGGCACCAGGAGTAGTAAGTGTCCACTATCATCTTTAAAGGAAAAGCTTTCAATTATCTATTCCTTTTTTGCGATAGAGCTACTTTATAATCACAATAACCCCATAACTCTGAACTTAAGTTGAAACTGCAGCCAAAACATTTTCCCTCATTCACTGTCCAGGAGACACTACAAAAAAAAAGATTAAATCTTCCAGAAAGGGAGGATAAATCCTGCACTAGAAAATTGCTACTGAAACTTGTTTCCCCTTTGGAAGATTTTCCTTTAGCTCCTGTTCTGCTGACAACTACAACATTTTTTATTTCCCCATCACTTTCTGTCCTTGTGACAGCAATCATCTGAACAGAACATGAGATTCAATCTCCCTAGCATGATGAATCTTCCATGACAGAGATTCTAACCCTCCTCTTCTCTATCAAAAACTAGAAAAAAAATTTTTTTTTTCTGAAGTTAAACATCTTTCAAAAAACAATTATTGCACCAAACATTGTACATGTCAATATAAACTCCATAAATTAGGGCTGATGTGTGTGTGTGTGATACATCACATTCCCTTTCTTCCCTTTTATTGAAACGGGAACCAAGTACAAGATTTAAGTATTTTACCTCGTGAAGTGATGCCATCTGTTGAGATATTACAACTCAAGGTATGCTCTGATCACAGGCTGAGTTTTTGGAACACATCCACTAAAATCTTAAATAATCCCAAAAGCTGCTTCTATCATGTCATCGTCTAAAATCATAATTTCCCCTGGCTTGTGCAAAGTGTGGCATCTCTCCTAACTCATTTTAATATACAAACATTTAGACATTGACATAGATAGTTTTATTTTAGGGATTATACAAATGTTTCATTTCTCTTGGGCTTTTAGAAAAAAAAAATCTCCACAGTGTAGATGATTACATTTGCAAGATAAAATATATAAAGCCCATCAAATCAGACTGTGCAAAGTGCAAAAATTATGTGCAACAGTACTTAACCAGGGGCATTGCTAGGTCTACAAAAGATCTGGGGCTAGAGCCCATAGCAGCGTAGTAAAGAAAGTCATACGCTTGCTTGGGCATACACATCTATATACAGTAATATACGTGTGTGTGTATCTATCCCCAGAGAGCCCCCCACTTTTATCAGGGTCCCCAGAGAGTCCCCCACTTACATCAGGGTCCCTAGAGAGCACCCCCTTACACCAGGGTCCTCAGAGAGCCCCCCATTACATCAGGGTCCCCAGAGAGCCCCCATTACATCAGGGTCTCCAGAGAGCCCCCCCTTACATCAGGGTCCCCAGAGAGCCCCCCTTACATCAGGGTCCCCAGAGAGCCTCCCCCTTACATCAGGGTCCCCAGAGAGCCTCCCCCTTACATCAGGGTCCCCAGAGAGTCCCCCACTTACATCAGGGTCCCTAGAGAGCACCCCCTTACACCAGGGTCCTCAGAGAGCCCCCCATTACATCAGGGTCCCCAGAGAGCCCCCATTACATCAGGGTCTCCAGAGAGCCCCCCCTTACATCAGGGTCCCCAGAGAGCCCCCCTTACATCAGGGTCCCCAGAGAGCCTCCCCCTTACATCAGGGTCCCCAGAGAGCCTCCCCCTTACATCAGGGTCCCCAGAGAGCCTCCCCTCCCCTTGGGGACCCCTGCAGAGACTCGGGCTATGGGCCCCAGATTCGGGGCTATAGCCCCAAAAGCCACCCCCTAGCAATGCCACTGCTTATAACTACCTTTGAGGTCATTGCTGATGAGTCCCTGGACTTTCCACATCAATGCAGCTCTATTCTCTATATTATTGAATAAGGTACAATAGTCATATAGTTTCTTTTTTTACTATTATACTTTGTCATAAGAAATGTAGAAAGGTAAAACTATAGAAAAAGCATCAATAAATTTGTTTGCAAACCAGGTGCAAAGGGAAATTAAGGGATCCACTGGTTCTGCCTAAATAGTAACTCACCGCTATGAGATACTGATTACCTGTCTGGGAGCAGTTCCTCTTGCTTCGAGTGATATGAAATTGTGCTGATGGCAATTTTTTTTTTTTTTTTTTAATTTATTTATTTTTATTTTTTTTTCAAAAAGATTTTATTGAGATATATCAAAATAACATACAGGTGATGAGCAGTGTTAGTAAAGAAATTATTGAAGTACAATAACATTCAAAGTAATGAATACATGTCTATTTCAGGAATACAGTCATACTGTGAAAACTTAGTGGAGGAAAATGCATATACCATTGCTTGTAACCGTGGGTCACGTGACAGAAAGCTCAGGGCCCTTGATAGCATCTCGATCCCCCCAGACACCCCAGAGGGAGCAGACTGTGTTTTGGGGGAGGCGAGACACCAGTTCCCTTCCCTGATGGCAATTTTTATTTACAACCAGTTAAAAGCCAGTTAGAAAGTCAAGCCATCTGCCTGCCTTACTTCCGGGGATCCTATCCAGCTAATATGTATATTCTGACTCAGATTGTGTGAAGCAATTTATGCTTGTGAGACCTCTATGCCTGGCCTGTATAAGATATAATCACTGAGGACAATCCTCATCAGATAGTTTGAACTCACCAAATACCGATTCCATCCACAAGATGCTTTTATTCTGAACCTCAGGTTACAGCACATTCTAAATGAACGGACTTTACTCCGTGTGTGGGGCAAGTCCGTTCATTTCAAAAGTCCCGCAGACTAGCACACAGACGGCGGGATTGTCCGCCGGACTGCCGAGTCCGGCGGACAATTTTAAGTCAAAACTTCAAACTAGGTCCGCCGGACTTTAGGGAAGAAAAAGTCCGCCGGAGCCCCACACATGGTCGGATTGTCCCGCCGGAAAGTCTGATCGTGTGTACGCGGCTTGAGAGTTACCTGGGGTAAAAGCAGGAATATTTTGAGCTCTCCAATACCACTTAAAAAAATAAAATATAAACTGGTAGGGAAAGTAAAGAAGGTAAAAGAGAAGTTTGGGTTTCAGAAAAAATGAAAAATGTATACCCACCTAGGTGGATGCAACATCTGTCCCCCACCACTTCTAAGACTGAGAACTGAGTGATCAAAGACCGTTGATGAATAGATTGTACTAGATATTTGCAATTCGTTTTGCTATGAATTCATTTTTCGATGAAATTCGACAAATTCGTTAATTCGGAAATATTCTAACAAAAACCTGTTTAACTAATCCGAAAATAAGAATGAAAATCTGAAAATTTGAAAACCCGAAAATCCTAAATAATAACTAACTAATAATAACTATTACTAACTATTAAATTATAGGTATTGGAATTTCCTTTCAAATTTGGCTGTTAGTGAATGTAACAAATACGAATTTATCCGAAGTTATGAATTATCCGAAATAACGAATGCTGCATCTAAACGAATGGAAAGTTACAAATTAATAATAATAAATAATGATAATAATAATCAACATTTTTTATTATTATTATTAATTTGTTACATTCCCTTTGTTTAGATGCGGCATTCGTTATTTCGGATAATTTGTAACTTGGGATAAATTCGTATTCGTTACGTTCACTAACAGCCACATTTATAAGGAAATTCCAATACCTATAATGTAATAGTTAGATATTATTTGTTAGTTATTATTTTGGATTTTAAAATTTTCGGATTTTAAAATTATTTTCTTATTTTCAGATTATCTAATTTTTGGATTTTAAAATTTTCAAAATAACGAATACCGCATCTAAACGAATGGAACGTAATGAATTCAAATTTTTCAGAAGTTACACATTTATTTGAAATAACAAACTTGGATCATAACTAATGACCCGAAAACCCCCCCAAAAAATGAATGAAATGAAAACAAACACATTTTTTGGCTGTGCACATGTCTACTATCTACCCAGATGAATATAAAAGCTAACAGATGTTCCCTATTATGCAAAGTTTGGCCTATGAAATCCTGCATGACTGCAGTAAATTCCTTCCAGGTTAATAGTGACGGGTTCATACAGCTAAGGAAGACTCTGAGCAATGTAAGGACTCCAAGCTCTTTGTGTAAGCGCCAGAGGAAATACTACAGGCCATCCCAGAACTGCTAGTGGATCGTGGGCCGGAGGGACACGATACAGCAGAATGGCTCCTAGTGTGTTTGAGATTTGGCATGTTGCACCTCAACCAGAGACAACTTACGGTAGCTAAAATAAAAGAAAGAAAGCCTTGAGTACTCAGAAACTGACTGCTGGAAGTAAGAGAGGCTCAATGGCCAGAGGCAGCCTGGTCATTGTAGGTGGCAGCTTGGACTAACCATGGTGCAACTGCATGTTTCTTGCGATAAAGAACAGTGGTCGGAAGGTGATATCTCACACTAAATAGCAGGAACAAGAGTGTTGAGTGTGCGCACATAACACTTAACCAAGCGATGCACCAATAGGGCACAGTCCTTCGGCATTAAAACCCTTTCCATGGAAAACCAATGTAAAAATAGGGATAATAATGGCACCCGGCAGTTCTAATAAACATAGTAGCTCCTGTTGTTTAGCCCACACAGCCAACTCATAAAATGAGTCTTCAGAGTTTGAGTCACACCAGAGGCTGTGCCACAGGTCTGGAACTGGAAAGAGTACCACAGCTAACTACAAAGAGATGTGGAAAGCACCACAATGTACAGGTTAGGGTCTGATTGCCCACTTAAAGAGGAAGTAAACGCTGCCTCTTTTTTTTAATTTTTGCTGACCTGCAAAGTAAAGGCACAATGTGTTAGTATGCATCACATACTAGCACATTATGTGAAACTTACCTGCAAACGAAGCCCTCTTTGTTATCGCTGGAGGCCGCATCCATCTTCGCCCGTCTTCCTTCCGGTCCGCAAACACTGGCTCCGTGACTGGCTGGAGCCGTGTGACGTCACTCCCACGCATGCATGCGGGAGCCGCCGGTCACGGCACAGGGTTCTGAAGAAACGGCATGGGTGGCCGTTGGAAGAAGGACTCTCTTACATTGGTGGTTAGCGAAAAAGTATAATGGTGATCAATTGGAGAAGGGCCTCCTTAAATTGTTGACCAATGGAAGAAGGATCACCTTAACTTGGTAATCAGTGGGAGAAGGACACTTGTCTTCTCAATTGGTTGTCAGTTGAGAAGGCCCCCTTATATAGGTGGTCAGTGAAAGAAGAACCCCTTTACATTGATCAGATGGGGAAGGGCCCTTTACATTGGAGGTCCGTGGGAAAGGCGCCGTTACATGATCAATGGAAAAGGGGCCCCTTCATTATTGGCCAAAAGAAAGAATGCCCCCTTACATTGGGGGACATCCGTTCGTTTTTTTAAATGTATTTCCCAATGGGATGCACTGGCTAATGCCCTTATTTAATATGCTCTTAAAGCAAACCCATCTCTTCTCCGTGTTCTTTGTTTCTAAGATTTTATCCCAATTGATATCTTCTAGCAAGGTTCGTAGTTTAGTGTCTTTGTGTTCCCCTTGTGTTTCCTATTTGTGTGATTTATACTGAAGCCAATTGACCTGTGATCGCTGTTTCCCAAATTGCCCCATATTTCCACATCCGTGATCAGGTCTGTATTGTTGGTAATCAGTAGATCTAGTAACGCCTTGTTTCTAGTTGGTGCGTCTACCATCTGACCCATGAAATTGTCCTGCAAGACATTTAGGAACTGGTGAGCCTATGCCACGTCAACACTGTCAGACTTTTCTGACGGGAAATGTTCGATGTGAGCTTGTTGTCGGAAAGTACGACCGTGTGTATGCGCCATCAAACATTTGCTGTCGGAATTTCCACACACCAATGTTTGAGAGCAGGTTCTCAAATATTCTGCCAACTTCACTTGTCGTGTGTATACAAGTCCGTCGCACAAAAGCTCACGCATGCTCGGAATCAAGCAGAAGGAGCCGCACTGGCTATTGAACTTCCTTTTTCTTGGCTCATCGTACGTCTTGTATGTCACCGTGTTCTCACGTTCGCAATTTCCATAAACATTTGTGTGACCATGTGTATGCAAGACACATTAGAGCCAACATCCTTCGGAAAAAAATCCATGGTTCTGTTGACGGAAATTCCGATCGTGTGTAAGCGGCATTAGACTAATGCGTGGTTCCCTCCACCCAGTCTATGTCTGGATAATTAAATTCCCCCATTATGATAACACTTCCCATCCTTGCTGCTAATCCAATTTGTGATAGGAGGTCCGTCTCCCCCTCCTCCCTCAGGTTAGGTGGCCTATAACATACTCCCAGTATTTTCCCCTTAGCTTCATCCCTTTGGAGCTCTACCCATAAGGATTCCACCTCCTCCCTAGCTCCCTTATTGATGTCATCTCTCACATTCACTTGTACATTATTCTTGATATATAGGCATACCCCTCCCCCTTTTTTACCCTCTCTATCCCTGCGATAAAGGGAATACCCTTGAATGGTTGCCAGTCAATCATGAGAGCTGTTGAACCAGGTCTCTGAAATTCCCACAAAATCTAAATCCTCCTCGTTCAACGGTATCTCTAGTTCACCCATCTTTTCCACCAGGCTCCTTGCATTGGTGAACATGCCACATAGTTTAGACCGGTTGCATACTGTCCTCTTATTGGTTCCTAGATTGCAAATAGGACTAAGTACTATACTTACGTCGGGTTTATGTGCTTTAGTCAACCTATTGCCTCCAATACTACCCTCTGGAATATGTTCATTGCTGACTATCTCTACCTCTGGACCCTCCCCCCCATCACCTAGTTTAAAAACCCCTCTAACTTTTCGCCCCCATCTTCACTCCCAGCCACTGCCCATGAAACCCCCCTTTTATCCTGAGTTTGGTGAATAGATTAGTGGCAGCGCAGGAGTTTTTGGGTTAATCTTGTTATTTTGGAAGATTATGATTAATTTGTTATGTTATGATTCTGAGATTCTGATGGATCCACCTCCATCCAACCCAAACTCAATAAGTAGGACTCATCTTATTTCACTTTTATACTTACCGTAACAGTTTTTATTGCAATATGTTTCCATTTCATATGTATTATGTAGCCCATTTTTTATAAATCCTGCTCTGCTCACTAGAATAAAAACCAATTGATCCGAATCAATGGGGATCACTCATTATGTCATTATGTTATTCCAAATGCTTCAAACATTAACAAAAGGCCCAAACTATCATATCCTGTCACCCAAATTAAATAAATTAATATGAATGAATTTCTTGTTTTCCTTATAATTTATTTCCGATCCGTTGAAATTTGTTACTATTGTGAAACAGAGATTCTGGTACATCCTAATCTCTGAATAACTAATATTTTATCTGAAGGTCAAATGTAACTAAGCACTTTTCTTCCAACAAACAGCATTCTTTCATCTAACCACCAATGTAAGGGCCATTTTTCCCACTGACCCCTAAATAATTGGTTTTAGGAGGGGTTCCCAAGGCCAGGAAATAATTTTAAAGAAGTTGAAAAGGGCTGACAGAACACGGCGTATTGTTGTCCACTGCCTTGCAGCACATGTGTAATATGAGGGTGCATTGGAGTGCCATTCACAATGAAGGGAATCGAAGCGCATGTGGTGTAGTGTGAATGGGCCCTAAAGGCCAGTTCACACCACATGCAGTCTAGTGCATTTTTTTTCCTGCATGAAAAATGCATGGAAAGTACGTTATTTTGTTTCCAAAGGCATAGTTCACACCAGTGCGGTCAGTTCCTGGGTGTTCCTGTTCCAGAAAAAAAAGGTAGAACATGCTGCATTTTTCTTGCACTGGACTGTACTAGAACGTGGTAAAAAGCATCAAAAACGCACCGGAAACACATAATTAAAAATGTTAAAAACGTGCGTGCAGAAATGCATCTGGAATGGATCTGGAGTGCGTTTTTGTGGTGTGAACCAGCCCCAAGGCTGGCCATAGACAGTTTGAATCTCGGCTGGTTCAGCAGAACCTGGCCGAGATTTGAACCATGTATGGGCAGGCTAAATGTACCAAGTTGATTGATCAAATTGGGTACAACCAGCCTGCCGGATTTACTTGCAATTATCGCTAGCGGCTGCTGCAGCCTCTAGCAATAATCACTGTCTTCTCCCAGAGGAGTCGGATTCCCCCACCCCCCACGGAGATCACAATGTCTTGGTAGGAGGGATTCCCCTGTCAGCATTGTCTGTTTAGTGGGGGAATCGGTGGTTTCCTGTGGTTGCAGGAAAGAAATTTGCACCGTCTATGGCAGGGATATGCAATTAGCGGACCTCCAGCTGTTGCAAAAAAAGTCCCATCATGCTTTGCCTCTGGGTGTCATGCTTGTGGCTGTCAGAGTCTTGCTATGCCTCATGGGACTTGTAGTTCTGCAACAGCTGGAGGTCCACTAATTGCATATCCCTGGTCTATGGCCTGCCTAAGACTGATGGGAACCCTGATGTAAAAGGAACTCTAATGCGAAAGGTGCAGGCTGAATTTATGTGTGATTGACCTTTATTAATCCCTCAAGTATATTTGGAATTTCTTTGCTTTGTTTTACTATTGTGTTGGTTACAAAAAGAGCTCCAAGTAAGCCTAGGTTCACATTGGCATGGAACGGAAACACGTTCATAATGGCATGCGTTCCTGACCTGCAGGCAAAACATACTGCTCTTTAGCAGATGCTTGGGGATGGCGTTAATTCCTAATGACATTCCAATGCATTGGAAAATGCATCACAGTTTTGCTTGCACAAAAAAGTTTGAAGCTGCAGCACTATGTGGTTCCACGCGATGCGTTTTTAGGAAAGGGTCAGGACACAGGTGTGTGCAACCTATTGCATTAGGATGTGCACTCTAGAGCACAAACACGTGCATGCATATCAGCAGACCAGTGGACAGTGTCAGTAGAGCAAAGATTAGTGTCAGTAGGACAGTGGACAGTGGACAGTTTCAATCGTTTTTATTTATTTATTTTAGTTTTTCTTACAATATTATTTTTAAGTTTTTTACAATTTATTTAGGAGCCCCCTTATTGGGCTTTGGTGAAAAATCAAGGGTCTAAACAGACCCCTGATGCCACACTTTTGAGACAGAGAAAGAAATTCCCCAGTTCCTTTCTCTGCAGCCTGCTGTAAACATAGTTTACTTTGCTTCAGTTAAGAATGAAGACAGGAGCGATGGATACAGCTCACTCTCTGTGTTCATTCAGAAAAGAAAAGACCAATAGCTGGCACCACTGCAGGGGGAATCAGCACCACATGGGGTAATTGGGGTGTGCCCAGGCACACCCTGTGCGCATGCCATTGGGTCAGGACTTCATTCCCCATGTTTCTTGAGGGTACAGCAGCCCATTCACATGATTGGCTTGCTGTATCCGCTATGTGCCAATGCAAACTTATGACAGATGTGAAACCTTTAAGGCCCCTTTCACACGGACGCAGTCAGTTTAGGCAAGTCAAAAACGTATCAGTTCTTATCCGTTGTCTCATCCGTTTTCATCCATCATCCGTTCCGTTAATGTCCGTTTTCATCCATTTTTTTGTCCGCTTACATCCGTAAATGCACACGTTTACGTCCGTTTTTTTCATCCGTTTTTGTATACGTTTTGTTCCGTTTATATGTGTGCCTGTGCCTTTAAGAGGTTGAGTTCACAGATAAACACAAAACGGATCTTAACGGATCGGACGTTGATGGACGATGTCCGCCAACGTCAGTTAATATCCGTTTTGACGGATCTGAACGTAGCCTTGTACGTTTAAAAAAACGGATAAAAACGGAAGCGGAGGTTAACTGATGGTGACGGATGTTCATCCGTCTGCCCATAGGAATGCATTGTCGTCCGTCGACGGATGGAAGAAAAACGGATAGACGGTCCGTCCGTGTGAAAGGGGCCTTAGACTTTTTCAGTCATTTATATAACTGATTTATTTTGTCCTGTAAATGTAAAATACAGTGCCTTGAAAAAGTATTCATAGCCCTAGACATTTTCCACATTTTGTCATTTTACAACCGAAATTTATTTTATTGGGATTTTATGTGATAGACCAACACAAAGTGGCACATAATTGTGAAGTGGAAGGAAATGATAAATGGTTTTCAAACTTTTTTACAAATAAAAATCTGAAAAGTGGGGCCTGCATTTGTATTCAGTCGCTTCTCTGATACCCCTAACTAAAATCTAGTGGAACTAATTGACTTCAGAAGTCACCTAATTAGTAAATAGCATCCACCTGTGTGTAACTTAATCTCAGTTTAAATACAGCTGTTCTGTGAAGCCCTCAGAGGTTTGTTAGAGGACCTTAGTGAACAAACAGCATCATGAAGGCCAAGGAACACACCAGACAGATCCGGGATAAAGTTGTGGAGAAGTTTAAAGCAGGGTTAGGTTCTAAAAAAATATCCCAAGCTTTGAACATCTCACGCACTGTCCATCATCCGAAAATGGAAAGAGTATGGCACAACTGCAAACCTACCAAGACATGGCCGACCACCTAAACTGACAGGCTGGGCAAGGTGAGTATTAATCAGAGAAGCAGCCAAGAGGCCCATGGTAACTGTGGAGGAGCTGCAGAGATCCACATCTCAGGTGGGAGAATCTGTCCACAAGACAACTATTAGTCGTGCACTCCACAAATCTGGCATTTATGGAAGAGTGGCAACATGAAAGCCATTGTTTAACTTGTTGCTGACCGCCCACTGTCAAATGACGGCGGGACGGTGCAGCTCTTGTGGCGGGCTGCCGTCATATGACGGCGCTCGCCTTTTGGCCGCCGCGCAGCTGGGAAGCCGATGCACGTGCCTGGCGGCCGCGATGACCGCCAGGCACCCGCGATTGCCCGGTAATTGAGCAGGACGTGGATCTGTGTGTGTAAACACACAGATCCACGTCCTGTCAGAGGAGAGGAGACTGATGGTGTGTCCCTTGTACATAGGGACACCGATCGGTTCCCCTCCCCCAGTCAGTCCCCTCCCCCCCACAGTTAGAATCACTCATATAGGGAACATATTAACCCCTGCAGTGCCCCCTAGTGTTAACCCCTTCCCTGCCATTCACATTTATACAGTAATCAATGCATTTTTATAGCACGGATCACTGTATAAATGTGAATGGTCCCAAAAATGTGTCAAAAGTGTCCGATATGTCCGCCGCAATGTCGCAGTCACGATAAAAATCGCAAATCGCCGCCATTACTACTAAAAAAAAAGAATAATAAAAATGCTATAAATCTATCCCCTATTTTGTAGACGCTATAACTTTTGCGCAAACCAATCAATAGACGCTTATTGTGTTTTTTTTTTTTTACCAAAAATATGTAGAAGAATACGTATCGGTCTAAACTGAGGAAAAAATTTGTTTAAAAAAAAAAAAAAATTGGATATTTATTATAATAAAAAGTAAAAAATATTGCGTTTTTTCAAACTTGTCCCTCTTAATTTGTTTATAGCGCAAGAAATAAAAACCGCAGAGGTGATCAAATACCACCAAAATAAAGCTCTATTTGTGGGGAAAAAATGATAAAAATTTTATTTGGGTACATCCTTGCATGACCGCGCAATTGTCATTCAAAATGCGACAGCGCTGAAAGCTGAAAAAATGGCTTGGTCAGGAAGGGGGTGTTCGTACCTGGTAGGCAAGTGGTTAAAGAAAGCCATAAGAAGTCCAGTGTGCGAGAAGCCATGCGGGGGACACAGCAAAGATGCGGAAGAAGCTGCTCTGGTCAAGTGAGACCAAAATTGAACTTTTTGGCTTAAAAGCAAAACGATATGTGTGGTGGAAAACGAACACTGCACATTACCCTGAACACACCATCCCCACCGTGAAACATGGTGGTGGCAGCATCCTGTTGTGAGGAAGCTTTTCTTCAGCAGGGACAGGGAAGCTGGTCATAGTTAAAGGGAAGATAGATGGAGCCAAATATAGGAAAACCTTAGAAGAAAACCTGAGACTGGGGTGGAGGTTCACCTTCCAGCAGGACAATGACCCTAAACATACAGCCAGAGCTACAATGGAATGGTTTAGATCAGGGGTCTCAAACTGGCGGCCCTCCAGCTGTTGCAAAACTACAAGTCCCATCATGCCTCTGCCTGTGGCTGTAACTATCAGCCTTGCAATGCCTCATGAGACTTGCAGTTTCGCAACAGCTTGAGGGCCGCCAGTTTGAGACCCCTGGTTTAGATCAAAGCATATTCATATGTTAGAATGGCCCAGTCAAAGTCCAGACCTAAATCCAGTTGAGAATCTGTGGCAAGACTTGAAAATCCAATCTGACAGATCTTGAGCTATTTTGCAAAGAAGAATGGGCAAAAATGTCACTCTCTAGATGTGCAAAGCTGGTAGAGAGACACCCAAAAAGACTTGCAGCTGTAATTGCAGCAAAGGGTGGTTCTACAAAGTATTGACTCAGGGGGGCTGAATACAAATGCACGCCACACTTTTCATATATTTATTTGGAAAAAATTTGGAAAACCATTTATCATTTTCCTTCCACTTCACAATTATGTGCCACTTTATGTTGGTCTATCACATAAAATCCCAATAAAGTAAATTTAAGTTTTTTGTTGTAACATGAAAAAATGTGGAAAAATTTAAAGGGGTATGAATACTTTTTAAAGGCAATGTAAGTAATGTGGTGCCTGTGCTGAAAAGTGTGGAGACCAGTGACGGCTGGTGGTATATTTTTTTTGGGGGGGGGGGGGGCAATCTGTGCCATATATACAACTAACCAAACCAGTGCCCCGAGTGTACTCCTGTGTGCCCAGTGTCACCTCCAGCCCCTGACCGGGATTAGCACTGCGCGTGCCTCTCCTCCGGCACAGTGCGCGCCCCCGTCACTCAGACAACCGGAGATGGCGTCGCGCGTGCCCGCTGGTTACCGTGGCAGCAGCCCAGTTCTCGGCATCCACCTGTCCCCCCAACTCCGGAACTCCGCCAGTGACAGTATGGGGGAGACTCTGCGCCTGCCCGGCGTGTACCGGCGTGTGAGCGCCTGGAGTGAGAGCGGGGACGAGTGCATGGAGCCCGGGAGTCCCCGGCACTGGAGGAGACCCGCCTCGGTGCCCCAGCAGCTGAACGATCACTGCGAGGAGTGGAGTTCGGGGAGTGAGCGCTCCGGGGCCCGGGGGTACAGTGACCCGGAGGAGCGATCCCTGGGGGGGTACAGTGCCCGCCTATCCCAGGACTATGGCCGCCAGAACAGCCTGCTCCGGGGAATATTCCAGATCCACAAGAAGAGCTGTGATGTCTCCCTCACCTCCAGCCAATTACTGTGGACGCCCATTTATCCGGAGAGCCCAGGTGAGACAGGTGTGTGTGCCCCCTCACCACCCCACACAGGTGTGTGCCCACCCTCACCCCACACAGGTGTGTGTCAGGCGAAACAAGTGTGTGCCCCTCAACCCCAGAAAGGTTTGTGTCCCCTACCCCGCATACAGGTGTGTGCCCCCCCCCCCCAGACAGGTGTGTGCCCTTCAACCCCCCCCCCCCAGACAGGAGTGTGCCCTTCACCCCCCCCCAGACAGGAGTGTGCCCTTCACCCCCCCCAGACAGGTGTGTGCCCTTCACCCCCCCCCCAGACAGGTGTGGGCCCTTCACCCCCCTAAGACAGGTGTGTGCCCTTCACCCCCCCCAGAGACAGGTGTGTGCCCTTCACCCCCCTAAGACAGGTGTGGGCCCTTCACCCCCCTAAGACAGGTGTGGGCCCTTCACCCCCCCCAAGACAGGTGTGGGCCCTTCACCCCCCCAAGACAGGTGTGGGCCCTTCACCCCCCCCAGACAGGTGTGCGCCCTTCACCCCCCCCAGACAGGTGTGCGCCCTTCACCCCCCCCCCAGACAGGTGTGCGCCCTTCACCCCCCCCCAGACAGGTGTGCGCCCTTCACCCCCCCCCAGACAGGTGTGCGCCCTTCACCCCCCCCGGACAGGTGTGTTTGCCCTTCACCCTCCCCCAAGACAGGTGTGTGTGCCCTTCACCCTCCCCCAGACAGGTGTGTGTGCCCCTCACCCTCCCCCAAGACAGGTGTGTGTGCCCCTCCCCCAAGACAGGTGTGTGTGCCCCTCCCCCAAGACAGGTGTGTGTGCCCCTCCCCCAAGACAGGTGTGTGTGCCCCTCACCCTCCCCCAAGACAGGTGTGTATGCCCTTCACCCTCCCCCAAGACAGGTGTGTGTGCCCCTCCCCCAAGACAGGTGTGTGTGCCCCTCACCCTCCCCCAAGACAGGTGTGTATGCCCTTCACCCTCCCCCAAGACAGGTGTGTATGCCCTTCACCCTCCCCCAAGACAGGTGTGTATGCCCTTCACCCTCCCCCAAGACAGAGGTGTGTGCCCTTCACCCCCCCCCAGACAGGTGTGTGCCCTTCACCCCCCCAGACAGGTGTGTGCCCTTCACCCCCTCAGCCTGGTGTGGGCCTGTTCCCCCCGAACAGGTACTTTTCACCCCTAAGATAGGTGTGTGTCCTTCAGCCCTAGGATAGACCTGTCTCATTCACTCCAAGAGCCTAGTTGAGACAGGTGTGTGCCAGTCACTCCCAATGCAGGTGTGTCCTCATGCATCCTAATAGCCAAGGTGAAACTCCTCTGTGCCCTTTACCCCCCCAAAAAGGTGTGTCCCCATCATTCATCCCTGAGAGGTGTGTTCCCATTCATCCTGAGAGTCCAGGTGAGACTGGTATGTGCCCTTCACCTCCCAGACAGGTTACATAGTTAGGTTGCAAAAAGACACAAATTCATCCAGTTCAACCATAAAAACAGGTGTGTGCCCTTCACCTCCCAGACAGGTGTGTCCCCATCATTCACCCCCAACAGGTGTGTTCCTATTTGACCTGAGAACCCAGGTGATACAGGTGTGGGCCCTTCACCAGTCTGGACCCTTCACCTCCCTCCCGGTCAGGTGTGGGCCCTACACCTCCCTCCTAGACAGGTGTGGACCAGGTGAGACAGGGGTGTGCCCTTTAACCCCCTCCAGACAGGGGTGTGCCCTTTAAACCCCCCGGACAGGGGTGGGCTCTTTAACCCCCTCCGGACAGTGGTGGGCTCTTTAACCCCCTCCGGACAGGGGTGGGCCCTTTAACCCCCTCCGGACAGGGGTGGGCCCTTTAACCCCCTCCGGACAGGGGTGGGCCCTTTAACCCCCTCCGGACAGGGGTGGGCCCTTTAACCCCCTCCGGACAGGGGTGGGCCCTTTAACCCCCTCCGGACAGGGGTGGGCCCTTCAACCCCCTCCGGACAGGGGTGTGTCCTTCACCCCCCCCCCCCTCTGGACCAGTGTGTGCCCTTTACCCCCCCTTCTGGACAGGTGTGTGCCCTTCACCCCCAAGACAGGTGTGTCCCATCCACTCCTAGAGCCCAGTTGAGACCAGTGTGTGCCAGTCACTCCCCCTCCTAAGACAGGTGTGTCCTCATGCATTCTTCGAGCCCAGGTGAAACTCTTCTGTGCCCTTCACTCCCCAAAAAGGTATGTCCCCATTATTCACCCCCGAGAGGTGTGTTTCCATTCACCCTGAGAGTCCAGGTGAGACAGGTGTGTGCCCCTCACCCTCGGAAAGGAGGTGTCTCCTTTTTTCGCCATGAGAGCTCAGGAAAGATGTGTGTGCCATTCACCCCCAGACAGTGTTTGTCCCCATTCAAGCCCAAACAGGTGTGTATCCATTCCCCCTAAAACAGGTGTAGACCCATTCACTCCCAGACAGGTGTGTGCCATTCACCCCTAGAAAAGTGTGTCCCCATTCACCCCCAGACATGTATGTCCCCAATTTTTCAGAAACAGGTGTGTCCCCATTCACCACTAGAGCTCAGGTGAGACAGATGTGTGCCAATCACCCCCAGAGCCCAGGTAAGACAGGTATGTCCTCATTTACCTTAAACCCAGCTGGGTTTAAAAAAAAAAAAAAGAAAATTGGATAGTATGTACCAGAGCTAGGCACCAGGTCCTCTGATGATTGACAGGTTGCCATAACAATGGGGTGGGAATTTCTGCCAACGCCACCAGCAACATGGTAATATGTTATCAACAAAGTGCTCTGCGTAGTGTCATTACTGTGCAGGCAGGATCCAGCTGCACCAAATCCTGGAAATACACAGGATTGGGCTTCAGATGCCCACATCCTCGATGGGCCCTGCCTGCTTCCGAGATCAAGTAAGGGTTACTGATTTATAAGTAAAAACTATGAGGACAGTTATCACAATATCCAAATTAGATAGTACAAGTACTAATAAGACCCCTTTCACACCGAGGGCGTTTTGCAGGCGCTATAGCGTTAAGCCCCATACACACGGTCGGATTTTCCGATGGATTCTGTCCTATCGGACAATGTTGTCGGAAATTCCGACCGTGTGTAGGCACCATCGGACAGTTTTCATCGGATTGTCCGACGAACAAAGTTCTATCTCCTGCTGGATAGATTTTTCGACAACAAAGTCCGATCACACCAATTCCGATCGTGTGTAGCGAATTCCGACGGACAAAGTGCTACGCATGCTCAGATCACATTACAAGACCAAAGCTATTGGCTACTAGCCTCTACGTAGTCCCGTCGTAGGCAACAAACGTCACCACGTTCAGAATGAACGGATTTTCCGACAACTTTGTCCGACCGTGTGTACGCAAAACCAACATCGGACAAAGTACGACGGACATGATCCGACGGACCTGGTCCTCGGATAATCCGAGCGTGTGTATGGGGCTTAAGAAATAGCGTCTGCAATCCGCCCTCAAACTGCTGCTTCATTGTCTGCAGTGTGAAAGCCCGAGGGCTTTCACACTGGAGCGGTGCGCTGTTAGGACATCCAGGAAAAGTCCTGCCAGCAGCTTCTTTGGAGCGGTGTGTTTACCGCTCCTCCACCACTGCTCCCCATTGAAATCAATGGGGCAGCGCTGTAATACCGCTGGTAAAACGCTGATATTGCGGGCGGTTTTAACCCTTTCTCGGCCACTAGCGGGGGGTAAAAGCGCCCCGCTAGTGGCCGAATTGCGCCCCAAATCCGATGGTATAGGCGGCTTGGTGTGAAAGCCGTCTTAGGGGGGGTTTATAAAAAAATTGCGTAGGAGACGGTATATATATAAATATATATATATATATATATATATATATATATCACACACACACACACACACACACACACACGCGCTATATAGGCTATTTTTCACCTGTCCTCTCAAAATCACTTCTTAGGTCAATGCCTAAAGGTGATCTTTAAGGCCCCATTCACACCTGAGCGTTTTTCAGCTTGTCAAATGCTCAGCTCTGATGCTGCAGATCACAACCGTTTTTGGCCCCATAAAATTTAATAGAAACGCCTGACTCCAGCAGAAAAACGCTTGTAAATCGCCCAAATAGCAGCTCTCCACCCCTAATGTCCTCTCCCTCTCCTTCCCCTAGTGCTTTCTATTGGCTAAACAAAAATGCCTGAAGCTGTAAAACGCTTGTAATACACCTCTAAGGTCGAAACACTCAGGTGTGAACGGAGCCTAAAGCGTAACTCCACTTTTGTTGAAAAACAACAACATTCCCCTCTGGGTGATCTGTGTACATTGCAAGGATTTTAACAAACTTTGTTGCAGATTCCTACCTTTTGTTATTATGAAGAAATCTCTGTGTGTTTGTCTGTGTCCATGTGGGAAAGTGACTCTAATGGGAGTGGTTTCATAATTATCAATCAGCTGTTCACCTGCAGGGTTCCAATCAGGAAAGTCTTCATCCATTTAGGCTGGGTTCACACTGGTACGACATACGCTCCTACTTTGGGAGCACATGTCGCATGGCATGTGTAAATCAATGATTCTCTATGAGAACCGTCGTAAAGGGTTTGTAAAGATTCATAAACGTTTTGTGTTTTTTTTTTTTTTTTTAATAACAAACATGTCATACTTGCCTCCTCTGTGCAAGGGTTTTACACAGAGCGACCCCGATTCTCCACTTCTGGGTTCCCTTAGCAGCGCTCCTGGCTCCTCCTCTTCTCGAGTGCCCCCCGAATCCTGCTGCTGCGTCCATTGACACAGACAGCAGGACTTGGCCCCGCCCCCCAGCCAATGGCCCGGCTGCTATTAATCTATCCAATGAGGACCCAAGACAGTGGCTTGAGCTGCTGTGCTCATCCCTATCGCTGAAACGATCATGTTCAGTAAAGTTAAATAAAAGGGGGGCTCTGGGGGGCTGCTGCACTACAGAAGGTTTTTCACCTTAAGGCCCCTTTCACGCTTGTGCGACTTCAAAGTCGCGCGATTTTGCTGCGATTCGCGGCCGTGATTTTTGCCGCTATTTCGCTGCGATTTCAAGGAATGCCTGTGTAAGTGGCATCAAAATCGGACCAAAGTAGTGCAGGGACTACTTTGAAGTCGGAATGACTTGAAGTCGTACTAATATGAATGGCTGTCATTGGAAATCATGGGGAACAACTTGTCATGCTACTTTGCAGTCCCAAATCGTGGGACAAGTCGTATAAGTGTGAAAGGGGCCTAATACATAGGTCAGTCTGACTTTGAAAAAGGTTCCTGCACTACTTTGGTCCAACTCTGGTCCTACTTCAGCCCATTGAATATCATTGAAGTCGGATCAAAGTCGGATCCTTGTCCTACCCATCCGACTTGTAACATCCGACATGGTGATTACAGCAGCAGTAAAAGGAATTTGTCTCACTGGGATTGTTTTGATTGGTCAAAGGACAAGTCAGACTATCTCAAAGTCAGAGCAAAATCTTCTCCTGTTCATTCAAGTCGGATGGAAGTAGGACCGATGTTGCAGGGCAAAGTAGGATGACAGTTGTACAACAGTCGTGTGGTACCAGTGTCAACCTGGCCTCAGACATGATTTCCTATTGGGAGTATCTCACCAAAAATGAAATTTTTTGTTGCAGGGGATGCCTGAAATCTTACTTGTATCTTAGTGCAGGCTTCTGGGAAAATTGGTGAGCCAATCAAACAAACAGGAAATTAGGTTTCTGGGGGACGTTCAGTACACATTATGTGTACAGAACACCTCTAAGTAGCCACATTACATTGCATGGTACAGACAATTGCAGAGCTGCAGATTAAAAAGGAAAGGTCATTTTTAACCACTTGAGGTCCGTGCTATAGCCAAATGACGGCTACAGCGCGGACCTGCATAGCCGGGACTACGTCTATTGACGTCCCGTGCACGAGCAGCCTGTGCGCCCCCTGAAGAGCTCGCACAGCGCGCTCTGTGATCAGCGAGTCTGAGACTCGCTGGATCACAGATCGGAGTAAGGGGTCGATCCCGACCCCTTACCACGTGATCAGCTGTCAGCCAATGACAGCTGATCATGTGATGTCAACACAGCCGGTAATCGGCTGATAGTACGATCACTGCAAGCTCATCAGTGCCCACCTGTGCCCCCTACAAGTGCCACCTAGCAGTAGGCAACAGTGCCGCCTACCAGTGCCCACAGTGCCACCTGTCAGTGCCCACTTTTTTTTTCAGTTTGGCAAAAGATAAAAACCCCAGCTGTGATTAAATACCACCAAAAGAAAGCTCTCTATTTGTGGGAAAAAAAATTATAAAACTTTAATTTGGGTACAGTGTTGTATGACGGCGCAATTGTCATTAAAAGTGCGTCAGCGCTGAAAGCTGAAAATTAGTTTGGGCAGGAGGGGGTTTAAGTGCCCAGTAAGCAAGTGGTTAAAAAAGATTCAATTACAATATGACTTGTGTCGCAATTGTATACGCTATATTATTTTTTCTTTTATTTGCTATTTTTTTCCCCCCACGAAAGTGCAGTTACCCTTTAAAGAACTGACCTAGGTGTGTATGGTTAAACATATCTGGGATATTTTATTTGCATGTCACTAATTTATGTTGATATTACAGATTATTTTAATCAATATTTTCAATAGGTTTTTAGTCTTATTTTCTTTTTTAGATATTAAAATGAAGTAAGTTTAATAAACATGAGTGCCTTACTATTGAGTCATAAGGTGCTGCGTTACAAGTTGTTTCACAGATTTCTGTGTCCTGGCTGAAGGTCACCAATTTCTACATTCTGTTAAACTTAATAATAACCTAGAAGCAGCGTGCAGCCACGCATATCTTCCAGGACCTGATTGTGCTTTCAGTCCTTGCATAGAATGTGTTGTATGGGGCATTGTGTAAACCTATAGCAGGAGTTCCTGTTACTTATTAGAGTAGAATCCAAACATTAGGTAACTAACTTATAATACTGCCACCTGGAAACAGTCCAGCATAGCTAAGAAATAAAGCTAGGATCTTAGCATTATTTCTCTCGAACAAGGAAGTTATGAATTTGATCTTTAATTGTTCTCGAGGAACTGTCAACTGACAGCAAACTTTGCAAATAAAAAACAAACACTCTGTAATTACGGCATACACAGTTTGTAATGTCCTGCATACCATATAAGCTATGTTAAATGCATTGTCCACCTTAAAAAAAAAAAAAAATGAATGCACCAACATTGATAAAATAAAAAAAAAAAATGTTCATTTATTACGTTTTCTTTTGGGCCTGCAGAACATTGGAATTGTGATCAGGTGCAATGCACAGGCTCATACATTGTTTACCATCAGCCTCGTGTCCAAACAGAGGTATGGGCTTCAGGAAGCTCTGAATGAACTACAATCTCTCTCATGTTGAAAATGTGCTAGAGGTCCTCACAGAGCGCCTTCTTCTGGTGTGCTACTTGAGTCCCTCTGCCACAGCGGCAGATGGGAATTGTAGCATTTGCCATTGATGGAGTCAAAAGGCATAAAAAAAGGAAGAAAATGGACACTTAAAAAATTACAAGGCAGAGGGGTCATTGTCCGCATTCCATCACTACAAGAAATGCAATAAGAAATGTAAAAGTGTAATCAGGGCAGCTAAAATACAACAGGAGAGACACATAGCGGAGGGGAGTAAAAAAAATTCTCCAAAAATGTTGAAGCATATTCATAGTAATAAAGCGAGGTCAGAGCATATTGGCCTCATAAAGGAGAATCGGGGGAAGTTGCTTACAAGGACAAGGAGAAGGCAACTGTAGTAACCACTTCCCGACCGACGCACACAGATGTACATCGACAGAATGGCATGGACAGGCAGGAGGGCATATATACAAGTCCCTCCTTAATGCCTGTCCGTGCCATCGGGAGCGCGCCGGTCCGGACCCCCGTGAGTCGCTGCAGGGACACCCGCGATCGTCTCACGGGAAGGCTGAACGGGGAGATGCCGAGATAAACAGCATCTCCCCGTTCTGCCTAGCAACTAGTGACGCCGATCTCTGCTCCCTGTGATTGGAGCAGAGATCAGCATTCACTAGCTGACAGCCACGCCCCCCCCACAGTAAGAAACACACCCCTAGGCCTACTTAACCCCTACACTGCCCCCTTGTGGTTAACCCCTTCACTTCCAGTGTCATTTATACAGGAATCAATGCATTTAAATAGCATTGATTGCTGTATAAATGACAATGGTCCCAAAAATGTGTCAAACATGTCCGATGTGTCCGCCATAATGTCGCAGTCACAATAAAAATCGCTAATCGCCGCCATTACTAATAAAAAAAAAAAAAATATTAATAAAAATGCTATAAAACTATCCCCTATCTTGTAAAAGCTATAACTTCTGCGCAGACCAATCAATAATCGC
Organism: Lithobates sylvaticus; assembly: GCA_028564925.1. NCBI lineage: Eukaryota > Metazoa > Chordata > Amphibia > Anura > Ranidae > Lithobates > Lithobates sylvaticus. Next base: position 82,188,193 of record CM053031.1, read on the forward strand.
TTCTTGCGTTTTTTTTTACCAAAAATATGTAGAAGAATACGTATCGGCCTAAACTGAGGAAAAAAAATGTTTTTTTATATATCTTTGGGGGATATTTATTATAGCAAAAAATAAAAAATAATGCGTTTTTTTTTTTTTTTCAAAATCGTCGCTCTTTTTTTGTTTATAGTGCAAAAAATAAAAACCGCAGGGGCGATCAAATACCACCAAAAGAAAGCTTGTTTGGGAGCCACGTCGCGCAATTGTCAGTTAAAGCGACCCAGTGCCGAATCGCAAAAAGTGGCCTGGTCCTTTGGCTGCAAATTGGTCCGGTCTGAAAGTGGTTAAATGCATTTTTCTCCTCAGTTTTTGCAAAGGAAAAGGAGGATTATAATAATCGGACCGTATTGTCAGTAATACCACACAGAATATACCCTTGTGGCTAATAGAAGCCAGTAGGGATGGGCTATCTGTTCGAGTCGAACATGAGTTTGATTCAAACATTGACTGTTCGCCCATCCGCCGAACAGCGAACAATTTGGGGTGTTTGCGGCAAATTCGAAAGGCCGCAAAACACCTGTTAAAAGTCTGTGGGAGAAATCTAAAGTGCTAATTTTAAAGGTTAATATGCACAATTTATTGTCAAAAAATTGTTTGGGGACCCGGGTCCTGCCTCAGGGGACATGTATCAATGCAAAAAAAAGTTTTAAAACTGTTTGTTTTTTCGGGAGCAGTGATTTTAATAATGCTTAAAGTGAAACAATAAGAGTTAAATATTACTTTAAATTTCGTACCTGGGGGGTGTCTATAGTATTCCTGTAAAGTAGCGCATTTTTCCCGTGTTTATAACAGTCCGAGAGCAAAGGTGAGGCCGCATCTGACGGGCACTGGTGAGGCCGCATCTGACGGGCACTAATGGGCTGCATCTGACGGGAAATGATAGACTGCATCTGACAGGCACTGGTGAGTCTGCATATGACAGGCACTGGTAGGCTGCATCTAAAAGACACTGGTGAGGTTTCATCTGACAGGCACTGGTGAGGCTGCATCTGACAGGCACTAGTAGGCCGCGTCTAACAGACACTGGTGAGGCTGCGTCTAACAGACACTGATATGCTGCATCTGACAGGCACTGGTATTCTGCATCTGACAGGCACTGGTATGCTGCATCTGACAGGCACTGGTATGCTGCATCTGACAGGCACTGGTATGCTGCATCTGACAGGCACTGGTGAGGCTGCATCTGACAGGCACTGGTGAGGCTGCATCTGACAGGCACTGGTGAGGCTGCATCTGACAGGCACTGGTGAGGCTGCATCTGACAGGCACTGGTGAGGCTGCATCTGACAGGCACTGGTGAGGCTGCATCTGACAGGCACTGGTGAGGCTGCATCTGACAGACATTGGTGAGGCACTGGTGAGGCTGCATCTGACAGGCATTGGTGAGGCTGCATCTGACAGGCATTGGTGAGGCTGCATCTGACAGACATTGGTGAGGCACTGGTGAGGCTGCATCTGACAGGCATTGGTGAGGCTGCATCTGACAGGCATTGGTGAGGCTGCATCTGACAGGCATTGGTGAGGCTGCATCTGACAGGCACTGGTGAGGCTGCATCTGACAGGCACTGGTGAGGCTGCATCTGACAGGCACTGGTGAGTCTGCATCTGACAGGCACTGGTGAGTCTGCATCTGACAGGCACTGGTGAGTCTGCATCTGACAGGCACTGGTGAGTCTGCATCTGACAGGCACTGGTGAGTCTGCATCTGACAGGCACTGGTGAGGCTGCATCTGACAGGCACTGGTGAGGCTGCATCTGACAGGCACTGTTGAGGCTGCATCTGACAGGCACTGGTGAGGCTGCATCTGACAAACACTGGTGAGCCTGCATCTGACAGACATTGGTGAGGCACTGGTGAGTCTGCATCTGACAGGCACTGGTGAGTCTGCATCTGACAGGCACTGGTGAGTCTGCATCTGACAGGCACTGGTGAGTCTGCATCTGACAGGCACTGGTGAGTCTGCATCTGACAGGCACTGGTGAGGCTGCATCTGACAGGCACTGGTGAGGCTGCATCTGACAGGCACTGTTGAGGCTGCATCTGACAGGCACTGTTGAGGCTGCATCTGACAGGCACTGGTGAGGCTGCATCTGACAAACACTGGTGAGCCTGCATCTGACAGACATTGGTGAGGCACTGGTGAGTCTGCATCTGACAGGCACTGGTGAGTCTGCATCTGAAAGGCACGGGTGAGTCTGCATCTGACAGGCACTGGTGAGTCTGCATCTGACAGGCACTGGTTAGTCTGCATCTGAAAGGCACTGGTGAGTCTGCATCTAACAGACACTGGTGAGTCTGCATCTGACAGGCACTGGTGAGGCTGCATCTGACAGGCACTGGTGAGGCTGCATCTGACAGGCACTGGTGAGGCTGCATCTGACAGGCACTGGTGAGGCTGCATCTGACAGGCACTGGTGAGGCTGCATCTGACAGGCACTGGTGAGGCTGCATCTGACAGGCACTGGTGAGGCTGCATCTGACAGGCACTGGTGAGGCTGCATCTGACAGGCACTGGTGAGGCTGCATCTGACAGGCACTGGTTAGGCTACATCTGACAGGCACTGGTGAGTCTGCATCTGACAGACATTGGTGAGGCACTGGTGAGTCTGCATCTGACAGGCACTGGTGAGTCTGCATCTGACAGGCACTGGTGAGGCTGCATCTGACAGGCACTGGTGAGTCTGCATCTGACAGGCACTGGTGAGTCTGCATCTGACAGGCACTGGTGAGGCTGTATCTGACAGGCACTGGTAGTCTGCATCTGACAGACATTGGTGAGGCACTGGTGAGGCTGCATCTGACAGGCATTGGCGAGGCTGCATCTGACAGGCATTGGTGAGGCTGCATCTGACAGGCATTGGTGAGTCTGCATCTGACAGGCACTGGTGAGTCTGCATCTGACAGGCACTGGTGAGTCTGCATCTGACAGGCACTGGTGAGTCTGCATCTGACAGGCACTGGTGAGGCTGCATCTGACAGGCACTGGTGAGGCTGCATCTGACAGGCACTGGTGAGTCTGCATCTGACAGGCACTGGCGAGTCTGCATCTGACAGGCACTGGCGAGTCTGCATCTGACAGGCACTGGTTAGGCTGCATCTGACAGGCACTGGTGAGGCTGCATCTGACAGGCACTGGTGAGGCTGCATCTGACAGGCACTGGTGAGGCTGCATCTGACAGACACTGGTGAGGCTGCATCTGACAGGCACTGGTGAGGCTGCATCTGACAGGCACTGGTGAGGCTGCATCTGACAGGCACTGGTGAGGCTGCATCTGACAGGCACTGGTGAGGCTGCATCTGACAGGCACTGGTGAGGCTGCATCTGACAGGCACTGGTGAGGCTGCATCTGACAGGCACTGGTGAGGCTGCATCTGACAGGCACTGGTGAGGCTGCATCTGACAGGCACTGGTGAGGCTGCATCTGACAGGCACTGGGGAGTCTGCATTGACAGGCACTGGTGAGGCTGCATCTGACAGGCACTGGTGAGGCTGCATCTGACAGGCACTGGTGAGGCTGCATCTGACAGGCACTGGTGAGGCTGCATCTGACAGGCACTGGTGAGGCTGCATCTGACAGACATTGGTGAGGCACTGGTGAGGCTGCATCTGACAGGCATTGGTGAGTCTGCATCTGACAGGCATTGGTGAGACATTGGTACCTGGGGGGTGTCTATAGTATTCCTGTAAAATAGCGCATTTTTCCCGTGTTTATAACAGTCCGAGAGCAAAGGTGAGGCCGCATCTGACGGGCACTGGTGAGGCCGCATCTGACGGGCACTAATGGGCTGCATCTGACGGGAAATGATAGACTGCATCTGACAGGCACTGGTGAGTCTGCATATGACAGGCACTGGTAGGCTGCATCTAAAAGACACTGGTGAGGTTTCATCTGACAGGCACTGGTGAGGCTGCATCTGACAGGCACTAGTAGGCCGCGTCTAACAGACACTGGTGAGGCTGCGTCTAACAGACACTGATATGCTGCATCTGACAGACACTGATATGCTGCATCTGACAGGCACTGATATGCTGCATCTGACAGGCACTGGTATGCTGCATCTGACAGGCACTGATATGCTGCATCTGACAGGCACTGGTATGCTGCATCTGACAGGCACTGGTATGCTGCATCTGACAGGCACTGGTATGCTGCATCTGACAGGCACTGGTAGGCTGCATCTGACAGGCACTGGTGAGGCTGCATCTGACAGGCACTGGTGAGGCTGCATCTGACAGACATTGGTGAGGCATTGGTGAGGCTGCATCTGACAGGCACTGGTGAGGCTGCATCTGACAGGCACTGGTGAGTCTGCATCTGACAGGCACTGGTGAGTCTGCATCTGACAGGCACTGGTGAGTCTGCATCTGACAGGCACTGGTGAGTCTGCATCTGACAGGCACTGGTGAGGCTGCATCTGACAGGCACTGGTGAGGCTGCATCTGACAGGCACTGTTGAGGCTGCATCTGACAGGCATTGTTGAGGCTGCATCTGACAGGCACTGTTGAGGCTGCATCTGACAGGCACTGTTGAGGCTGCATCTGACAGGCACTGGTGAGGCTGCATCTGACAGGCACTGGTGAGGCTGCATCTGACAGGCACTGGTGAGGCTGCATCTGACAGGCACTGGTGAGGCTGCATCTGACAGGCACTGGTGAGGCTGCATCTGACAGGCACTGGTGAGCCTGCATCTGACAGACATTGGTGAGGCACTGGTGAGTCTGCATCTGACAGGCACTGGTGAGTCTGCATCTGACAGGCACTGGTGAGTCTGCATCTGAAAGGCACTGGTGAGTCTGCATCTGACAGGCACTGGTGAGTCTGCATCTGACAGGCACTGGTGAGTCTGCATCTGAAAGGCACTGGTGAGTCTGCATCTGACAGGCACTGGTGAGTCTGCATCTGACAGGCACTGGTTAGTCTGCATCTGACAGGCACTGGTGAGGCTGCATCTGACAGGCACTGGTGAGGCTGCATCTGACAGGCACTGGTGAGGCTGCATCTGACAGGCACTGGTGAGGCTGCATCTGCCAGGCACTGGTGAGGCTGCATCTGACAGGCACTGGTGAGGCTGCATCTGCCAGGCACTGGTGAGGCTGCATCTGCCAGGCACTGGTGAGGCTGCATCTGCCAGGCACTGGTGAGGCTGCATCTGCCAGGCACTGGTGAGGCTGCATCTGACAGGCACTGGTGAGGCTGCATCTGACAGGCACTGGTGAGGCTGTATCTGACAGGCACTGGTAGTCTGCATCTGACAGACATTGGTGAGGCACTGGTGAGTCTGCATCTGACAGGCACTGGTGAGTCTGCATCTGACAGGCACTGGTGAGTCTGCATCTGACAGGCACTGGTGAGTCTGCATCTGACAGGCACTGGTGAGTCTGCATCTGACAGGCACTGGTGAGTCTGCATCTGACAGGCATTGGTGAGTCTGCATCTGACAGGCACTGGTGAGTCTGCATCTGACAGGCACTGGTGAGGCTGTATCTGACAGGCACTGGTAGTCTTCATCTAACAGACACTGGTGAGGCTGCATCTGACAAACACTGGTGCGCCTGCATCTGACAGACATTGGTGAGGCACTGGTGAGGCTGCATCTGACAGGCATTGGTGAGGCTGCATCTGACAGGCATTGGTGAGGCTGCATCTGACAGGCATTGGTGAGTCTGCATCTGACAGGCATTGGTGAGGCTGCATCTGACAGGCATTGGTGAGTCTGCATCTGCCAGGCACTGGTGAGGCTGCATCTGCCAGGCACTGGTGAGGCTGCATCTGCCAGGCACTGGTGAGGCTGCATCTGCCAGGCACTGGTGAGGCTGCATCTGCCAGGCACTGGTGAGGCTGCATCTGACAGGCACTGGTGAGGCTGTATCTGACAGGCACTGGTAGTCTGCATCTGACAGACATTGGTGAGGCACTGGTGAGTCTGCATCTGACAGGCACTGGTGAGTCTGCATCTGACAGGCACTGGTGAGTCTGCATCTGACAGGCACTGGTGAGTCTGCATCTGACAGGCACTGGTGAGTCTGCATCTGACAGGCACTGGTGAGTCTGCATCTGACAGGCACTGGTGAGTCTGCATCTGACAGGCACTGGTGAGGCTGTATCTGACAGGCACTGGTAGTCTTCATCTAACAGACACTGGTGAGGCTGCATCTGACAAACACTGGTGAGCCTGCATCTGACAGACATTGGTGAGGCACTGGTGAGGCTGCATCTGACAGGCATTGGTGAGGCTGCATCTGACAGGCATTGGTGAGGCTGCATCTGACAGGCATTGGTGAGTCTGCATCTGACAGGCATTGGTGAGGCTGCATCTGACAGGCATTGGTGAGTCTGCATCTGACAGGCACTGGTGAGTCTGCATCTGACAGGCACTGGTGAGTCTGCGTCTGACAGGCACTGGTGAGTCTGCATCTGACAGGCACTGGTGAGTCTGCATCTGACAGGCACTGGTGAGTCTGCATCTGACAGGCACTGGTGAGTCTGCATCTGACAGGCACTGGTGAGTCTGCATCTGACAGGCACTGGTGAGTCTGCATCTGACAGGCACTGGTGAGTCTGCATCTGACAGGCACTGGTGAGTCTGCATCTGAAAGGCACTGGTGAGTCTGCATCTGACAGGCACTGGTGAGTCTGCATCTGACAGGCACTGGTTAGGCTGCATCTGAAAGGCACTGGTGAGTCTGCATCTGACAGGCACTGGTGAGGCTGCATCTGCCAGGCACTGGTGAGGCTGCATCTGCCAGGCACTGGTGAGGCTGCATCTGCCAGGCACTGGTGAGGCTGCATCTGCCAGGCACTGGTGAGGCTGCATCTGCCAGGCACTGGTGAGGCTGCATCTGCCAGGCACTGGTGAGGCTGCATCTGCCAGGCACTGGTAGTCTGCATCTGACAGACATTGGTGAGGCACTGGTGAGTCTGCATCTGACAGGCACTGGTGAGTCTGCATCTGACAGGCACTGGTGAGTCTGCATCTGACAGGCACTGGTGAGTCTGCATCTGACAGGCACTGGTGAGTCTGCATCTGACAGGCACTGGTGAGTCTGCATCTGACAGGCACTGGTGAGGCTGTATCTGACAGGCACTGGTAGTCTTCATCTAACAGACACTGGTGAGGCTGCATCTGACAAACACTGGTGAGCCTGCATCTGACAGACATTGGTGAGGCACTGGTGAGGCTGCATCTGACAGGCATTGGTGAGTCTGCATCTGACAGGCATTGGTGAGGCTGCATCTGACAGGCATTGGTGAGTCTGCATCTGACAGGCATTGGTGAGGCTGCATCTGACAGGCATTGGTGAGTCTGCATCTGACAGGCACTGGTGAGTCTGCATCTGACAGGCACTGGTGAGTCTGCGTCTGACAGGCACTGGTGAGTCTGCATCTGACAGGCACTGGTGAGTCTGCATCTGACAGGCACTGGTGAGTCTGCATCTGACAGGCACTGGTGAGGCTGCATCTGACAGGCACTGGTTAAGCTGCATCTGACAGGCACTGGTTAAGCTGCATCTGACAGGCACTGGTGAGGCTGCATCTGACAGGCACTGGTGAGGCTACATCTGAAAGGCACTGGTGAGTCTGCATCTGACAGGCACTGGGGAGTCTGCATCTGACAGGCACTGGTGAGGCTGCATCTAGTAGACACTGGTGAGGCTGCATCTGACAGGCACTGGTGAGGCTGCATCTGACAGGCACTGGTGAGGCTGCATCTGCCAGGCACTGGTGAGGGTGCATCTGCCAGGCACTGGTGAGGCTGCATCTGCCAGGCACTGGTGAGGCTGCATCTGACAGGCACTGGGGAGTTTGCATTGACAGGCACTGGTGAGGCTGCATCTGACAGGCACTGGTGAGGCTGCATCTGACAGGCACTGGTGAGGCTGCATCTGCCAGGCACTGGTGAGGCTGCATCTGACAGGCACTGGTGAGGCTGCATCTGACAGGCACAGGTGAGGCTGCATCTGACAGACATTGGTGAGGCACTGGTGAGGCTGCATCTGACAGGCATTGGTGAGGCACTGGTGAGGCTGCATCTGACAGGCATTGATGAGTCTGCATCTGACAGGCACTGGTGAGGCTGTAATGATCTCTTGTATTATTTCTGCAGTCTCTAAACATCTCCTGTATCATGTCTGCTAGAGGTGCACTGAATGGAATTTTTGGTAATAGTATTAGGGCTCTTTCACACGGACGGTCCGTATGTCCGTTTTTCATCCTTCCATTTTTGGATGAAAAACGGACATACAGGTATCCCTATGGGATAGCGGGTGTCAGCGGATGACCATCCGTTGACACCTGCTCTCGTCCGTGACCGCTATGCTCCGTTTCTGCAGACGGAGGAAAACCCTATCTCTACGGTCCGTCGTCACCCGATCCCCCATAGGGGAGAGCGGCGCTCTGACAGGTCCGTCCCTGCACAGTGTGCAGAGACGGACCTGTCATCTTCCTGCTCAGCAGAGATCGCTCCGGCGATCCCCGCTGAGCAAGCGGCTATCCACGGGGCGGATCTGCACTGATCCGCCCCGTGTGAAAGAGCCCTTAGCAATGTGTTTAAGTTTGAGTAAGAGACCGCAGACATGATGCAAGAGATGGTTAGAGACTGAGGACATGATCAGAAACGTCAGACTGCATTTTTCTTGCACTAAAGATGCCAATAATGGCCAACAATAAATCCATATTAATTTAAATTGATGATATTAATTTAAAAAAGTCAAATATAATACAATTATATATAAAAATATAGATTTTTTTTAAAAACTGCCATTTTTGTTTTTCGATAGACAGAGACGGATGTCCTGTGTACTCGGCTCCTCGCGGCTTGTCTCGCAGTCCCGCCCCTTGGCCCGGCTCCTATGATGGACATAACACCGGTCCAATGGCGGGAGGTGGGACTGGGCATGACTGTGAGCAGAAGCCGTGTACACAGGTGATTCGGCTCTGTCTATTTCGGCGGCACTCGTTCCCTCTTTCCCCTCCAAGGCAGCCGTTTGGCGTATAACACACACCCATGATTTTCCCCTAATTCTAAGGGTAAAAAGCGCGTGTTATACGCCGATAAATACGGTATATGATTTTATTGACTACAATAAGAAAGATTCGATTGTCTATGTCAAGCTTCTATGGAGAAAGGGTCTTGGAATTAGTCCGCTCAGATTGAAGTTGGAATAATAATTAAAAAAATCAATAAATGGAGAACTCTATCCAAAAGTATTTTTGGAACGATTGGAGCTTCTTGCTTGAAAATGTAAATCTTGTTTTGGATACCAGTGTAAAGTTTCCTTAGCAATGTCCAGTTACTGCTTGTTGGCATGTCACATAGAGTGTCAAAGATTTAATATTCAGGTAGGATAAGGCCTTTTCCACTACTGGTGAATTTTTCGAAACATTTAGAAATCTAGATTGCTGCATCTTTGATACGCTTTCATGAAAATGTGTGTTATATACAGTTTAAAGGGGTTGTAAAGGTACGCGTTTTTTCACCTTAATGCACCCTATGCATTAAGGTGAAAAAACACCTGGCAGTCACCGGACCCCCAGCCCCCCGTTTTACTTACCTGAACCCCTTCATTCAGTCGGCAGGGTTGCGCTGGCTCCTTCTCCATGGGCACCTGGTGTTCTGCCGAACTGTCCCCCCATCAGATAGTGTCCGCCCTGTACTGCGCAGACGCAGCGCTTGCGCAGTACGAAGGACAAGCAGATGCCGAAAGTCTCTGAAGATGAACGGCGCCTGCGCACTTAATAGTACCTTCTGCCCTGAGGCCAGGTTCAAGCCCCACCATGCAAGTGGACATATGGTAGATGATGTAAAACAGCACTTAGTAACAGGGCCCCTTGCGGGCCTGCTTCGCTCGCCAGGCTTCGGGCACGGCCTCGCTTCGCTCGCCAGGCTTCGGGCAGGGCCTCGCTTCGCTCGCCAGGCTTCGGGCACGGCCTCGCTTCGCTCGCCAGGCTTCGGGCACGGCCTCGCTTCGATGTGGGGAGGAGCTGCGAAAGCCACGGGGGGACCCCAGAAGAGCGGGTTCGGGGCCACTCTGTGCAAAACGAGCTGCACAGTGTAGGTAAGTATGACATGTTTGTCATTTAAAAAAAAAAAAAAAATGACCCTTACAATCTCTTTAATAGTATCGCACATAAAATGCAACGCACAGATGTGAACCAACCCTAAGGCTGGCCAAACACTGATAGATTTTTTTTTTTTTTATTCGGCCTGCAGTGTGAACAACAAAATCTAACTGCTGGGCTATTGTATCCTGAGAGCTGCCAGCATACTCGAACAGTGGCTGCATCTGACTGGATGCAGCCGTTGTTTAGCTGCTAATTTTAAGTCTCGGCTCCTTTTGATGTTTTCGGTGAAGGATGTTTTTTTTTTTTTTAAAGGTAAATTTTTATTTGTTTTTTGCACACAAACAGAAATAAAAGACATTACAAACAACAGTTAACAGAAATGTCACTTACATTAGGCGAGCGAACATCGCTCAACTCCGGAAAATACATAGCAAACTGGTGTACATCAATTCGGTAACAGATAACATTGCATAGATAATTTAGCATAAAGTCTGGGTGTCCTTGGGTCAGTAGACACTTAATCTTAATATTAATTAGTAGGTGGGATAGTATTTTCAGAGTCAACCCACTTGCCCCATATTTTCAGGAATTTTTTCGGACATCCTCTGGATTCATAGGTCAACTTGTACATTGGTACAGCCTGGTTGACCAGAGTAAGTCGGTGAAGGATGTTAAGCAGTAGGGGGGGCAGCAGGGGTGGACTGACAACTCATGGGGCCCCCGGGCAATAGGAGATTATGGGGCCCCCAGGCAATAAAAGATTAAGGGGCCACACAGTATACACACACACACACAGTATACACATACATGCACACACAGTATACACAGACATGTTTCTATTGGCTGAGAAGGTACTGGAGAGGTAGGGGAAGGAATAATCTCTGGATTTCAGAAACAGATGTAAAAAAAACGCAGATTTTTACATACTGTCCCTGGTTCTACTGAGGCTGGCAACCCTGATGGGGCCCCCTAGTGGCCCGGGGCCCTCGAGAAGTGCCCGAGTGGCCGAATGGTCAGTCCGCCCCTGGGGGGCAGTCAAGGCCACGAAATTAAATTCATGCTGTGTTTGGCCAGCTTTAGAGCAGCTGGATCTTCAGACTGGAAAAACCCCACCTTCAGCATAGATAATATGCCAAAATGCCGAGGTAACCCCCATGTTCCCTTTTTAAAGGCTTACTTTAAAGCAAGTTTGCCTTCAGAAAAAAAGAAAGGCTACCATTGCTGAGATAAAAACCCTATTGCTTGCCTATTGTTTTAAATGTTTATATCAACGATCCTGAACATGTTTGTAGATCAGCAAAGTCTTCCTTTATATTTCCCTTATGACAAGTTTCCTGTAAGTGAGCTTGACAGGGGAATTGTGCTACACTGTATGTTGATGGTTGTTAAATGACATGTAGAATAATAGCAAGTTTTTACAAAAGGTAGCGACAAAACCTCAGCAAAGTCTAGGTAATTTTGTAGGTACAAAGTGGTATTGTGTCAATAAATCTTTAGCCTTTTAGACTGTTTTGAGCTGTGTTTTAAAAGTAAATATACAAAGAAGAAGGATGCCCAAGGGACTTTGTGAGACACAAACCACAGGGTATAAAATATACACAATTTTTTATTGAACATTTGAACACTTGTAATACATACAATTAAAAATGATTCTGGTAGACACGAGTACATACACATATGCATGGGTTTCCATAGTTACATAAATCAAGATATAACTGACAGTCCAAGGTGTAAATGTATATATCATAAATTTCTCTACGCGTTTTGTGAGACAATGCTCGCTTCCTCAGGAGATGCATATATACACATCTGAAATTAAAAACAGAATCAGAGCAGAAAGGGAAGGAGAGGGAAGGAGAGGGAAGGGAAAGGGGGGTAAAAGGAGAGGGGAGGGGGGAAAAACAGGGGGGGGGCAGGCAAAGAAGGAAGAGAGAAAACCAAAACTTACAATTGTGTATATTAGTCCTAATGAACTTCCAAAACGGAGTAAACAGTCAAGTGGATTCTTGGTTCCCATAAGTCTCCCCATTAGAAATAAAGATAAAGGAAAACAAAAGAAGATCTTTAAACGGTCTGTATAGTTCTCCCCGGGGGCTGTGGAGGGGAGGGGGCCAGCCAGACAGGCAAACGTCCAAAGAAATGACCAGGTGGTCAGGGGTCTGCAAATACTGAAAGCTGGAAAACAGTAAACCTCAATGAAGGGGTCCAAAAGTACTTATACCAAGTAGAAAACTTCTAAACATCACACCCCACGTGTAATAGTGCAGAAAACAACCGGGTATAGGTGCAGGCAAATACATAACTAAAATAAAAATAAAAAAATGTGTGCCAAAAGTGGCTAATGGTGAAACTAAAAAGTCTGAACAATATAAGGGAAATGGGGCACTTTCCCAGAGGGGGATTGTGCATGGGTGCAATAAATGATATGTGGACCTCATTGGGCATCTACCTTGGGGTGGAATTCATATACCGTATATACTCGAGTGTAAGCCGAGTTTTTCAGCACATTTTTTTTGTGCTGAAAGTGCCCCCCTCGGCTTATACTCAAGTCAAGCACTTTTCTGCAGCAGAGAATGACATTTTCCGACCCGACTTTGGGGCCCAGTATCTCGGGGTTACTTGGTGCAAACCCAGTGGAACCAGCACTACAACATATCCAAATTTGGGGTTCCTAGCACCAAGTGGCCCCGAGATACGGGGGCCCCAAAGTCGGTTCGGAAAATGTCATTCTCTGCTGCAGAAAAGGGCTTGACATTTTCCGACCCGAATTTGGGGCCCCGTATCTCGGGCCACTTGGTGCTAGATGGCCCGAGATACAGGGCCCTAAATTCGGTCAACTGTGTCCATCTGCAGCAATGTCATTTCAGGACCCTTTGGGTCCAGAGACCCCAAATTTTTGCTGCAACTAGGGGGCATCTAGGAACCCTTAACTACCAAGTTGGAAGTTCGGGGGACCTATGGCTGCAAATGGGCACAGTGAGGCATGCAAATGGGCACAATGAGGCTGCAAATGGGCATTGTTAACCCTCTTTTCCACCTACAGTAGCTGGGCATTTCTCACCCTAGGCTTATACTCGAGTCAATACGTTTTCCCATTTTTTTGTGGTAAAATTAGGTGCCTCGGCTTATATTCGGGTCGGCTTAGACTTATTAAAAAGAGTGATTTATTAAAAAAGGAGACAAATAAGTGTCAATTATCAAGAAATAGAGTGAAATTGGTGGCCATCAAATGACCCTTTGGTGAATTAATCCAAGCTGGAAAAACCCATCATGAAAGTAGTATTGCCTATTAATGTGCGGATAGTGATGGTAAAATACAGTGAAATAATAAAAACAAATACCCCAACAAGGAGGAAAATGAGCAGAACCAAACCCAAGTAAATGCTATTGGAACATGACATAGTACTGTGGCTGGTAGATACTCACCTTCCCAGGATATTCCAAGAGGTATGAACACCAGACACCAAAGCAGCTCACACCTGATTGGCTGTTGTGATAACTAGTGGATGGAGGCTGTTTTGAAAGTAATGCCGCGTACACACGATCGGAAATTCCACCAGCAAAAGTCGACCGCGTGTATGCTCCATCGGACTTTAGCTGGCGGAATTCCAGCCAGCAAAAGATTGAGAGCAGGTTCTCAATTTTTCGGTCAAAAATTCCGATCGTCTGTACCAATTCCGACGCGCAAAATTCCTACACATGCTCGGAAACAATTTGTCGCATGCTCGGAAGCATTGAACTTAATTTTCTCGGCTCGTTGTAGTGTTGTACATCACCGCGTTCTTGACGGTCGAAAGTTCAGCAAACTTTTGTGTGACCGTGTGTATGCAAGCCAAGCTTGAGCAGAATTCCGTCGGAAAAACCATCCAAGTTTTTTCTGACGGAAAATGTGTGTATGCGGCATAAGTTAATCCACAAGTTCTAATTTAGTTTGGCTGAATGCTAGTAAGGTAATGGACATACCTTCTTTTATCTCTCAGGTTTTATACAACTGAATTGCCTGCTAACATGCTGCAATCTTTAACGGGTCTTTTCTCTTGCCACTGGAGTCTTCCTTTTTTTGTATATTAGATAATATGCAGTGTTAGGATAACGCCAAAGGAGATGGGTAAAAGAAACCACACAGGCAGTCGTTTAGTGTAGAAGTGTGCCAAGAAAATATTCCCCACACCATTACACCACCACCAGCCTGAACCATTGATACAAGCCAGGATGGATCTATGCTTTTATGTTTATGCCAAATTCTGACCCTACCATCTGATTGTCGCAGCTGAAATTGAGACTCATCAGACCAGGCAACGTTTTTCCAATCTTCTATTGTCCAATTTTGGTGAGCCTGTGCAAATTGTAGCCTCTGTTTTCTGTTCTTAGCTGACAGGAGTGGCACCTGGTGGGGTCTCCTGCGCCTGTAGCCCATCTGCTTAAAGGTTTGCTGTGTTGTGCGTTCAGAGATGGTATTCTGCATACCTTGATTGAAACGAGTGGTTATTTGAGTTACTGTTGCCTTTCTATTATCTTGAAACATTGCCCATTCTCCTCTGACCTCAACAATGCATTTTCCTTGTTGAACTTCCACTCACAGGATATTTTCTCTTTTTCGGACCATTCTCTGTAAACCCTAGAGATGGTTGTGTGTGAAAATTCCAGTAGATCAGCAGTTTTTGAAATATTCCGACCAGCCCGTCATGCCACGTTCAAAGTCACTTAAATCTACTTTCTTCCCCCATTATGATGCTTGGTTTGAACTTCAGCAAGTCATCTTCACCACGCCTAGATGCCTAAATGCATCAAGTTGCTGCCATGTGATTGGCTGATTAGCAGTTTGTGTTACCAAGCAGTTGAACAGGTGTACCTAATAAAGTGGCAGATGAGTGTACATAGAGGCACAAGACCAGGAGGCAAATGTTCCTCTGGATCCACTCTGCCTGTACTAATCTGATGGCTGCTGCATCATTTAATCATTTCATTGCAGAAGTCCAAAGTAACTAGTAGTAACAAAGTAATTCCTTACTTTGACTGCTGCTGGGTTGTAGCAAGAGTTATGACTCCAGATTTGAACTGAAGTCACAAGTACCATCTCATTTAGAATCCTATAGAATTATATAGCCATAGTATCATGGTCAGACATGTCTCTCTACTATTGTAAACAATGGCAGGACTTGTCTGGAACCTGTGAGGATGGAAATATGGATATTGCCGTTGAGAACCTATTTTCAAGGATGTAGGTTTCTGTCTTTAGATCTTGGCTTTGTAAGCTAGTGAGCCACTGACAAGGAACAAGCATGCAGCCGGTGAATCTGAAAAACTCAGAATATCGATTCAGGTTGGAGACCCACTAGTTTAAAAACCTATAGAACAGACATGGAGCTGCTCCTGAATTTCTATTCTGACAGGTTCCCTTTACGGGTAAAGGGTCTTGGTGTTAATTCACAAAAAAGTCTTATCTGCTGTCAAATAGAATTTAGGATGCTGAAGTGTGGGGTACACGATGCTCCATGCTAAACATCCATTGATGCAGGTCATACACGGGTCGAATTCCGAACAAATTTTCTTTAAAAATGTAATGCGTTTTGTAATCTGATGGCACCACCATTGAGTTCAAAATTCAACCAATCAAACCTTCAATTTCACCTCATGTTTCTACAGAAAAGAAATTTAGTGGCTGGGAATCTTCTTTTCTTTCCAGGTCACAGCTCATGCGCTTCTATTTTTCTATTATATTTCTCGCATAATTCTCCCATCATTGATTTAGAATCTTGTTTGTTTTTCAAAAAATATATATATATTTTTAAATCAGCCGTTGCTGCAGCTCACTAATGGTGCAAAATTCGAACGAAAGTTCTTAATTACGATTTTCGTAAGAAGATTTGTTCAGAATTCGACCCATGTATGGCGGCTTAAGACTTTACTAAGGGGGTTATTTACTAAAGGAAAATCCACTTTGCACTGTAAGTGCACTTTTTTATTATACAGGATTTATATAGCGCCAACAGTTTACGTAGCACTTGGAAGTAAAGTCGCTGTAGATCCAAGGGGGACATGCAAGGAAAATTAAAAAAAAAAATCATTTTAGCTTGCACATGATTGGATGATAAAATCAGCAGAGCTTCCCCTCATTTCAGATCTACCCCTCTTATGCCGCGTACACACGGTTGGAATTTCCGATGAAAACAGTCCGATGGGAGCTTTTCATCGGATTTTCCGACCGTGTGTATGCCCATCGGTCTTTTTCTGTCGGCATTTCCGACGGACTTTGGATTGAGAACCTGTTCTTAATTTTTCCGACGGAAAACCTTTCTATTGGATTTTCCGATCGTGTGTATGCAATTCCGATACGCAAAAGTCAGACGCATGCTCGGAAACAATTTGACACATGCTCGGAAACAATTTGACACATGCTCGGAAACATTAAACTTCCCTTTTTATAGTGCCGTCGAACGTGTTGTATGTCGCGGTGTTATTGACCATCGGAATTTGGTGTGACCGTGTGTAGGCAAAACAGTTTGAGCGAAATTCCATCGGAATTCCGACGGGAAAGCTATCAGAGCTTTTTCCATCGAGAATTCCGATCGTGTGTACGCAGCATTAGATTGTGACTGCACTTCCAAGTGCACTTGCAGTGCAAAGTGGATTTGCCTTTAGTAAATAACCCCCTCAGACTGGATGCTTATGATGATGTACATTTATCACACTGACTTTCCGGTAATCCTTACTAGGTTAATGAACTATGTCACTATTATTGGTTGTATGCAGAAATGAACTCCCTTACCAGTTAGCCGGCATTGTATAGAATACTTACACAGCATATGAATCATTGTTTTCGTACTAATATCAACTTATAAGGCTTCATGTACACTGCTGCTGGTAAACAGACATTTAGGCCTGATTCACACTTATGCAGTTTGCATATTGCAGATGCATTTTGCGTTTTTCATTTTTTTTTCCAGCTTTTTATGCATTGAAGTGTATGGAACCAAAAAACTGAAAAAAGTCCCTGGCCCTTTCCATAAAATGCACAGATGCAGAGCCATCTTAATAGCATCATGGGCCCCTGGGCAAAGTAATGTACTGGGGCATGCCTACCAGCATGGCCCAAATTTACGCATCTACTCTCAAGAATTAAAGTATAAATAGTCAAACATATATTTATTAGCACTTTCAATATAATCGATTTTAAACAATAAGAAAACATGCCATAAATCAAAGACTAATTTAATGCCAAGGGCCCAGTACAGGGGGGAGACAGAAGGGCAAAGTAGAGGGTGGGGATTAGGAGGGCAAGATACTGGGATCAGGGGGGCAAAGTACAGGTTCCCGGGATGCTGGACATCCCAAGAAAGCTTAGTAAAAAGCATGACTATCCCAGCAGATCCGGGACAGTTGGCAAGTATGATGTAATGCAAGATTAGCATGGGGCCCCCCATGCACCTGGGGTAGTGCCCAAGGGTGCCCATTCATTAAGACAGCCCTGCACAGATGTGAACTACATTCGTAGGAAACCATGTTATATGGACTGTAGTGTATTTCTGCAAAACTGAAAACGCACAAAAAAATATAGGTGTGAACCAGGCCTTAGAAGCAGTTGGGCGTTTTTTTTGAGCTGCCCCTGAACTCTCCTCTGTTATCTCATCAGTACATGTACACGGGGTCATTTATAGTCCTTTCTAGGCAGTTGAGTTTGAAGCATTTTTTGGAAAGCAGAAAAATGCATTCAGGACGGATGTTCAGAGGCATTTGAAACGCCAAATGCCCGTAACAGCTTGTAAACGCGGTAACTCGCGTTTTAGCCGTGTTTCGTTTACAGGCGTTTTTAATTTTTGACTATTTGAAAAATGTAAACACTTCTGAACGAAAACGCGGCATGTTAACGCGGCAAAACGGCCGTTTTTAAACATTGGTTACTATTTTGTCAAGTTAAATCGTTCAGGAGAGGTTGTAAAACGTCCCGTGTACATTAAGCCTTAAAGGAAAACACCCTAGCCTTCTTTTTGTGTATTCCAAAACACTACTTTCTATGATTTCATTTAAGACACCAAATTTGCCCGTCATGCAGATCAGGGCAGCCTGCTTTAAAACACCATAACAAAGACAGAAAAATCCTGAAACATAATTAATTCTGAGTGTATATCCTCTTCTGCCCGGGCTCTCTGGGAACAGATGTGATTGAAATAGATACTCTTAGTCTGTTTTGGATACCTAAACTAAGACATCTGTCATTTTCTACAGCAGTGCCTTGTAATGGAATAGTATGCAGAGGGCTGAAAGTAATGGCAGTATATTGCTCTGCATTATAGAAAATATACATATAATGGATATATATGTGTTTTTAGGCTGCTGACTTCCATCATCCAATCATGTGCAAGCACAAATGTAATTTTGTTTCTTTTCCTTGCATGCGATTGGGTATTTTTTGCAAAGGGATGCTTTACCTCATTTATTTCATCATTCTTATAATATTATTATTATTATTATTATTATTCACTAAGATCTGGAGTGATTGCCTTTGCAGAGTGCAACTGCACTTACACACTGCACATGTGCCTTTAGTAAATCAACTCCATTGTCTGCATTTAGACATGCGATTGTGTCTGTGCAGCTGCTGCATCGACTTCTATGGGCAGCCTGCACACAGCTCCAAGGTGGAGTCCCACGTAGCGGATGGTGACTCAGCACATGGGTCTCAACACCCATCTGAATGAAGCTTTGTGTGTAGATGCATGTATGCATAAGCCATTGGAAATTAGACACGTGCACAACAAAATCATTTGTTTATTTTCGTTTCGTTTTTTTCGTTTCCGTTGATTCGTAACGATTCGTAAATTCGTATGTCGTCTGTGTTTTGTATTCGTAACGATTCGTAAATTCGTATGTCGTCGGTGTTCGTATTCGTAACGATTCGTATTTTCGTTATTTTTTCGTTGATTCGTTTTTCCGTTAGTTTAATTTTCGTTTATTCGAAATTCGGACGCATTCGTACTTATTCGTAACATTCGTAGATTCGTAATCGGAGCATAATTCATAATTTTATGTAATGTGTATGCTATTATTAAATTTTAAGAGACACGGAAAATTACGAATCGAAAAAAAAAAGTTACGAATGTACCAATTTTTTCGTTCAATCCATTTGAAGCACGTTAAGCAGCGCCATTGTAAGAGACACGGAAAATTCCGAATCGAAAAAAAAAAAAAAAAAGTTACGAATGTACGAATTTTTTCGTTCAAGCCATTCAAAGCACGTTTACCAATTCAACAAAAAAAAAAAGTTACGAATGTACGAATTTTTTCATTCATTTTGATTTTCCTTGTTCCCGTTTTTGTTTTTCGGATTTTCTTCTTTCGTAGATTCGTTGTTTCTAATTTTGTTTTTTTTCGGATTTTCGTTGTTTTCGGATTCGTTCGATTCGAACGATTCGTTATTCGTTAAAATTTTTACCGAATTGTTCGTTCATTTGTACGATAACGAATGAACGAAAATAACGAACAAAAACGAAAAAAATAAATAAACGAATTGCACATGTCTATTGGAAAAACTATATGCAACTAAACAATGTATGCACCTAAACGCGAGTACTTTAGGGTGCAAGAACCTGCATTCTGTTTAGAAAATATGCATATGCCCCTGTGATCGAAGCCTTGAGCCGACCATATATGGAGCGATTTTCTTTTCTGCATCCACGGGTGGCAAGAAAGACTGGCCAGCTTAAAGTGACACTAAAGGTATTTAAAAAAAAAAAATAACAACCATGTCATACCTCCACTGTGCAGCTTGTTTTGCACAGAGTGGCCTGATCCTGGATTTCTGGGGTCCCTCGGCTGTGCTCTCGGCACCTCCCTGCATCAGATAACCCCCTGGGAGAAGCGCTCTCCAGCATTCGGCATCCATAGACGCCGAATGCAGGACTCGGCCCCACCCCCCCGGTGGCCGCGTCATTGGATTTGATTGGCAGTAGCGGGAGCCAATGGCTGAGCTGCTATCAATATATCCAATCAACAGCCGAGAACCTCCTAGCAGAGAGAAGGCGCGTCCCCGTGGGACAAGTTCGAGGGTTCAGGTAAGTAAAACAGGGGGGAGGGGGGGGCGGTCACTGCCAGGTGTTTTTTCACCTTAATGCAAGTATCAATCCAAATCGCAAAAAGAATGAAGTTGTCATTTTGAGTATTTATTATTATGCTTATGTAAGGGGAGAAGTGAACACTGGATCTGTCATGCACAGAGTGCAGGGGTCAGGAGTATTTATCAGGAGTGTGTAGCACAAAAAGTGCAGGTGTCAAAAGTACATAGGACAGGAGAGTGTGTACAGAGTACAACCAAAAATCTTCCTTTCCTCCCAGTGCAAGTCCCCCCTGCCACCAAGGCCATATCTTTCCCTATCCTTTTCCAGTAAAGATCTCTCTCCACAGCCCTAAACCCTCCATGGCACATGCCCCCGAGAGCAGAGTCTCCCCTCCCAAAGTACATACTCCCCTTTCAACCCTTTTGTCAGTACCGATCACCCCTCCAGTACAGACCCCCTCCCTCCCTACCAGTGCAGACCCGCCCCTCAGTACAGTGCTTCAGTTCAGACCTCATTCCTCCAGTATAGACCCCCTCCATCCCCACCATAACAGACCCACCTCCCTTCAGTACATACCCTCCCCCACCAGTACAGATCCCCCTTCCTCCCTACCAATACAGACCCACTTACCTGTATAGCCCCCTCCCTCTAGTACAGATTGCTTTCCCTCCCCATTAGTACAGGCCCTAGGGTTGCCACCTTGTCTTCAAGTCAAACACGAACACTTTAGCGGCGCACTGCAATTTTTTCTTATAGTATAAACTATACATATATTTTGCTATTAACCACTTCAATACCAGACACTTAGACACCTTCCTGCCCAGGCCAATTTTCAGCTTTCAGCGCTGTGGCAATTTGAATGACAATTGCGCGGTCATGCTACACTGCACCCAAACACATTTTTTATAATTTTGTTCCCATAGAGCTTTCTCTTGGTGGTATTTGATCACCTCTGCGATTTTTATTTTTTGCGCAACAAACAAAAAAAGACTGAAAATTTTGCAAAAAAACAAGTTTCTCTTTGTCACTGTTATTTTTTTTGGAAATAAGTGCGTTTTCTTCTTCAATGACGGGCACTGATATGGCTGCACTGATGGGCACTGATAAGGTGGCACTGATGGGCACCGATGAGGTGGCACATGGGCACTGATGATGGGCACTGAGAGGCGGCACTGATAGGCACTAATAGGTGGCACTGATGGGCACTGATAGGTGGCACCGGTTTACGGCACTGATGGGCACTCATAGGCGGCACTGATGGGTACTCATAGGCTGCACTGATGGGTACTTATGGGTGTCACTGATGCGTACTTATTGGTGGCACTGATAGGTGGCATGGATGGGCACTGATAGGTGGTATTGATGGGCACTGATGGGTGGCATTGCTGGGCATCCCTGTTTTATAACGTAAATATGAGGTGCTAGTCAGTGCCCATTTGTGGGCACTGATTGGCATATTTTGGGCATTTTTTTAAACATGTGGATGGCCATGGGGGATGTACCTGGCCATCCACATGCTGGGGGCTTCCCTGGTGGTCCTGGGGGCTTCCCTGGTGGTCTAGTGTGGGCATCTGAGGGGGGGCTGCACTGATAAACAATCAGCGCATACCCCCCCTGTCAGGAGAGCCACCGATCAGCTCTCCTCTACTCGTGTCTGTCAGACACGAGTGAGGAAAAGCCGATCAACGGCTCTTCCTGTGTACATCGTGATCAGCCGTGATTGGACACAGCTGATCACGTGGTAAAGAGCCTCTAAATAAGTCTAAATAATGTGTCTGGGTTTCAGGCAGTCTGAAACCCGGACATATGATTCCAAACCCAAACTGTCCGGGTGACTTGAACCACAGAGGAGTTTTGAATGAGCTACAGGGACATTTGCATACAAATGAGCAGATGTAGCACATTCATATTTAAAACAGGGGCTGACTCATTCATATGTAGGTCATGCAGTGATTTATGCAAATCCAGTGACAATTTGCATATGCATGAGCTGTGGGTACATGCGGGACACGGGACAGTAATAGTGGGGTGAAAATGCAGGACAGTCCCGCACAACTTGGGACTACTGGCAGGTATAGGAAAATCCACTAGGATGACCTTATTAGTGTTGCTACATCCTTGTCCAGTCACAGGCTGGAAGTTTAACTTGTATCTATTCTGCATCATTGTACTGCATCTAAAAATTAGGAAATGCATTCACAATCCACAGACACTGGAACTGGGCTGCAGATAGTTAATTTGTATATAGTTGACCTGAGCTGATGGAATAGGTTGCCACATAAGTTTATCATGCACCTGCTACCTTTATGAAGCACTTATATTACCTCTCCCTCAGCGGGGAGTTATCTAAAGTACATGAAGTTCTCTACACATCTGTTACTGTTATTTTTTTAGGTAGAAAAAAAGTCAAACTTTTTGACATTATCTCTTTCCAGCTTTTTAAGAAGATCTTATCTTAAAATGTAGCTTATTAGAAAGAAAGTGAGAAAGTATCAAATGTGTGTTCCTATGGGGATCCTCTACTTACTGTTGTCTCCAGAATGTTTGTATGGGCACAGAACTTCATCCCTTTAATTACTGTATATACTCGAGTATAAGCCAAGTTTTTTTAGCACATTCTTTTGTGCTGAAAGTGCCCCCCTCGGCTTATACTCAAGTCAGGCACTTTTCTGCAGCAGAGAATGACATTTTCCGACCCGACTTTGGGGCCTCGTATCTTGGGGGCCACTTGGTGCTAGGAACCCCAAATTTGGTGTGCAACCCAGTGGAACTAGCACTACAACATATTTGAGGTTCACCAAGTGGCCCCGAGATACAGGGCCCCAAAGTCGGTCAACTGTGTCCATCTGCAACAATGTCATTTCGGGACCCTTTGGTTCCAGAGACCCCGAATTTTGGCTGCAGTTATGGGGCATCTAGGAATCCTCAACTACTAAGTTTGAAGTTTGGGGGACCTATGGCTGCAAATGGGCACAGTGATGTATGCACATGGGCACAGTGAGGCTGCAAATGGGCATTGTTGACCCTGGTATACACACTCATTTCTCACCCTAGGCTTATACTCGAGTCAATATGTTTTTCCATTTTTTTGTGGTAAAATTATGTGCCTCGGCTTATACTCGAGTATATACAGTATTAAAGCAGATAAAAAACCTGACTGAATGTTTTCATTTGATAAATCATTGTATATAAATATTTATCATTAAATTGTGGTGTCCTCTTTTTTTGCATCCTTTGTTGCATATCAACCCTGCTAATCTTCTGCATCCTCTTTATAGCCACTTCATGTCTTCATGCCCTCTAGCAATACATGGCATTTAAGATAGATTTCCTGATGGTGAGGACAGTGGATCATGCCTGCATATTGTGTATTGAAATGGCCCCTTGTAGTCTCTATAAGAAGCGTCTGTGACAGAGTGACACTGCAGGAGCACAATTGGGGGACAGAATCCGATCGTGTGTAGGGGACATTAGGCAGGCCATACATGATTAATTTTCTTTCATTTTGAATGAAAGAAAATTAATAGATTCCTCCATCCACACATTTAAGATAGATGGGGGAATCCCTCCCACTAAGCTATTGTATTCTGACAGCAGGGAGGCTTGCTTGCCATCAGAATACACTCCTCAGCACTGCCGGCTATAACTGGCAGCACCCATAGAGGGGACATTTTCAAAGAGGCTGGTTGTACAGAAGTCAATCAAGAAAATTACTTTTCTACAATCAGCCTGCCCATAGATAAGTGGAAATCCGGCTGGTCCCTACTGAACTGGCTGAATTTTATTTTATTTTTTTGAAAAATATTTATTGGGTTTTCTACATTACAATGGTATAGCGCTCATTAGCTCCTAAGCACGTATTATCAAACAACTGAAGTTTGATCATGAGTGGGGAAGGGAGGGCATGGGGGAGGTATGGGGAAAGGGGAGGATGACAGGGGAATCATATTTACCTGTACAACAATAATACAACAAAGTATTTAAGTACAACAGGACATCTTAAACATTAGTTCCTTCAGGAGTGGAAGCAACGTTTGATGTATTTAACTAGTGATCTCAGAAACTGGCCTAGCTACAACAATATTAGTGGTTGAGACTACTTGTTTTGGATAAGAGTCACGGTTGCCAAAGAGCTTCATGAGGTTGTGATTGTTCTAAGGTGGTAGAAAAGCAGAGGGGTCAGACAAGTTGGACAGTTTGAGATTACCTAGGGAATCGGTAAGATCTCGTTTAAGGTACCAGTCCGTAAAGCAAAATGGTTGCATAAGTTCCTGTAGGTCCTTTTGGGTGAATGTGATCTCCGTGTATTTACGCCATCTTGCGAAAAAGCGTGAAGTAGAGAGAAAGTTCAGTATGATGGTGTCCAGCCTCTCCAGGTAGAAGCGTGATAATATATCTTTTTTCACTGCCAGTAAATTGGGTGGTGTTGATTTAATCCAATGAGACATGATAGTCCTGTGGGCAACTAGGAGACATATGAGTCCATTGTGAAATGTTGAGTGGTCCCACTGCTGATGTGGATGAGGGTGGTTCGTATCCGAACAGGCACATTAGATAATTTTTTGGTATTCAAGTTTTATTGATTTTAGAGATGAAGGCCAGCACCAAACCCAGAAATTGAGAAGCAGTGTGGGGCGCGGTAGTGAGCCCCAGGGGCATTGCGCTTGAGTTGGGTCTGCCTTGTTGATGCAGAACGGGTAGTATGCCCTGTGTATGAACTTAAATTGTGTTTCACGCCATGTTTCTGAGACAGTCATTTTGTGGACATTTTGTTCGTTGTCATCAAATATGTTAGACCATTTTTGAAAATGGCTTGAGATGATATTTTTCTGATTTGTGTGCAATGAGGTGAGAGTACAGGCTGGAGATTGAATAGTCGTCTCTCTGGAGTACAATGTCAATAAAGGACTTTTGAAGGGGATCAGTCTGAGGTCCATAACAAGACCGTAGATAGTTGGTTAATTGATGGTAGAAGATGTGTGACGATGGTAAAGAAAATTCCCGTGCTAGGGTTTGGAAGGGTTTGAACTTGCCTGGTTTGCCAAGGCACATGGAGGTCATTTTAGTGAGGCCCTTCGTATGCCATTGAGCAAAGGCTTTATGTAGAGTGGATGGGAGAAACGTAGGGTTGCCTTGGATTGGCAAATCGCATGAGATACTTGATGGTAGCCCCAGTAGTCTCTGCACCTCTCTCCAGGCAATCATTGTATCTTTGATGAGAACACTTGATTTAAGGTGAGGTGGCAGAGTGTTAAGATTCGAGTGGAGGAAGGCAGAAAGGGGGTACGGAGAGGCCAAGGCACCCTTAAGTATTATATTGGTGTAGCTGGACTTTCCAGACAGCCAGTCAAGGCCCTTTCTAAGTAGGCATGATAGATTGTAGAAACGTACATTGGGCAAGCCTGCCCCACCCCTGGACTTAGGGAGACATAGATTTTGTAACGCAGTGCACATTTTTTTGCGGGACCATATAAAGGCAGATAACGCCTTGTGGATTTTTTTGTACATCAGAGTGTTTTAATAGAAGAGGTATGGTCTGCATTGGGTAGAGTAGGCATGCAAACGACACCATTTTAAAGAGGTAACATCTCCCAAAGAGTGAGAAGGGGAACTGGCTGAATTTTGATTTGTCTATTGCTGGCTTTAGAATATCTGTATCCAGTGCCCCTTTATTCTTGTGTTTAGAAATCTATAGCTGTCCTGCGCACATTTCATGTGTTGTCTCAAGTAGTCTTTATTAGCTCTACCAGTTCTTTTCTTTGGTTAAAGACTGTCTAAGTAGGAGATATTAAGTGAGTGAGAAAGTTTTAGTAGTTTAGCAAAATACAACTGGCCAGGGCTGACACCACTCAGTCTTCAAAAATGCTGTATGTTGATCTTGAAGTTGGGTACATTTCTATAAGATGTCTGAATTTTTGCAGGATTTTTCAATTAGTAAAACGTGAGGAAATATGCAAATATTGCAAAAATGTAATGCCTTTGTTTTTTTATTTTGTCCTGACATACCATTTAAATTATTAGATATTAGTAATTAAAGAAATGAGTTCAAAAACTGACAGGCAAAACCTGTACATTTCCCATTTAAAAAAAAAAACAACAAACAAAAATTCCCAGCTCACTTACCAACCTGCCTGCAACAAACTGAATTGTCCTGTCTAACAGTTCACGTTAAAGCCAAGGGGTTTAGTCTGCACACATCTGCAAATACATACGTAAGCTGCAGCAACCACATCACGTTACCCCAGTGTACTGTAGTCCTATCTCTATAAATTTGACAGTCTCCTGAGTTGGGGCACATATATAATAATGGATAGATTGAGGGCATGTATGCTTAGAGGGAGCCCACCCCTCTTTATTAATAGTATAGGGACGCACTAGACACCCAGCAATACCACAATGGCAGCAAAGGTATCCAGTGCGTCCCCTCACCAATTACCAACAGTACAAACAAATGGCAACCACCCCAACCTATAACAGGCCTTTGCAGCAATAAGCTCACTTACCAGCCAGCCTGCAACAAACCAAATTGGCCTTGTCTAACAGTTCACGTTAAAACCATGTTATGCATGTATTTTCAAATGTGTGCAAATGAAACCCTTTGTTTGGGTTGGTAATGAGTTAAACAGAATTTATGGTAGTCTTTTTTTTTTTTTTTTTTATGACCAGGACTAAAATGGGTAAATATAAAATATTGCATATGATATATTGTATTCTCAGTTTCAGCCAGCAAGTGGTGTTCTTGACTACTTTAGAGCAGTGGAAAGCAACCTAGCTGCTGTGCTGGAGGCGGAGGTCTACCTGAACAACATGGAAAAGAATGAAAGATCCCCAGGGTACAGCAGACTTTTTTTTTTTTTTTTTAAGGAGTTAACCTGGTCCCACTGAAATACCTCACTCCACTCTTTCCTCCTAATACACCCAGCTAATCAGAGCCCTAAAACATCTCCCTTTCTAACATATATTTCGCTTTACAGCTTATTCTGATTACCCAAAAAGCCATTGCCATAACAGCACAACAGCCAATAAGGTGGAGGGATTTCTTATTCATTAGGAGACGCGATTGTGATCTACATGTCTCATGTCTGCAATTAACCTGTGCTGGCTCCACTTTTAGGAGCTCTCCTTTGCCGCTTTTCGGATAAGCATGTTTAAAGAGCTCAGTAGCTCAAACTGAAATTTACACACAGGCAAGCAAATAAGCCAGAGCAATGACAACCCTCATCCTAGTGCTAAGAGAGAGGCGTGCGGGAGACAGTATTTCTGAAAGAAAGAATTTGTTCTGTGCTCTCTTCACACTAACTTCACATGCGGCTCACAGAAGGGGTCCGGTGCGTCTACATTCACCGTTTCAGGTCTGATTTCAGTTTGAATTTTTGGCTGAATTCAGAACTGAAACGGACCAAAAGATGCACAGGGCTCCTGTGCAAATCCGTACGGGAGCTGCAGCGGAGATAGGTGAACCAGCTCCATAGAGAGCCGATCAAAATCTCCTGCTCCCGCATCCAATTTGCAATAGTGTGAACCCAGCCTCAAGATTATCCATGGTGCTCTGGAAATCCATTTTCTTGTATAAAATGTTTATTTCTAAAGCAAAAATTGTAAGAAAAAAAAATTAAAAGCATTAGTTTAAAATAAGCCTGTGCCTTGGCTAATTCCAGGTTCACGTAACTGCCACTCTTTATCTGTGCCTGTGGTGGTGTTCTCTTATATGTAAGCAATTAGCTATAATGAGATCTAAATGAGAGCAAGATGGGAGAGCCTCAAAGCCAGGGATCCAGGATCCGTCTACTGTAAATCCTTCCAACCATTTTCCTCTTTAGTCGAGTGCTATGTACATGATACTTTAATCAGCATAAGAGAAAAAAAAGATGACCTCTTTCTAGAACTGCTTTCCCAAACCTCTCATTTTGCAATGGAGCTTTTGTCTAAACCTCCTATTTTTCACCTTTTTTTTTTACTGCACAGAATGCTGAGATAGAATGTGTTGTGTATTTGATACATATATTGCCACACAGCCAGAAGAAAGTGCCATTATTTTAGACACCAACTGATTCTATGATAGTGTCACATTTCCTGCACATATGCTTGTGTTTTTGCACAGATGACCCCTGAAACATCTGTTAGATTTGTGGTGGTATCTGAAGTTTCATGTGACTTGTCTTCCATTGACTACCTGAAAGGCTAGCTACGGTATTTCCCATTCCCAGTTCATCATTGCTTATTGCTGGTAAATATTGTCAATATGTGGATTCAGCCATTTGTCACCAGAAACCTGATCAGCTGGGATTCAGAGCACTGCTGTTAAACGTTAATCACTTCTAAATCAATAACGAGGAAGTGCGCACATAAAAGGAACACCAGATAAGTGTATTAAACATATTCATTGCGGTATTATCATTTCAATTCATTTACCAATCTAGCATTGTACAGAAGATTAGGAAGTACAGCAGGTTTGAGGACATTTAACAAAAATTGTATTTAAAATGTTTATTTTAAGTGATATTTTATATTTATAAAATTCTGGATTTATCTAATTTTTTATTTTATTCAAGGCCCTTCAAAACACATATGTATGTAGTAGTGCATATCTTTAAAATATGTTTATATAAATATATAGTGTTTTTTGCACATTTAAAGGGGTTGTAAAGGTAAACGTTTTTTTCACCTTAATGCATTCTATGCATTAAGTTGAAAAAACATCCGACAATACCGCCCCCCCCAGCCTACCGTTTTACTTACCTGACCCCTCGAAAGTGTTGTGCTCACCCCCAACATCCTTTTCGCCGCTCAGCCTGGCCGTTGATTGGTTACAGTGGATGGATTCAAAGCAGCGCAGCCATTAGCTCGCGCTGATGTCATCGCATCCAATTAAGCGGCACGCCGGGGGCGGGACCGAGTGATACGGTGAGTGGCTATGGCCGCTGGCTGTATCACGAGAGCATGCCCGCAAGCACTCCACACCATGCGAGGGAGCTCGCATGAAGGTGTTGAGTCCTTGCGGGGGGGAGCCGAGACAGCCGACGAGGGACCCCAGAAGACCAGGTTCAGACCACTCTGTGCAAAACGAGCTGCAGAGTGGAGGTAAGTATAACATGTTTGTTATTTTAAAAAAAAAAATATATATATATATATATCTTTAGTGATCCTTTAATATACATGTCTTGTTTTTTTTTTGTGCAATAAAATAGATACATTTTACTATAGGAAAGCAGACATGGGTGAATTGGCTCTTGAGGTACTTGTAGATATCTGAAAACAGTTACTAATAATGGACCTTCATTAGTAAGACCTCACCTGGAATACGCAGTGCAGTTTTGGACACCAGTTCACAAATAGGATATCGGGGAACTGGAGAACGTACAGAGAAGGGCAACCAAACTGAGAAGAGGCATGGAGGAGCTCAGCTATGAGGAACGATTAGAGGAAGGAGATTAAGGTGGAATATGATCAACATGTATAAATATATAAGTGGTCCATATAGTGTACTTGGTGTTGTGTTATTTACTTTAAGGTCTTCATACAGGACAAGGGGGCACTCTTTATGTCTGGAGGAATAGAGATTTAACCTCCAACAGTGTTGAAAATGTGGAATAGACTCCCTCAAGAGCTTGTTCTAGCTAGCTTAGTAGATTGCTTTAAAAAAGGCCTGGATCCTTTCCTAAATCCACATAATATAACTGTATACTAACATATTGGTAAAGTTGATCCAGGGAATATCCAATTGCCTCTTGGGGGATTAGGAAGGGATTTTTTTCCCCTGCTGGAGCAAATTGGATCATGCTTTGCTGAGGTTGTTTGCCTTTCTTTTGGATCAACTGTGAGTATAGGATTGTGCATATAGGTTTGTATGATTCCCCCCCCCCCTCCTTTTATTGGTTGAACTGGATGGACTTTTTTCAACCAGACTAACTATGTAACTATGGAAATCTCAATCTACGAAGGGGATATATGGCTATAAAGTTATGACTCCATGATAACTGCTTATTGCAGGTTTCACAATTCACAACTCCCAAAAGCTAAAAGAGAGAAGTAGTGCATGCCAAACAATTGCAGCTTATTTTTTTGTATAATGGCCCTTTTACACATGCGGACCATCCAGATCCACCTGTCAGTTTTTTCAGTGGACCTGAACGGTCGCTCCATAGATCGCTATGATTTATCCACCCAGATCCGATCCGCTCCGCTCCTCAAAATCCAGATGGATGGAAACCCTGTTTTTTTTGCATCCGTCTGACGGATCGGATGAAAACGGACAGGTGGTCTGTAATCATCTGATCCCCCCCATGAAGGAGAGCGGAGATCTGACAGGTCCGTCCCTGCACAGTGTACAGAGATGGACTTGTCAGCTCAGCAGGGATCAACGGTTCGATCCCTGCTGAGCAAGCGGATGGCTGAATACGGATCCGCACATGTGAAAGGGGCCTAATGCTTTGATTGAAGAACACTGTAGATAAAGGATCACTTGATTAAAATTATTATACCTTAACAACACTAAAAAAGTATATCTGGGAAGAATTATTTTATTATATATATTTAAATTTTCTTGTGTGGTGTTCAGTCTAAGGCTGACAATTCTAACACTGACAGCCCCTCG
Source organism: Lithobates sylvaticus (assembly GCA_028564925.1). NCBI lineage: Eukaryota > Metazoa > Chordata > Amphibia > Anura > Ranidae > Lithobates > Lithobates sylvaticus. The sequence goes on from CM053031.1 coordinate 82,218,947, forward strand.
CTCGTGGCATAACCACCAAAGTGCAACTTGCTTTACCCAATGGATTTCTCCTCCTTGCTGGCCAGAATGCTTCAGAATTTGGATCACTAGTAAGGGAGCAGATCAACTACTAGCTGGTCTTATCAATGAGGGAACATAGGACAAGGTGAGGGGATTGCTGGTGATTCTAACACTGTCAATTTGTTGCCAGAGACCGATTTTCTGGTGTCGCATAAATCTGAAAGACCTAAAAAATATCTACAAACTTACCATAATCATTTGTAGAGCACCCCAGAAATCGTAACACCAAGATGCTTTGTTGTGCAAACAGCATCAAGCCTCCATGATCTCTGACTATGGCCTGCCCTATCCCAACACTTGTTATTGAGTCATTATTGTGATGTGTGGCCTCACTTTAAAATAATGAGGTGCACAACATAGCATGCGGCTATAGAATCAGGTTAGTGTTATAGAAGAAGCAGAGCACTCTAGGTTTATAGGTTCCTGGTATACCCTATTAGAAGTTTCACAGGCAAGTGCGGGCACCTCCGGCTGACTTTTTGTTCCCAAAAGTCCGGCGGACTTAGTTTGAAGTTTTGACTTAAAATTGTCCGCCGGACTCGGGAGTCCGGCAGACAATCCCGCCGTCTGTGTGCTAGTCCGTGGGACTTTTGAAATGAACGGACTTGCCAACACACGTTCGGAAAGTCTGTTCATTTAGAACGTGACTCCAGGTAGATGGGACTAGCGAAGGAAGTCAATGCTGCTGCCTCGATCGGCAACATTGACACCTCGCTAGCCCCATGACCTGGTATGGACTTAAAGGGGAATCCCTACGCCGAAAAAACTGACCCTTACCCTAACCCTTATCAGACCCTTATCTGAGCACGCAGCCCGGCCGGTCAGGAAAGGGGTGGAGACGAGCGAGCGCCCCCCTTCCTGAGCCCCCAAAACTCTGGCGGATTGTCCTCCGGAAAAGTCTGGGCGTGTGTGGACAAGTCCACACGTTCGGAAAGTCCGGCGGATTGTCTGGTGGACTATGTCCGCCGGACAGTCCGGCCGAAAAGTCCGAGCGTGTGTACTTGGCTTTAGAGAACAAGTCATGCTGACTCATGAAGGACTGTGTATATTTTAAATAATAATATATTCGTGCAGGCTTACTGATCTGCTGCCTTATTTAGCTTTACTTCATCTGAGACTGACATTTCAACTTTTATGACAAGTCACCTCAAATATGACAATTTGTAATTTGTCAATTGACATTCAACTTCTGAGAGTGCAAAAAAGTGGCAAAACTAGAGAGCTTGCTTATATTTCTTCCCAATACTGGGCTCGGTTATTTGTCATTATATTCAGTTTCAGGAGTTGGGAGATTGATTTACTGAAAGAATAGAATAGAGGCTATTCAGCTAGTAATGTGAAGGTTCACTTTACAAAGTATGTGTTCACATAATTTAGTAATAATGTGAAGCTGTATGCACTTGAACTACCTGCCGATAGAGCAGGTATGGGCACAATCACGTGTATTGGACACAGCACAAGTTTGGCAGCTGATGTCAGCCAATATCAGCTGATCGGCTATGTCCATTCACATACAGAGTCCTGTGTTTACAAAAACAGGTAACCCTGTGTACTGTGAACAGCGATCTGGCTATTTCTTCTCCCTGAAATGCAGGGCGAAAAAACAGCCATATCAGAAAGTAAAAGCCTCACACATTACACATTGTTAGGCACACAGTTAACCCCAGCCAGTGTCATTAGTGCAGTGTCAGTGTACAGTATTATCACTGATCATTGTATTTGTGTCACTAGGGACATCAGTGTCAGTTAGTGACCATCCCAGATAGTGTCTGTTAGCAGTTAGCACCAGATTGCCTACCACCTTATCACAGTCCCGCTATAAGTAGGGCTGGGGAAAAAATCGATTTAAATCTTGAATCGAGTTGAGAGGTCAAATTGATTCAAAATTTAAGCAAATCTATTTTTTTAGATTTTTTTTTTCACGAGGACCGGCGCTGACACCGCCGGTCAGCGCCGGGCCTGAGGTGCTGTGGGCAGGAGTTTTTAGGCGAAAAATCTCTGATTTTTTTTTGGGGCTCTAGCTATAAGTCGCTGATCACTGCAATTACCAGTATAGCATCATAGCTGTGTAAATTGCAGTATATATATACCATAGATTGTAGACGCTATAAATTTTGCGCAAACAAATTTATTATATACCTATTGTTTTTTTTTTTTTTTTTACTAAAGCAGAATGTAGCAGAATAAATGTTTGCCTACATTTCTAAAGAAATTAGATTTTTGGATTTTCTTTATTGGATGTTTTATAACAGTACAAAACATCGTATTTTTTTTTTCAAAATTTTGGGTCTTTTTTCATTTATATAATAAAACATAAAAAGCCCAGTAGTGACCAAATTCCACCAAAAGAAAGCATCATTATGTATATTTAATGATATTAATTTGTTTTGTAATTTAATTTGTGTACAGTGTTGCATGACTGCACAATTGCCAATTAAAGTAGCATAGTGGTGAATAGCAAAAAATTCCCTGGTCATGAAGGGGGTAAAACCTCCCAGGGGTCAAGTGGTTAAATGCCAATAAATTTACAAAGGAAATAAGAAAAAATATATTTTTCCTTTTACATAAGTAAGATATCTGAAGACTCAAAGTACATAAAGCTAAAATCTTTCATATAGACGGCTGTACAATTAGTGTAGATTTTCAGTGTTGTTGTGAAGAAAGGTCAGATGACTGTATTAGTGCTACTGTGTGTCTTTTATAATAATTTTAGAGTTTTATCATTAGTATAGATTTTTCACAAATGTCCACATGTAATGGGGTGCTTTAAGTCCCTTATTGAATTTTAATAAAATTTAATAAAATTGCACCGGTACAAAAAACAGGTTTAATGCACTTTGTTGGCGCCACATATAATAATGTTTGAAGCAAATTGGTTGTATTTCCTATCAGTGGATCTTCAGATTATTATGGGGACAATGCCCAGCCCCCTGTCACTCATGATCGGGTTAATTACAGATAAGAAATATTATTGTTACAATATTTCCTACTTGTAGCTGACCAAATCATCAGTGACCGGATAGGGAGTCTCTTCCCATGACTCATTGTAGATTTCCTAATAAGATATACAGCCCATACGCTTTAATTACTCCCCGGTCAGGCGTAACCCATAACAATTTAAATCAACTGTCCCAATTCATCTAGTCTTTAGTCCTAAACTGCTGGAAGCTTACTTCTGATGGCTTGCCTAACACCATGGCTAATGATACGATAAAATGCGATCTTATTGAGTAAGACACTACAAAATTGTATATTTACCATCATGTGCCATATACTACCAGAATAACCATTTAGCATGCCTAGATATCGGAATGTATAAGCCTAGAACATACATAGTAGCAGATGTTTCTCTCCCAACAATTTTGAGTCTCCTAGAAGCTAATCTTTGCCGACTAGAGTCTGATTCTTAGAAAAACAAACATTTGGCAAACAAATTGCATACAAAATCCCTGACATCAGCATTAAATAACTGTAATTGAATGTGGTGTTTTGTAGAAACCTGAGCACTTTGTTTTGGTACAAAGGGGTAATAAATACACTGCGCTTTAGCTGACTGTGCTAATGGTTGAAAAACATGTTGTTCTAACTACTTGGATGTAATAGACACTAAATAAAATTTGATATTAAAGGTGCAGCAAGTGCCACATATATTGTACCGTGTAAAATGAATACAGTTTATGGGCGTTCCGCAGAAGATTGAGAATAGGTGTTCAGATGCTCCTTCCTGATTGGCTGAGATTCAGCAGCGGCGCCATTGGCTCCTGCTTCTGTCAATCAAAGTCAGCTAGCCAATCAGGGGAGAGAGAGGGAGGGACTGGGTTGGGGCTACATGTCTGAATGGACACAGGGAGCTGTGACTCAGCTCGGGTGCCACCATAGCAAGCTGCTTGCTGTAGGGGCACTGAACAGAAGGGAGGGGCCAGGAGAGCCAAAGAGGGACCCAAGAAGAGGAGGACCAGGGCTGCTCTGTGCAAATCCACTGCACAGAGCAGGTAAGTATGACATGTTTGTTATTTTTATAGGAAAAAAAACAAGCCATTACAATCACTTTAATTATGTAATTTCAATGTATGACATTCGTATAATAATTGTTTTTAATGTACAATTTTATTCCTTTTTCTTGAGCTCTAACATGAAGTCATTAAAATTGAGTTCATTAGAAGTTGGTTTTACAGAAAAGTCTACCTATACAGTCTATGCAAATATGTTTTCACAGTAAGAATTTGTACCACAGATGCAAAGCTTTGCAAAGTGTCTAACACTAAAGCGCTGGTATGTGTACACATCACATTTTTTATAGTAAATTCGTTATAACAATTTTAAAGGTTCAGCAGGTAATAACTTATTTTTTCTGACAACACCAAGCCCTTAGCAATTTCAAAGCATAAAATATTTTCTTTTATTTATCTTTTCTTAATTTTATGAGTAATGCCCCGTACACACGAGCGGAAATTCCGCAAGCAAAAGTCTGATGAGAGATTTTGGTCCGAAAATGTGACTGTGTGTATGCTCCATCAGACTTTTGCTGGCGGAATTCCAGCCAGCAAAAGATTGAGAGCAGGTTCTCAATTTTTCGGTCGGAAAATGTTCCGATTGAAAATTCCGATCGTCTGTTCTAATTCCGACGCGCAAAATTCCTACACATGCTCGGAAACAATTCAACGGATGCTCGGAAGCATTGAACTTCATTCAAAAAAAAAGTATGTGAAATACATTTATAAAATTGTGTCATGCTTTACACTAATTGAGTATAATTAAAGACAAAACTTATTTTTTTTTTTTTTTGGAATGTCTGATTTTTTTTTTCTGTCTGTGCCCCTGTCAGGGGGATTTATTCTCTTTAGTTGTCATGTTTACCATTATCACAGAGAATGAAAGTGATAGAAAATCCAGAATTATTGGCTTGTCACTGCAACAGTAATACAGTGGAAATCTTCCAATGGGGGCAATAGTTCCAACCCTGGTGACTAGCAAAAATTTTCCTCAATTTTGGAGGGATTTCTTTTCAATTCCTGTTCTGCCTGGGCATAGGGAGTGAAGGAAAATCTCTTCAATGGGACACGAAAAAAAAACACGAATTTGACAGAGGTTGAAATCTTACATTACTCTATCCAAATTAAATAAAACTTTAGTTATACATTAAACTCCTATGCAATAATATACTGAAATAATTAACCTTTTCTGTAGATTTGAAATCAGTTTCAAATTTAAAAACAAATTCACCAAAAAAGACACTTTAATATAAATTTGTAATGTTTTTTTTTATATGAGAAGACTTTTGCCCACCTCAATGAGTACATAAAAACCAAGGGGAAACTCTGTAAAAGCTGAAACACAACAGTGTACTGTATTCTATTCTTAGTACAAGAAAAGAAGGTTTAAGACTTAATTGATTATATTTTATGGGTAGTATTTGGTTATAGAGATTTCAGTAACTCTACATTTTATGGAAAGACCTTGATTTTAAGTTGGTTGATTTATAGCAATTAATAGCAGTATATGTTATTTAATTTTCCAAAATGTATTCTTGACAAAATTCTATTTTCTTAGTTAGGCAGCAAATGTTACATAGTAGGAGAGGTTGAAAAAAAAGTCCATCAAGTCCAACCTATGTGTGTGATTATATGTTACTATTGCACTGTATATCCCTGTATGTTGTGGTCGTTTATCTAATAGACATGGAAATTCGTATGAATTTTTCGAAATTCGTACGAATCCGAATTACGAATTTTTAGGAATACGAATTCTGTACGAAATACGAAATTTCGTTTACGAATTTCAGATCCAAATTATTCGAATCCAAACTGCCAAATAACTAATTTCAACTAATATGAAAGAAATTATAGTGGATATAACGAATGATTCAAATGAATTTGAGATTCAGTATAAAGAATATCGACACTCTACGAATAATAACGAATTATGCGAAAACGTATTAACGTTACATAACACAAGTCTATTGTTCACCAATCACTCAGAGGAAGTACGAAATTTCGTATTCGTAAACGAAATTTCGTATTCGTAAACGAAATTTCGTATTCGTAAACTAAATTTCGTATTTCGGACTTCCTCTGAGTGATTGGTGAACAATAGACAATAGACTTGTGTTATGTAACGTTAATACGTTTTCGGATAATTCGTTATTATTCATAGAGTGTCGTTATTCATTATCCAAATTAACGATTCATAACGATTCGTACGAAATTCGTATTTCGTACGAATCCGAATTAAATTTCGTACACGAATTACAATTTTTTTTTTATATACGGAACGAAACGAAAAAATTTTGGGACGGCTCCCATGTCTATTATCTAATAGTTTTTTCAAATTATCGATGCTCCCCGCTGAAACCACTGCCTGTGGAAGAGAAGTCCACTTCCTTAACCCTCTACGCAGTTTAAGGTTAAACCATTTTTTTTTCTAATTTTAGTGAATGGCCGCGCATCTTATTAAATTGCCTTTCGCTGAAAAGTTTTACCCTTATTGTGGGGTCACCAGTAAGATATTGTACATTGAAATCATATAACCTCTCAAGCGTCTTTTCTAGAGAGAATAAGTGCAGTGTTCGTAACCTTTCCTCATAACTAATGTCCTTCAGTCCCTTAATTTGTTTTGTTGCCCTTCTCTGGACTCTCTCCAGTTCCAGCACATCCTTCCTGAGGACTGGTGCCCAGAACTGGACAGCATACTCCAGGTGCAGCCGAACCAGAGTTTTGTAGAGTGGGAGAATTGTCGTTTTATCTCTGGAGATTATCCCCTTTTTAATACATGCCAATATTCTGTTTGCTTTGCTTGCAGCAGCTTGGCATTGCATGCCATTGCAGGGCCTGTCATCTACTAGGATCCCCAGGTCCTTTTTCATCCTAGATTCCCCCAGCTGTTCTCCCCTAGTGAGTAAATTGCATTCATATTTTTGCCCCCAAATGCATTATTTTACTTGCCATGTAGTTGCCCACCCCATTAATTTGTTCAGATCTTCTTGCAAGGTTTCCACATCCTGCGGAGAAGTTATTGCCCTGCTTAGCTTAGTATTGTCCGCAAATACAGAGATTGAGCTGTTTATCCCATCCTCCAGGTCATTTATGAATAACTTAAATAAGATTGGTCCCAGGACAGAACCCTGGGGGACCCCACTTTCCACCCGGACCATTCTGAGTACTCTCCATTTATCACTACCCTCTAAACTCACCCCTGTAGCCAGTTTTCAATCCATGTACTCACCCTATGGTCCATGCCAACAGACCTTACTTTGTACAGTAAACATTTATGGGGAACGGTATCGAATGCTTTTGCAAAATCCAGATACACTACGTCTATGGGCCTTTCTTTATTTAGAAGGCAGCTCACCTCCTCATATAAGGTTAATAGATTGGTTTGGCAAGAATGAATCTTCATGAATTCATGCTGATTACTGCTAATGATACCGTTGTCATTAATACAATCTTGTATATAGTCCGTTATCATCCCCTCCAAGGGCTTGCATACAATTGATGTTAGGCTAACTGATATTTCCCAGGGATGTATTTTGACCCTTTTTTGAATATTGGTGCTACATTGGCTTTTCTCCAATCAGCTGGTACCATTCCAGTCAGTAGACTGTTCGTAAAAATTAGGAACATTGGTCTGGCAATTATTTGACTGAGTTCCTTGCTTTTATAATAAAGTAACCCATAAGCTTTAATAGTCAATTCAAGTTCCATTTTAAAAGGAAATTGTCATGGTAGCACAATGGGGGCTGCAAAGCTGACCTCCTTTTAAGATTGCTAGTTCTCTGGCTGCCATGCTCATTTCGGTTTTTAATGCATTCTGTTACAAAGCCTCCCCAAAGATAAATATATACCCTCCTTCCTAGCCTCTGGACTTCTATGATCCAGTCCTGTTTTTAATTTACAATTATACAAGTTGTGCTGTGGTGAGTTTTTTCAAATCTGAGGCCAGGGACTAAAGAGCTGACCTTCCTTCATCATAAGGAACCGTTCCCCCTTCACTTTTTTTTAGTATTAGTTGCTAGCAGGTTTGGTAATATGGCAATTTGTTGCCCCAGATAAGACAGTGTTTGATGAATTGCTATCTACTCATCACCTGCTCCAGTATGTAGTAAGTAACTATCTACAGGTCACGCATTTATCATCCGCCTTATGTTTACCTACTTTGTGTATGTCTTGCCACTGTTGGCTTTACACAGCATGCAAGTGAGACCACATGCTTGGCTGTTTATAAGGCAATACCTGTTCATATCTCATGCCGTGCATAGAGTTTTTCTAAGAAGTACCTTGCAAGTTTTCATCTTTTATTGTCATAGAACATTGAATCACAGTGAATTTAAATACACTCTTTAATGGAAAAGTGAAAACAGATCTGGTGCAAAGTGAATTTAAATAATTATGATGGAAAAATACAAAATAACTGCCTGCATAATTATACACCCCCTTCAAATTAGTATTTGGTAGATGCACATGTGGTAGAAATTAGATCTTTTGCCCCGTACACACGGTCGGAAATTCCAACGGAAAATGTCCGATCGGACCATGTTGTCGGAAAATCCGCCCGTGTGTGGGCTCCATCGGATTTTTTCCGTCGGAATTTCCGACGGAAAAAATTTGAGATCCTGCTCTCAAATTTTCCGACAACAAAATCCGATCTGACTTTTTCCGATCGCGTGTAGAGAATTCCGACAGACAAAGTGACACGCATGCTCAGATCAAATTATGAGATCAAAGCTATTGGCTACTAGCCTCTAAGTAGTTCCATCATACGCAACGAACGTCACCACGTTCGGAATGATCGGATTTTCCAACAACTTTGTCCGACCGTGTGTATGCAACACCAGTTTCGGACACAATCCGTCGGAAAAAATCCGACGGATTTTGTGGTCGGAATTTCCGACCGTGTGTACAGGGGCTTTGAGTGTGTGCGTGGGTCTTGCACGCTCTCAACTTTTCACCTATAGACACAAGACCTTTTCCCAATTTTTTATTTTGCAAAACTACTCGGTCTGGTTGCATGTGGATTTCGAGTGAACAGCTTTCTTCAATTCTAACCAGTTGTCTTGCTGTAGGACAAAATTACCTAGGCTCAGGTCTCCTCTAGATCGCATCAGATTTTCCTGCAGTATTTACCTGTATTTGCTACATTAATTCTACTGTTAACTTTTGAAAGACTTCCAGGGCCTGCTGTAGCTAGGCGACTCCACAGCATAATGCTTCCGCCACCATGATTTATGGTGGGGATGGTTCACTTATTATAATATGCAATTTTTTGCTTGTGCCAAGCATGGCATTTGGTCTGATGGCAAAACCTCTTTCTCCCCTCTGACAAACTGTTGGCTAGATGTTGTGTGAGTTTTGGTTAACAGCATTTTTTTTTGCTACTCTGCTAAAAGCTCCCAGGCAACAGTTGTGTATATATAGTCATTCCAAACTCAGCCACTGCAGTTGCAAGTCTTTTAGTGTTGTCATAGATCTCTTGTTGGCTAATAGCTAATCTAATCTTAATAGTCTCCTTTTCGCTTTTTGTGAATGCCATGTTCTACACAGATTTTAAAGCCATGGAAAACAGTTTTCATTTCTTATTCGATGATTTAACTTTACTCTAAGGGATATTCTGTGACTTGGAAATTCTCTTGTATTTATCCACTGGATAATACTTTTCAAACACCATTTCGTAGAGTTGCTTGGAGTGTTTTTTCATTTTCATAGTGCAAGTTATTCAGCGATACTGAATCTCCAGAAATTTAGTCTTTCCAGATACATCAATATTTTTACAGCAAACATTTGAAAGCCCTTCACTGCACCGGTGAAGGTAATCTCCATTTAATCAATTATGTAAGAAGACTTGGCTGTGCAAGTGATGATTTAGGTGTGTTATTCCGGTTCACACTGCCACGACTTCAAAGTTGACATCCCAGTGCGACTTCCTCAGAACTGGCATTCGACTTCTTTAAAGGAGTTGTAAAGGCAGAGGGTTTTTTTATCTTAATGCATTCTATGCCTTAAGATAAAAAGCCTTCTGTGTGCAGCAGCCTCCCCAGCACCCCCTAACACTTACCTGAGCCCCATCTCTGTCCAGCGATGTCCACGAATCCCTCGGCCACCCGAGACTCTCCCTCTTGATTGGCTGAGACACAGCAGCAGCGCTATTGGCTCCTGCAGCTGTCATTTAAAGTCAGTTAGCTAATCAGGAGAGAGAGGGGCGGGGCCGAACAGCAGCTACGTGTCCTAATGGACACACAGAGCTGCAGCTTGGCTCAGGTGTCCCCATAGCAAGCTGCTTGCTGTGGGGGCCCTCGACAGGAGGGAGGGGCCAGGAGCAGCGAAGAGGGAACCGTGAAGAGGAGGATCCAGGCTGCTCTGTGCAAATCCACTGCAATAGAGCAGATAAGTATGACATGACTTGAGTCACTCCTATTTGGACAGTTCCATTGCACTTTATGGGGTGCGACTTGTGATGCAACATGTGCTCTCAAAGTCAGAGTGCATGTCGCACCAGTGTGAACCGGGCCTAAAGGGGGTCTTTGCTTTTGCAGCCAGTTATTTTGTGTTTATATGTCATTGTAATTTTAAGTTTTATTTTTCTCTTTGACGAGTATATTTCTGTTGATAATTGTAAAAAAAAAAAAAAAATTAACTCCGCTCTACTATAATCAAATGTTTAAAGACAATAGATGTGAAAACTTCAAATGAGGTAAATATTTTTTATAAAGATTGTTTTTCTATGTGTATGCTATGTAGCAAAGGTAAATGCTCTGTTTTTGCCCTACAGATAACATTTACTCTAATCTATTGCATAGTAAGGGTGCCTACCTGGTAAAGGTAAAATGCCACTATCTTGTCTGTCTTTGAAGCCAGCTGTATCAGCTGCCAAGGGATAGAAAACTTGGAGGACGTAATCTTCCTATGTATTGGCATATCCCTTTGCTGTAGATATGGATCAGCACGTGGCTATTACATAGGCATGCAAGAAAGATAGCAGTGGCAATATCTTGTTTTTCCAAATAACAGCTACCGGTTCCCAGGATTTAGTATAGTGCTATGTGCCATCTGCTATACTGATTTAGGTATTCTGTCAAATATAATGCTATTTAATTCTTACCACCAAGGACAAATCTTCTTTAAGGGTAGAGGAGGGGTGTTTAATTGCTAGATACATACTTAGTCCCAATTTGAAATTTGCCATTGCAACTACACTAGGAGAAAACCAAAAGCGCAGCTGCCCATCATAGTAGGAAAACCAGCGAGTACCAAAACTCAGAGGTCTTACTAAAATAGAATAGTGTTCAGCACTTAAAAAGAAATATTACTGTAAGCCGAGGTGCTGTCTGAATCAATCTTGGCACATCTGTCTGATGTAGACCGTAAACAGGATTAGAGCAGGATTTATCTGCTTGACGCTAATTGTGCTTGCAGTTTTTAAACATGCCAGTTTTATTTTTTATTTTTTTCTAATGCTGCATGAAAATTAAGCCTCCCTGATAAATCTCCACCAACCTATATTATTCGGAGATTTATACTGCCCTCTGTTTTAAAGCAGTGGGGGGATCTGAGCACATTTTAGTGTAGAATGACTTATCTAATCTCTTAATAATTAAGAATATTAAATTCAGTTTGAATGTGCCACACACTGAGTGAAGCCTACAGGGGCATGAACGCCAATAAATTTGAATACACACAAGTGTAAATAGAAATCCGCTGCTTTATTGTTAATAGGTTAAAGCATACTCCACGTTTTTACATAATTTGGAGTTTCATAGAACAAAAAAAAAAATCTTCATAAGGTCCTATCGGTATTAACAAACTGGCAATGAGCCACAAGGCAAAAAGGTTTTTTTAAATCCATTTTCAAAGAAATTTTTATTCTTTATTGTATAATTTGACATAATGCTTTTTTGTATTTCTGTTTTTTAATTGATGCCTAAATCAATCCCTGTTATTAAAATGTAAATATTCAGTATATTGTTTTGAATTTAAAAATAAGATAAATGAGCCAACAAAATGCAGGATTTGGGAAGAACAGGAATTGGGAAGAACTTAATACATAAATGAATAGCTTATTCTCAGGTAATGCATATTTTTATCTCTTTGGTACATAAAGCATTATTAAATAAAATGGAATAGGGGCCATTAGCAGCATAGTTAGGCTGGTTTTTACATGGGCTGTCCAATCAGGTCTGCCTTTTTCAGGCGGATCTAATCGAACCATCCATAGCTCTATGAAATGGCAGATGCTAGTGGACATGTGTCCCCTGACACCCGACCGGCATCTGAACCAATCCTATCCGCCAAAAACAGACGGATAGGGGATCCATTCCCCATCCGTCCGGTGGATCGGATTTTAAGACAGTCGGATGGAAATGGACAGGTGGTCCGTTTCCATCTGACAGCCCCATAGAGAACAGCGGGGCTGTGTCCATGTCCGCTCTGCATAGTGGAGCGGACACGGGCCTGCCATCTGCCTGCTCAGTGGGGAGATCACTTACTGAGCAGGTGGATGCAAATTACAGAGACCGCCCATGTGAAACCAGCCTTAGGCAACTGAAACAGTTGTATATGGGCTTCTCCTGTGATCTCTGAATACACAGATAGCAGGAGGACAGTAGAAGAGCAGTGACCATTGAGTTTTTTTTATGCACCCCCAACTGCCTTAGTGTAAAATGTTGGTCTGATGAGTAGATTTTTTGTCCAAGGAAAAGGGCTTTGCAGTATAAGCAAATGAAAAACATTGTATGGTGCTGGCTTTGTGGTATTGAATGTGATTTTTTTTCTTTTTTTTCCAGTTTTGGATAGTGGTGAGGGGTTAGGACGTGTGCCAGTTTTTTTATTGCTCATTGTGTTTAAGCTGGGAAGATTGACCCTCATATTTTGTCCTAGTGACCATTATCACCAGGACTGAAAGTATGGGACAGGCTCTAACATTTTTAGATGTCACTGGAACAGAAATATAGGAGACATTTTCCAATGGGACACTTGGGGGGCTATGTAAAAATAGCTATTATCTACTCTGCCCAAATTTTTTCTTTAGCTATTAGTTACATTTAAAGTATTTTTTTTTAATATTGCCAACCCTATGTCCCAATCATATTCATTTGTGTGAGGTCAGTGGTGGGACAAGGGTAGTATTTGGTTAGTTAGCATTAACCTATACATAGTTTCAATTTGTACAGATGTGTGTATACAGTGCTCTTAATAATATGGTTGACTCTGTATAGGACTCACAAAGAAGGCAAATCGGGAGAAGGCAGTGGAATCCCATCGTCTAGTACAATCTCATATTCCTGTGTAGTGAGTAATATAATGACTGAAGGAGGGAGATTTTTAAATACAGCTTTCACTGTATCTCCAAGGTAACAGACATTAAGGATGATCAAAATAATTTGTTTTGTGGAGCCTTGTGTGTTAAGTGTGCTTTTGCACAGCGTGCCACATATAATGGGTGGCATTTGATCATAAAAAATAAAAAAAACTATTCTTAGAATCAATTTTTCCTTCTCTCTGACTCTAAAGCATATGGAAGTTATCGCTTGTTAAGTGACATTATTTGAAAGAAACTCTTCTTTCACATTGCCATTATCTTCTCTTAACTGGACCACTAAACTCGTCAAAGTTAATTTGATATCAATGTGATATGACAAAACAGTAGCAAAAGTTAATTTAGATCACAGTAAGGAATCACAGGATTAAATAATACTGTTCAGTCTTTTAGAAAAGTTTATTGCTACCAGATGGAAGCAAGATTCTTTCCAACACTGATTAGTTGGACACCTTTAGGGGGCCAAAGAATAATGACTTTCTATTAAATTGCTTCTAATAAGTCGTAGGTGAAAACATAGCTCTACATTAGGCTTATTAGCTTTATAGATGCCAGTTGATATTCTTTTAAATAACAAGAATGTGTTGTGTGCTGTAATATAAAAATTAAATTTGAGATGGCATGCATCAGTAAATTGTATTTTGTGCTATGTGACTGATTTTTGCCCCCATGTTGTGGTTAACCATGTGTTGCTCCACATGGGACGTCATGCTCCTTATTAGCATAATACTTTTCAATTTATTCTTTTCCGTTTATAGTTACTTTTTTTCTAGAGTTGGCTCAGAGAACATTGTAAAAATAATAAAATGTATAACCGCTTGCACGTAAGCATTATGTATGCCCATTTTTGAATGGCTGCTGTACATCCTGAAATTTATGTTTGTTCAGTCTGCCAAATTCTACAAAGAGTGTAATATGATATAGTTCCAACATTGTGATGTTCTCCTACTTAAAGTGTATCTAAAATATTTTTCATAGTTTTGGATAAAGTGTTGATGAGTTAGAACCTTTGTCAGATTTGTATTGTTGTCTGTGTCCCCGCTGAGAAGATTCAACCTGTCTATTTGCCCTGGTGTCCATTGGTGAGGCAAAATCCAAGATATGTAAAATAGGTGAAAACAGATGTAGTGTCAAACCACTCATTCACAGTAGCACAATGAAAATAATATACATGAACATAAAAATAGGAATATTTAAAAAATATTGTCCATATTCCAAAAAATGTCCATATCAAAACACTCTTCGGAACACTCTTTCTGATGGAAAAAAATTCCTATCGGAAAAAAACGCCCGTCTGTATGCTGTTCCGATGCACCAAAAACCACGCATGCTCTGAAGCAAGTATGAGACGGAAGCGATCGGTCTGGTAAAACTAGCGTTCGTAATGTAGATAGCACATTCCTCACGCTGCAAATTCTGTGATCTTTTAATGCAGCACATTCTTTTGTGCTTTATAATGCTAGAATAATGAAGTGGTTTTGCTGCTGATACACACACACACACACACAGAGTTCTGACAAACTTATTTCTTTATTATTTCTCGTGATCTCATGAATAATCTTTTATTTTTTCAAAGCTAGATCTCCATAATAATGTTTAGAATTATTTTTTATAGTCACAAGTCTGAAAAGCGCGAATCATCTCTCACCAAACTTCTACTAGCACAAGATAAACACAAGATTAGCAGAAGGAGCCCAAAGGGTGGCGCAGTGGCTATTGAACTTCCTTTTTTATAGTGCCATCGTACGTGTTGTACGTCACCGCGTTCTTGACGGTCGGAATTTGTTGTGACCTTGTGTATGCAAGACAGCTTGAGCGGAATTCCGTCGGAAAAATCTTCAGAGTTTATTCCGACAGAAAAAACGGTCGTGTGTACAGGGCATCAGAAATCAAATGTCCATTGTGAAAAACTGGTGCAAATCTTCATACAAAAACTTAAAATCACCAAGCATCCTTCACCAAAGTGATCAAGTGTCAATTCCACACTCTTATAGACTGAGGCTCACCAGATTGTATAGAATTCAATCACATATGCAATTAATCTTGCTTCAAGCAGGTGACAATCCAAAACTCTGCTCAGATTTATCCAGACTGAGAATAGATGATACCTCTCTCCACATGTAGAGATGCAATCAACACAGAGCCTCCAATAGTGTAAAACCTCTTAGGTAACAATTTTAATGAAAAACGGTAGTGCTCTTACATCATAATTAAAATTAAAATTAAAATGCTTTTTGTTACATGCCGGGTGCCTGCGTGCTGTGTCTCAGACCTCTCCTAGCTCGCTCTCACAGATCACATTCCCAGCGTCAAGATCCAGTTGCTGCATAGTCATACCTCTAACGCATTTCTTCACTTCTGACTTCGTCAGAGGGGGTCAAAATCCAAGATACTGAGTTGCCACCAAAACATGAATAGAGGGGAAATCTTCCAGTGGGGAAACTTGTTCCCAGGGGCAACTGTCTAAGCCTGGCTTCCCCTTAACCACTTCAGCTACGGAAGGTTTACCCCCTTCGTGACCAGGACATTTTTTGCAATACGGTACTGTGTTACTTTAACTGACAATTGCACGAGCGTGCAACAATGTACCCAAAAAATAATGTACGTCCCTTTCCTCCCACAAATACAGCTTTCTTTTGGTGGCATTTGATCACCTCTGCATTTATTTTTTTTGCACTATATACAAAATATATGACTGTCTATTTATTTAATTGTTTTACTAGTAATGACGGCGATCAGCGACTTATAGTGGGACTGCGATATTGCGGCAGACAAATCGGAAACCTAACTGACACTTTTTGGGGACCAGTGACATTATTACAGTGACCAGTGCTAAAAACTATGCACTGTTACTTTTCTTTTTTTTTTTTTTTTTTAATTTTTTATTTATTGCAAGGAACAAAGCCCAAAAGGACCAACAAGGTACAAGTCAAAACATATTACAGGACTAATGCAAAAGTAGATTCATCATATATCACAGGTCATGACAGATATAACAGAACATTTTCTGTGAGACACAGCAAAGAAACAGAAGAGACGGGTCAGTGTCAATATTAGTGTGTCGTATGTTAAACTAGGTGTCTGGGTCCCATCCTTATGGATAGTATTGAGAGCATAACCTGTGTCCAGAAGATCCTGCTGTGTATTGCGCCCCACTGTAAAAACATGGGGTTCCATCATCTCTCGGGGCCTGCTCCTAGTTATTTTTTTCCCAGATTTTTTTTTTTTACCCTCCCCCCATTCCGCCCCACCGTCTGCGCCCCCATGTTGTGGGGGGGACACAGCGCAGCAGAGCAGCACGGGCGGAGAGTTAGTGTCAGCACTAGAACAATAGAAGAGAGAAGGAGGAGGGAAAGAGAGTGGGGGAGAAGAAGAGAGAAAGGGAGGGGGAGCGGGGTGTAGGTGGGGGGGGGGATTGTGTGCCCCGTGATCATGGATCTACGTCCAGTGCATTTTTGGTTATGTCAGATGTTCATGAGGGGGCTCGAACTGGCTTCTATACTCACTAAGAAATGTCTTGGGAGAAGTCATACTGGTATATCCGCGCTCCTCAAAGCTTGGCCCTCATCTGAATATATAAACATTATCCAGAGCTGCCAGGTCTTGGAGAACGTCTCCTGTCTCTCCTGTGCTGTGAGGACAAGGTCTTCCATCCTCCTGATGTCCTCCACCCTTTGGAGCCACATGTTAATGGTTGGCGGGAGAACCGACTTCCAGCATAATGGGATGCAGGCCCTAGCTGCATCTAACAGGTGACGAGTCAGCGATTTCTTGTATATTCTGTCAGGAATAGAGGACGCATGCAATAGAAAAAAGGCCGGATCAGCTGTGATTGTCCTTTCAGTAAATTTTTGTATAGTCTCCCGGACTACTGTCCAGAAGTGTGTAAGTTTCGGGCAGGACCAGAAAATATGTAAGAGAGTCCCCTCTTCTACTAGGCAGCGCCAACAATGGTCCGTCGTTGTTGGAAATATCTTATGTAGTATCGCCGGGGTCTTATACCACCGGGAGAGAATCTTATAATTTGTTTCCTGAGTTTTGGCGCATATGGAGGACTTGTGAGTATATCTCAGTATGTGTTGTCTCTCAGTACTACTAAATTGATATCCCAGATCTTCTTCCCATCTAAGTATACCGGGAGGTATAAACTCCTCCTGTGGTGTATTCAGAAGTGCATAGGTCATCGAGAGCGCGTGTGGCAAGGTACCCCTCGTAGAACATATATCTTCAAGTGTTGTGAGGTTTGGAGTGTTATCTCTTGGGGGTGGAATGGATTTCAGGAAGTGGCTTAGTTGGAGTGATCTCAGAAAGTCAAGTCGGTACAGACCCGTGGGGTCGGACAACTCTGTCGCCGTCCTCCAGAGTCCTCCTGTACTAAAGTGTGTTGCTTGGTGCAATCCTGCTTTGGACAAAAGTCTCAAGGGGCCGTCTTTCATACCTGGTGGGAATAGTGGGTTTCCCAGTACGGGGTATAAGGGTGAGTTTGGGGAAGAGAGGGTGGTCAGGGTCACTATTCGGGCGCATATCTTTGATGTGTTACCTATCAATGGATGTACTTTGAGTTCCGTGGGCAACCCAGTATAACACCATGGAGTGCCAGGAAGGGGGGGTCTCGCTTTGTGCTTGTTCAATGGAGGTCCACAGTTTGGTCTCCTGGTGTCGGCACCAGTCTATGAGCCTCCCTAAATGTATAGCCTGGTAATAAGTACGTATGTTGGGAAGTGCTAGTCCCCCGTGATGCTTGGGGAGGACGAGTAGTTTGTTGGCCAGTCTAGGCTTTTTCTTGGCCCACACAAATTCCGTAAATAAAGATTGTACCTGTTTGAAGAAAGGACTTGGAACATGTATGGGTACCGCCTGCATGAGATAAAGGAGTTTCGGGAGTACCATCATTTTTAAAATGTTGCAGCGTCCCAGCCAAGAATGTAGGCCTGAGGTCCATTGGTTCAACAGCACTTTAATTTTTTTCAATAGTGGGGGGAAATTCAGCTCGTACAATTTCGAGAGAGTGTGAGGGATATAGGTCCCTAAATACTTAAGGGCTGTGTTAGTCCATTTTAATTTAAAGCTGGCCTGAAGGTGTGTAAGCTGTGTATCCGGGATTCGCACACCCATCGCTTCGGATTTGCTGAAGTTGATCTTTAGATTGGAGATTGAGCCATATAGCGTGAATTCTTTAAGGAGGTTCGGGAGGGATATTGTTGGGTATGATAGGGAAAACATCAAATCGTCCGCGTAGGCAGATACTTTGTGTTGGACTTGGCCTATCTCAATTCCCGAGATGTTTGGGTTTCCTCTGACATGGCATAGAAAGGGCTCAAGGGATAGTGCAAATAAGAGGGGTGAAAGTGGGCAACCTTGGTGGGTTCCGTTAGAGATTGTAAGGGGGTCTGAGAGTACAGTAAACCCCCCTCCATCGCTGGGGTTATGTTCCGGACCCACCCGCGAAAAGTGAAAAACCGCGAAATAGAAAGACCCTATTTAAATACACCCTAGGCATGTTTTGTTAATTTTTTAATAGCATTTAAAGGTCTTTAAACACACTTTTATGCAATAGAAACACATTAAAGATAGAGAGAGAGATCAAGAGGATTTTTAAACACAAAAATATTGTCTTAACAGTACAGTATACTGTACAGTACAGTAAAAAATAGAGTACATAACTGCGAAAATGGCGAAATATTACCACAATATCAGAATAACAGGTCCTAATTAAAATACCGCGATATACCGGGACCGCAATAACTGAACCGCAATATAGCGGGGGTTTACTGTACCCCGTTGGCTCTAACCTTAGCTGCCGGGGTGGTATATACTGCCCCAATCCACTTCATCATGTTGCTCCCTAGGCCTATGTGTTTTAGGGTGGCGAACATGAAAGCCCAGTTTACCCTATCGAAGGCTTTCTCAGCGTCAGTGCTGAGAAAGACACTTGGCGTGTTGGTAGTGGTAGCTTTGTGTAATAGATTCAGGACTTTGGTGGTGTTGTCTCTGGCCTCCCTAGACGGAACAAAGCCCACCTGATCCAGGTGTATTAAATTTGGTATATGGCTTTGTAGTCTGGTCGCTAGTACTTTCGTGAACAGTTTCAGATCTGTGTTCAGTAGGGAAATGGGGCGGTAATTCCCGCACTGGGTAGGGTCCTTTCCTTCTTTAGGGATCACTGTTACTCAGGGGTCAAGTCCTGGGGAAAAAAGTGTGGGAACTCCCACCCAAGATCCACTCCCCCACCAAAAAAAAAAAAAGATATGCTCATATGCATGAACGCTTCAAAAGTGGTATTTTTCATCCAATTTTCTTATTGTGTGTATGAAGCTTAACTGTTAGTTCATAAAAAAAAACAATCCTCAATAAACATAAATCCGGTAATTCTCTGAATAATCAGCATTCATTCAATTGTGCTTCCATGCAAATGTGAACATCATGTTCTGATCTTTATTGAGGAATGTTATTTTGTATATAGAGTGTTTACACATTATCTGGACAGAATGCTTGGGGAGATGGTGATGTGTTCCTGCTTAGAAGATGTATGTTAGCTTGGGGGGAGGGGGGGCTGCAAACTCGGCAGGGGCAGGGCTCCAACACACACTCGCTGCTATTTCAACCCTTCACATATTTCCACATAAACTTCCCTCCTGGCATTAAACTTTGCCAGGTATTGTGCTCAGCTTACCACCCCAAACGGATGTTCCTCCCTCAGCTCACCTCTCTCCCTGCATGTCCTGTGAGCAGAATAGCTGTGCTCCTCCTCTGGGTTCTCTCATCATATGGCACTGAAGATAGAGGAGGGGGGCATTCAGCAGGACACACAGAGCAAGTATGCAGGAGACTGGGAGGGGGGAATGAGGAGACAGAAAATCAAGAGGTGGGGAGGAGTGCATCACGAGAGGTCTGACTAAACACAATCTCTTAGCAGCAGGGACCTGATCTACCCGTCAGCTAGCTGTGATTGACAGGTAGATCGAAGCAGAAGCTGTCATGGGGCCCCCTGCTGGCAATGCCTGAATGGTCAGTCCACCCCTGGTGTGGGTGACCTACTATTGCGAGCTGTGTCGGCGGCTGCTGGTGTAGCACATGCCACACAGCTCGCATACTTCAAAGTCTTGCAGGACACAGCTGCTAAAGGGAACTGAGTTCCTGTTGTGGAAAAAGTACAGGAACTCCGTTCCCATGCGTTCCCGCAGGACTTGAGCCCTGCTGTTACTTTTCTAATGACACTGGCAGGGAAGTGGTTAACATCAGGGGCGATCAAAGGGTTAAATATGTTCCCTGGGAGTGATTACTAACTGTGGGGGGGGGGGTGCTTTGATTGGGGGAATGTAAAGATCCCTGTTCCTGCCTGCTTAGCAGGCACACAGGATCAACACATTTCCCTTTAACAGAACGGCGATCTGCCTTGTTTAGATAGACAGACCGCCGTCCTGCCTTCCTCCTGAACGATCAGACCCCCTAATTGGCTCCTGTTGATTGTCTCCCGCTGTTTCCAATCACAGCGAGAGTGGTTCGCCGGCAGTACGCACGTGCGCCCCAGACCCAGAAGTGTCAGATCACGTACCAGGTACGTGATCTGGCGCAGAGCAGTATATCTATGGTGGGCAGTCGCTAAGTGGTTAATTTTGAAGATGTTTTCTATCAATTTCTGTTGTGTCTACAGGACACATTAGTGATGTAGGGATCAGTGGAAGAAACTACTGAGAACAGTTTGGAAGTGTTGGCTTCTGAAGAGATATCATTTGGCAGTTTCTCTTCATCACAGCGGTTTTCAGAGGTGCAAGCTGCAGGACAGAGTATTAACTCTCTACTTTGCAGGGATATTATTTAGTTAAATTGGCTCCATTATTATTTTGACAGAATCAACTTAACGCACTAATAACATTATTTACATCAAGCTGAACTTTCAGACCTATGCTTTGCAGTATCACCACCCCTTAATGCAACACAGTTTGTGTGTTGCATTTTGGTACCAGGCCATAGATGGAGCGAATTTCTTTCCTGCAAGCCACTAGCAGATGGGGAAATCCCTCCTGCGGAGCCCTTGTGTTTTCTCTGCTGGGAGAACACAGTGATTACTGCTAGTGACTATAATAGCCGCTAGCAATAATTGCATGTAAAATCCGACAGGCAGCCCATACAAAGTTTGAATCTCATCCAGTCCCTGCTGAACCGGCTGAGATTTGAACCATCTATGGCTGGCTTTTGTCATGTATGTTTTTTTAAATGTTGATGTGCAATGGCAGCCCCTAATAAAATAATGGGCTGCCTTAACCCAGCACAAACGAATGTGTATTTTATAATGCATCTCAATGGACTGTATAGGTCTGAAGGTGGCCTTAAACATACAGTATCTCACAAAAGTGAGTACACTCCTCACATTTTTATAAATATTTTTTTTATTTTTTTATGTGACAACACTGAAGAAATTACACTTTGCTACAATGTAAAGTAGTAAGTGTAGAGCTTCTATAACAGTGTAAGTTTGCTGTCCCCTCAAAATAACTCAACACACAGCCATTAATATCTAAAACGCTGGCAACAAAAGTGAGTACAACCCTACGTGAATATGTCAAAATTGGGACAAAGTGTCAATATTTTGTGTTACTACCATTATTTTCCATCACTACCTTAACCCTCTTGGGCATGGAGTTCACCAGTGCTTTACAGATTGCCACTGGAGTCCTCTTCCACACCTTCATGATGACATCACGGAGCTGGTGGATGTTAGAGACCTTGTATTCCTCCACCTTCCATTGGAGGATGCCCCACAGATCCATAGGGTTTAGGTCTGGAGACATGCTTGGCCAGTCCATCACCTTCACCCCCAGCTTCTTTAGCAAGGCAGTGGTCATCTTGGAGGTGTGTTTGGGGTTGTTATGTTGGAATATTGCCCTGCAGCCCAGTCTCTGAAGGAAGGGGATCATGCTCTGCTTCAGTGTGTCACAGTACATGTTGGCATTCATTGTTCCCTCAATGAACTGTAGCTCCCCAGTGCCGGATGCACTCATGCAGCCCCAGACCATGACACTCCCACCACCATGTTTGACTGTAGGCAAGACACACTTGTCTTTGTACTGCTGACCTGGTTGCCGCCACACGTTTGACACCATCTGAACAAAATACGTTTATCTTGGTCTCATCAGACCACAGGAAATGGTTCCGGTAATCCATGTCCTTAGTCTGCTTGTCTTCAGCAAACTGTTTGCGGGCTTCCTTGTGCATTATCTTCATCATTTTACACTGTTATACAAGCTGAACATTTACACTATTATACAAGCTGTACACTCACTACTTTGCATTGTGGCAAAGTGTCATTTCTTCAGTGTTGTCACATGAAAAGATATAATAAAATATTTACAAAAATGTGAGGGGTGTACTCACTTTTGTGAGCTACTGTATATTTAACATTTAGGGAATATGCTCTGCTTCCACTCAATGTTTGGTTAAAAAAATAGTCATGGTTGCCAAGTTACACTTGGCTTCTAAATTTAAAGCTCTTATCATATTTTTATATGCCCAAACACCAAATACATTTAATTGTGTTTTATGAAAAATTAGATACTGTACTGTGTAAACTGACATGCTGTAGATATTTTTATTTTTATTTTTAAATCTGGCAGCCCAGCTAATTTACTGTTATGGTAATTTAGGCTTTTAACTTTAACTGATACATATCTTTTTAACAAACTGTTCTAAGCTACATTATTTTAACAGACTATTGTATGTCCATAGAAAGCTAGTATTTAGCATATGAATTTTTTTTATTACCTATGATGTTTTTAAAAAGTCAAAACAGCAGATTCAATTGATATAATGGATTATTATTGATATCATATGATGGATTATTATATTAACTATCTGTTCTTATGAGTATGCAGTATAACATACTGCATTTGAATGTTTGTTTTTTGTGCTTTTTAATTTGTCTTTATCTAATAAAACATTTGAAGACAAAAGCTTGTAATGCATGATTTATCCTGATGAACCGTCATTAACAGATACCAAATTTAGCAGTATCAGTTTGCTTGACAATCACTTTGATTTACCTACTAAAAGTGTAAACTATTATTACTATTTTTTTAAGTGACAGTTATTCTACAGTTTTTCATGATGATTAACACACCAGTTTCTATTTTATTTTAACCTCTTCGCTCCTAGTGCACGCAAATATGCAGCCTCTCTGTGGCCAGGCGGCTGCATATTTGTATGCAATAATGCGGATAGAGCTGTGCTGAGAGTGCGTGCCCTGCACTCACCCGGCACAGTTATTGGTGGCTAACTGAAAGCTCCTGTTTGCTACTTGCGATCGGGAGCTTTCCGGTCATGTGACCTCCATGATCGCCAATCACAGGTCACATAACCATAAGCCTTGCACTGCCTACCTGCATTCTAAAGCCCTTAAAGGGCCAGCAGGCACCAGCTCTAAGGGGTTAAATCCCATTGTAACACAGTTTTGTTGCCTGTTGGTCCTGCCGGTAGATCATTTTTTTTTATACTTTAGTGTATTAAATGCTAGCAGAAAGGCTTTTATTGCAGAAGGCTCTGTTGGGTCTATTTATCACCCAAGAGTCACACAACCTTTACCTATAATTCCCACATTTTCATAGAAGATTCAGTTAGAAAAATGTGTAAATTTTGGTTTGGAAATTTTGAAAATCTTGGGTGAAAACATTGATAAATAGTCCCCTATATGTCTCTTCTGCAATAAATAATTTTTCCCTAGCAAGTTTCTCTACAATGTACACTGAGTGGAACATGTGCAACTCAGCGTGCAATCTCAGCATGCCTTGGGTGCTGGGATGAATTGCCTCCCATGTACATACATACTGAAGACACCATGGGCTGGCCAATCAGGACAGCCAAAGATGCTGATCCTGAAAGAAGACTAAGCGAAGATGTCAGTGGGGACAAGGGAGCTTGCAGACATCTAATGGCTAAAGGGAACTTTAGTTCTACTTTAAGTAAGGGACAAACAAGTTAAAACCCAACACCATCAAACACTTTTTTTAGCAGCTAAATTTTTTGGAAGACAGTATGATTCAATTCTTACCATTGTAAGCACCTGTAATTGTTACAGAATATGGTTTGTCTCAACCCTGTACCTGCTACTTTTGCTGTGCAGCTGTAGATCTTGGTCTGTTAAAGAAAGTAAAAAAGCAAAGGCTTGGTTTAAAAAGGACGTTTAACTCAAAATCTGTGTTTTATGCTCTGTAACCTTTTGTCTTATGTGCTTCTTTAAACAGGCAGCTCCAAAAGCAACCAACAGCACAAAGAGGAATCTATTGACCTGCGAGATATATTTTCCGTGAAGCTGAAACGTCGCCGTGCAGCAGGACAAGAGAAAGGTGGCACCTTGTTGGGAATCACACTATTTGTGTGCATCAGAAAGGGACACAAACTGAAAGATGACTCCATTAGCCTTCACAACTTGAGTGAAGACTTTTGTAACATATGGTACCGGCAATTAAAGGAAATATTGAATGGTAAGTTACTTTTCAAAATGTTTACATTTTTATAGCTGTCAATCATGCTAAACAACATCTATGGATTGCCAAGAGGAAAGAAGGAGAAGTAAGGCAATGTACGCAAATAATTTTCTCTGAAAGGTTAATGTAATCTTTACGTGTTTCGTTTGAGTGTAAGGCTTTATATATTACGTTTTTAAAGCATCAAAAGAACTTTAAAGTGGGAAAAAAGGCTATCTGTATACACCTTCCTATGATCCAATATCACAGCAATATTACATCTTTATAGTTCAAATTCTAAAATAATTTTTTTTCTACCCTTTTTTTTCCCCCTAAATAGTCCTGTGACCACAAAGCCCTTGGATTTAGTTTAGTGCAGGGCAGCTGTTTGGCGTGTCCACTGCCTCCTAGGATTGTCATCTCCAGAAGTAACGTACCTAGTCAAAGGCAAGGCTAGGAGGATAGGAAAAGCTGCAGCACATTGCTGTTGGTGGTGCCCGTGGCCGGGCGGGATGGGGGCGAGGCTGCTCTGAGCTGTGCTGAAATTATTACACAGGCACCGACAACGGCTTAAAGGATGACGTCATAAGTGTTACATGTTTCACCCTAAAAACGGGTGAAACATGTAACATGTTCCCAAAGGTGATCATCCTTTAAGCCAAAATTTTTAATGTGAGGTACTAATGCGCCACTAAAACATGTAAACAAAATATATAGTAAAGTGCTGAAGTGCAAAAGATAACTATAAAGCAGCTGACTTCTGTAGTGTTGCCATCACCAAAGTATAACATGAGAAAGTGTTAAAGCAGCGCTAAATATCTGTTTAAAAATTATATTAATAAAGTGCTGGTACTATTTCTGAGTACCCCAGAAACAAACTTGAACAGATGTAAAGTGCTAATAATAAAGTGCTAATGACAATATATATTCATTAATGTGCAAACTGGTGCAATATCATCAAATAGAATAATTCACCAAAATGGCTGATGTAACTCCAAAAAACTAGCTGTGCAAAATAATGCAATAATAATGACATCAAAATAATAAAGTTCATAAAGTTGACAGATGAATCTTCAATTTCTAAGCAAATAGTCTTTATACGGGTATATACGTCAAGGAAAAGAAAGATTTCTAATGCAGATAATAACTTATAAGAATCATTTCTCCAATCCACACAAAGAGACTTGACCGGAAGTAACGCTATTAAGCTCCTCCCTACGCGTTACATCACACCACACGTGACTTTGTCAAGGGTATCAAAGTCACGTGTGGTGTGACGTAATGCGTAGGGAGAAGCTTAGTAGGGGTGCAACGGCTCAAAAAACTCACGGATCGGATTGTTCCTTGGATCAGAGTCACGGATCGGATAATTTTTCGGATCAGCAAATAATAATTGAATTTGCAAAAACCTGTGAAAATTCCACCACCATATAGTCCCCACTGTAATATCCACAATCTTCCCCACTGTAATATACATTTCCCCCACTGTAATGCTGACAGGGGAATCCCTCTTGCCGGAGGACATTCAGCCTGCCCACTCACGGTTTGAATCAAATTGTCTATGGCTGGCCTTAGACTGCTGTTTCTACTCTAAACAATTGGCAATTAGAATAATGCATAATATACAAGTTTTAAATTGTTACACACCTTAAGCAAGGACAAATTTCGATTTTTTTTAACTCGAATTCCACTTTTAAGGCCCATTTACACTGTTGTGGTGCAGCACGCTATGTGTATTCATGCATTGCTACACATGCATGAATGTGTAGCATTGCACTCCAATACACCTGTGTTTAAGTGCACTAACGTATTGTGGTAAACTGCATTGCAAATAAATCATGCATATCTGATTGTTAGTTGGTTTGGTGCATTTATAGCTCTCACTTATTCAAATGTATAGGCTTCCTTATCACAACACATGTTAAAGCCGAACTAAACCCTTCTATATAAAGGGGACAGCACAATTTTAACCTCTATTTAGATCTGCAGTTGCCATTGTGCTACACCTCTCACCAGCTATGATACCAGCCATTCAAGGGCTTGAAGATTGGTTAAATGTTGACTATGCAAACTGTGACAGTTATCACCACAGGCATGCCTTAAATGTGGCATACACTGAACATGTGCTAGTAGGGAGAATGTAAATTGCTCATGGCACACAGGGGTTAACCACTTTCCAACCAGCTCACATACATATACGTCGACAAAGTGGCTTGTTCCCACGAATCGCCGTACCCGTACATCAGCTCCTTTAAGAGCCATAGCAGGTGTGCCCGCTGCATGGTGGGGGATCCAATGCTCGTGGCCAGCGGATGCGATGATGGCCGGCCACCCGCGATCACATGCACGAGAGCCAGAACGGGGATTTGTGTGTGTAAACACACAAATCCCCGTTCTGACAGGAGAGGAGAGACAGAACAGCGATCTGCCTCCTCCTCCAGTCAGTCCCATCCCCCCACAGTTAGAAACACACATGAGGGAACACATTTAACCCCTTGATCACCCCCTAGTGTTAACCCCTTCCCTACCAGTGACATTTACACAGTAATCAGTTTTTATAGCACTGATTGCTGTATAAATGTCAATGGTCCCAAAAAAGTGTCAAAAGTGTCCGATCTGTCCGCCACAATGTTGCAGTCCCGCTAAAAATTGCAGATCACCACCATTACTAGCAAAAAAAAAAAAAAAAATATAATAATAAAAATGCCATAAATCTATCCCCTATTTTGTAGATGCTATAACTTTTGCGCAAACCAAGCAGATGAAGAAATTATTATTAATTGTTTTTTAATTTGCGGATATTTATTATAGCATAAGTAAAAAAAACATTTATTTTTTTCAAATTGTCGCTGTTTTTTTGTTTATATTGCAAAAAATAAAAACCGCAGAGGTGATCAAATAACACCAAAAGAAAGCTCTATTTGTGGGAAAATAAGGACGTAAATTTTTGGGTATAACGTCACACGATCGCGCAACTCTCAGTTAAAGCGACGCAGTGCTGTATCGCAAAAAATGGCCTTGTCATTAAGGGGGAAAATCTTCCAGGGCTGAAGTGGTTAATTTACTAAAACTGGAGAGTGCAAAATCTGGTGGAGCTCTGCATAGAAACCAATCCGCTTCCAGGTTTTATTGCCAAAGCTTAATTTAACAAGTTGAAGTTAGAAGCTGATTGGCTACCATGCAGAGCTGTACCAGATTTTGCACTCTCCAGTTCTAATAAATCAACCCCATGGTCATAATTCTTACTTAATCTCCAGAGAATGGAAAATCACATTGTATGCTACTACAGCCAAAGTCACTTATTTTCTTTCAGTTCCAAAATATTCAGCTCCATAGTATTTAGAAGCACTCCTTAGTTAACATAGGCCACTATCTGTGTGAACAGGACTGTTCAGATTTACCTAAGTAAACAGATGCAGTGATCTTTCTAGAGCAATTTATCTTTTCACATCTGTCATGCTTTCCTGGGTTGACAGTATGTCTTTGAAACACAAGGTGCATTATTTGTTGAGTGAGTTGGTGTTAATCAGGAAAGGAGTTTCCTTATTGTGACATCCTCCTCTTCTACTTTAGAAATTCAAATGACCGCTGTTACAAATATTTTTCCCCTGGTTAAAACTGGGGCTATACCTAAATTAAAGCTGAACTCCATCTTTTGTTAGACTTTACTGTCCCTCACTAACATGTGAGTCCGCTGGAGATATGGTATAAACTGTATGTAGCTGCAGCTTTATTCAGCATACAGCACTGTTTCCGATTCGAGCTTAGACTTCCTTTCTTGTACCACAGTAGAGTCCATCACAGCGGCGCTCAGCCATTTACAGAAAGTGGTGTATTCTATCAAGGAATACAAAGCTTCCTCTGATTGGCTGAATCTGAGGTTGTGACATCATCAGTCCACCTCTCTGACTCATCAAATCAGAGGAAGCTTTGTATTCATTCATAGAATGCATAATTTTCTGTGAATGGCTGAGCACCACTGTGATAGACTCTACTGTGTCATGGGTACGAGACAGGAAGTTTTGGCTTGAACCGGAACACAGTGCACATGTTAGTAAGGGACATACCGTGTTTCCCCGAATATAAGTCTTATATTAATTTTGGCAACAAAAGCCCCGGTAAGGCTTATTTTCCGGGTAGGGCTTGTCATGTTCTGACTTCTCTCCCCATCTCCCTCCCTGCCTGTCAGGAATCCCCAGTGGCCTGTGGAACTGAGTAAAAGTGCTTATAAAATCCTAGAATGCACTGTATTACAGTAGTATATCATCTAAACTGTACGTTTCTGTAATCTATTTGTGATAAATACCTTCTTATAGCGCCGCTCTGCACTTCTCTTCCCCGCTCCGAGCACTGCAGGGGGGGGGGGGGGCAAGATCCCCTGCTGACAGCTGGGAGAAGAGGAGGAGAGCAGCGGAAGGTCAGCTTAGCACCGAGCAGGGCTATAAGGAGGTATTTATCACAAATAGATTACAGATACATACACAGTTTACATTATATAATACAATTTTACAACCACTTTAAACTGGGGCTTAACTTTTGGGTAGGGCTTATATTGCAGCCCGCCCCCAAAATCACAGTAGGGCTTATTTTCAGGGTAGGTCTTATTTTTGGGGAAACACAGTAGTTTCCTTGGGATGTAATGTCTAACAAAATATGGAGTTCAGCTTTAATGTGTGATAGTTGCTGCTTGTTACTGCCCTAACTTGTGTGTTGATTTCACACTCTGCCTTCTAGCTTCTAAGTAAAAATAAGTATCATACACAGAACCTTGTAGCTGTGCAATCTTCATAACTACAGGACTATTATCTGATAATATTATGTATACTTAGGAGACCATGTGTGTTATTAGCATAAGGTTAGGGAGTTGGAAGAGTGAAAACTGATTGATAGATTTTGGGTAACCTCTCACTTCTAGTTCCAAGGGACTTGTGTCAGAGTACAGTTAGCTATAGATGGTTTGAAATTTGGCCGCTTCAGCAGGTACCAGCCAAATGTCGATCCGTGTATGGCCATCCTCGTACAACAGAAGAAAAACTTTCACTAGTTGTTCCCCCCACCCCCCTCCCAAAATACTTACCTGTATCGATCCAGTACTATGCTCACCTGCAGTTGCGCTGGTTCTCTCTCTTCCCCTCTCTGCAGAAGCTGAAAGCATTGGCGGGGATCTTAGAAGAGGAGGTTTGGGGCTGCTCTGTGCAATACCATGTTTGTTATTTAAAAAAATAAATATATGGCTCTACAACCGCTTTGTGTTTGAACTTAAAAGGCAACTTCAGGTTTGGCAGCCCCCGGTCTTCCACCAACTTCCTGGTGCTGCATTTCTATATACTTCTGTTTTTCAAGTTGTCTCAGTCACAAGAGAAGAGGAGTCTTTTTCCTCTTCTTTTGTCCTCTAACATTGTGAGCTCAAGCCCCTCATGGACTTACCACAGAAAGTGGTCCCTAAAGGTTGTTCAACCTAAAAGACCCCCAACAGCATTAGATGGAGCTTAGTGTGTGCAAAGGACAGTGTTGAAGAGAAGATGCAGTGTTGCTTATCTTAAATGGATTATAAAGCCTTGTTTATTTTTTTTCATTAAAATAACAAACATGTCATACTTACCTGCTCTGTGCAATGGTATTTGCACAGAGCAGCCCCCGATCCTCCTCTGATCAGGTCCCCCACCGGCGCTCCTGGCTCCTCCTCCCCAACGAGTGCCCCCATAGAAAGTCACTTACTATGGGGGCACTCATTCGTACTTGCTCCCGAGCCCTGCTCTGTGTGTCCATAAGACACGCAGGGAGGGGCCTCTCCCTCTCCCTCGTCACTGGCTCTGATTGACAGCAGCGGGAGCCAATGGCTCCCGCTGCTGTATCTGAAACAAAGAGGAGCGAGAGAGCCTCGGCTCTCATGCACATTGCTGGATTGAGGTTGGACTGAGGTATGTATTTAGGGGTGCTGCGGGGGAAGCTGCATGCAGAAGGTTTTTTACCTTACAGCATAGAATGCAGTAAGGTAAAAAAAAAAAAAAAAACTTCTGCCTTTACAACCAGTTTAGGCACTTGAGTGGTTTAATTAAATAAATAACTAAATAAATTGGGCTTTGAGATCCTGTTTATGTAGCAATCTTCTCACCCCCTCTCTTAAAAGACAAGTTCACCTTTTGTAACATGTTATTTCGGGTGTAACCTGTAGCATGTTGCTTTGGAGCAGCCAACCCCTTTCCCCCTCACCCCCATGAGACAGCAGCTGGGGGAATCTTCTCCCCACAACCGCTGTTACATTTTAAAAACAGCGCAGCTGTGCATGGCTCCACCTACACAGCTGAGTCATTCATTCACAGAATTCTGTGAATGAGTGAACTACAGATCCTCCTAGTTCATTGATTCTTTCTGCTCTTTAGTAACCGTTTGCCCATATGGGAGGTATGGGCAGACAGCCTGTGTTTTTTTTATTTTTTTTATGTGCGATCACTGCCGGCGGCTATAACTGCCAGCAGTGATCATTGTATTGTGACGGCTGGGAAACCCCCTGCTGTCAGAATACAGTCACACAGCGGGAGGGATTCCCCCATTAATAATGACTGTGTTGATGGGGTAATTGAGCAATTTTCTTTCGTTCAACCTTGTATAACGTAGGGTCTTGCTTTAGGTGTCTAAAGAGGGTTTTATTTTTATTTTTTTAATGTCAATGGGTTGGAAGGGGCTGGGGGGCACATTTACTGAGTGATGATAGGCTTTCATAGTTGTGGTGTGAAGAGGCTTAAAAAAAACATTACTGTAAGCAGATGTTTTTATTTTAGATATCATTTTCATATGGGTATTCATTGATCATGTATTTATCACCTGAGAGATGCCAGTGGTTGTGTTTCTTTTCAGGTGGTGTATGCGCCAAATCAGATTTCACAAAGCTTTAATTGACATTGGGAACCTTGAACTGTACTATAACAGGCTTATGAGTGATGATAGTCTACGCACAAAACGAATGCCCTTGTGGATCGCTCTATAGGAAATAAAATGCCTTTTGTTTCTGTGGCTAGATAAGCTGCATTGTTCCTAAGCTACTGAGCTGCTGTTGAATCGTAATCCCAAGGGCCCAATTTTGAGCTTGGGCAGGGAGACCAATATTACTTCTTATTGCTGCTCATTAGTGCTTACTAGGATTTTCCTGGTTTGGAGGGAGATTCCAGGTCTGCACATAGGCTGCATTTGCACATGGGTTACCCTGTAAGCTGAAGTGCAACCTGTTGTGCTTAGGCAGGACTTGTGGCAACTGAGAAGAATTGGAAATTAAAGTTGCTGACTCCGAGACCTAATCTTACACAATAAAAATTGTGATAGCTGTACTTTGTTCTGTCCCACAATATGTCCGTGTGAAACACACTGGGATTCATTCTTCCCTGCTGTAACCAGATACAAACTTTCGGCACCTCTGCTGTTTTTTATGTTTCTTTATTTATAAAGCTTTATTGTAAGTAGTGCAAACTCACAAAGCCAAAATGTATTGCGTCACTCAAAGCCAGACCCTCTAACACTCCTTCAATGCCTTTCTCACCCAGTAGGGGCTTAGTCATGAGGTTGGAGTACTCGAGCACGGAGGGGGTTATATATATGATCCACAATTAAAGTGGAAGTAAACCCCCCTATCGTTTTCAGCCAAGGAAGCTGCCATCTTTGCCTCTGTTTAATCTTCAACTGCCACGGTGCTGCACATGTGATCCGTTATGACACCAGCCATTGGATGGTTTGACTGTTTGGTTGAGAGCACAGCCAATGTGCAGTTAGCATTTCCGGCATGCCTTTTTTTTTAAACTGTTAAATCGATGGGTTTACTTCCGCTTTAATGATTCAGAATAAAGCCTTATTTACCAATATGGTTCTCTTTTTAAAAGAATAGTGTTCTCATTTTTACATATACACAATTCATGTCTGTTATGTAATAATAGATTGCATAGTAGAAAAACTATACACAACTTTTTTTTTAAAAGCAAGTACCGTATATACTCGAGTATAAGACGAGTTTTTCAGCACATTTTTTTGTGCTGAAAGTGCCCCCCTCGGCTGTTACTCGAGTCAATAATAACTTTTCTGCAGCAAAAAATGAAATTTTCCGACCCGACTTTGGTGCCCCGTATATCGGGGCCACTTGGCGCTAGGGACCACAAGTTTGGATATGTTGTAGTGTTGGTTCTACTGGGTTTTTGGGGTTCCTAGCACCAAGTGGCCCGGAGATATGGGGCCGCAAAGTCGGGTTGGAAAATTTCATTTTTTGCTGCAGACAAGTGCTTCCCAGTGGAACCAACATTACAACATATCCAAATTTGGGATTCCTAGCACGACATACAGGGCCCCAAAGTCGGTCAACTGTGTCCATCTGCAGCAATGTCATTTCGGGACCCTTTGGGTCCAGAGACCCCAACTTTTGGCTGCAGCTAGGGGGCATCTAGGAACCCTTAACTACCAAGTTTAAAGTTCAAGGGATCTATGGCTGCAAATGGGCACAGTGAGGCATGCAAATGGGCACAGTGAGGCTGCAAATGGGCATTGTTGACCCCCTTTTCCACTTACAGTAGCTGCGCATTTCTTACCCTAGGCGAGTCAATACGTTTTTCCAGTTTTTTGTGGTAAAATTAGGTGCCTCGGCTTATATTCGGGTCGGCTTATACTCAAGTATATATGGTACATAGAAATACCTGTTGGGCTGCCAGTTGTAGTCTAGTAGGGACAACTGGGCAAAACATGGTGACTGTATTGCAGCTATGTACCGCACATGCTTTTTTATTTTGTCCAAACTGTGCTGCTAAAAAATGTACCTAAAGCCCAACATTTTTTTTTTTTTCACATTTACATTTTGGATAGAGTATGAAAGACGACTCTCCAATCACTGGAGGGATCATCTTAAGGATGGTCAATCTGCATAGAACACGAAATGTAGAAAATCATTTTGTACAAATAAATAATTCTTCCCACTAAAACCAACATCTTTTAATGCAATATATTTTTAAAAACAAGAAATTAAAATATTTCTTTAAATAATCCTGCAGCAGGAAAAAAGGGGAAGAGGAAGAATTAGGGGAAAGGCCATGGAGGGGAGAGGGAAGAGAAAAGGCGGGTGTCTCATTGTCTGATCTACAGTATATCCAAACTATTACTACTGATAATGATTAACATTTCATTCAAAATTCAAACCATGGAGTGTAAGAGTTGAAAATAGAATCCAGAATACTTCTTTCCTACTAAGGATAGAGAACTGATCACCTGCACTAATAGGATTATCTTCTCTTTCCATAATCTGTAGGGATTCGGTGCTAGAATTTATGTATTTGCACAAAATGATTTGCTACATTTTGTGTTTTATGCAGATTGACTATCCTTAAGATGTTCCCTCCAGTGATTGGAGAGTCGTCTTTCATACTCTATCCAAAATTGAAATGTTTAAAAAAAAAATGTTGGGCTTGAGGTAAATTTTTTAGCAGCACAGTTTGTCTGGGCAAAATAAAAACGCATTTGCAGTACATATGTGCAATACACTCACCATGTTTTGCCCAGTTGTCCCTACTAGACTACAACTGGCAGCCCAGCAGGTATTTCTATGTACTTGCTTTTAAAAAAGTATTATAAAACTGCACAGTTTACCGCATATGTGCTCTGTCCACAAACCGAGATACAGAGGGAGAGACAGACTTTCCAATAAAATATAAATGTTTGTGTATATGGAGCCAGCCACATTTGCAGATTACATAAACCCCAACTCTGGTACTCCAACAATGTTACAAGAACTAAACACAGCAATTAATGTCTAAACCACTGGCAAAAGAAGTGAGAAAGCTCCTAAGTGAAAATGTGATTCGTTAGTATTACAAGGTCTCAGGTGTGAATGGGGAGCAGGTGTGTTAAATTTGGTATTATCACTCTCACTCTCTCATACTGGTCACTGGAAGTTGAATATGGCACCTCATGGCAAAGAATTGCTCTACATAAAGATAGCCTAGGCTATAAGAAGATTGCCAAGACCCTGAAATTGAGCTGCAGTACGGTGGCCAAGACCTTACAGTGGTTTAACAGGACAGGTTCCACTCAGAACAGGCCTCGCCATGGTCGACCAAAGAAGTTGAGTGCACGTGCTCAGCGTCATATCCAGAGGTTGTCTTTGGGAAATAGACGTATATGTGCTGCCAGCATTGCTGCAGAGGTTGAAGGGGTGGGGGGGGGGCATACGCTGCACACTGCATCAAATTGGTCTGCATGTCTGTCATCCCAGAAGGAAGCCTCTTCTAAAGATGATGCACAAGAAAGCCAGCAAACACTTTGCTGAAGACAAGCAGACTAAGGACATGGATTACTGGAACCATGTCCTGTGGTCTGATGAGACCAAGATAAACTTATTTGGTTCAGATGTCAAGCATGTGTGGAGGCAACCAGGTGAGAAGTACAAAGACAAGTGTCTCTTGCCTATAGTCAAGCATGGGGGTGGGAGTGTCATGGTCTAGGGCTGCATGAGTGCTGCCCGCACTGGGGAGCTACAGTTCATTGAGGGAACCATGAATGCCAACATGTACTGTGACATACTGAAGCCGAGCATGATCCCCCTCCCTTCGTAATCTGGGCCGCAGGGCAGTATTCCAACATGATAATGTCCCCAAACACACTTCCAAGTCTACCGCTGCCTTGCTAAAGAAGCTGAGGGTAAAGGTGATGGACTGGCCAAGCATGTCTCCAGACCTAAACCCTATTGAGCATCTGTGGGGCATCCTCAAATGGAAGGTGGAGGAGCACAAGTTCTCTAACATCCACCAGCTTAGTGATGTCATCATGGAGGAGTGGAAGAGGACTCCAGTGGCAACCTGAGAAGCTCTGGTGAACTCCATGCCCAAGAGGGTTAAGGCAGTGCTGGCAAATAATGGTGGCCACACAAAATATATTGACACTTTGGGCCCAATTTTGACATTTTCACTTAGGGGTGTACTCACATTTGTTGCCAGCGGTTTATACATTAATGGCTGTGTGTTGAGATATTTTGAGGGGACAGCAAATTTACACTGTTATACAAGCTGTGCGCTTACTACTTTCTTTACATTATAGCAAAGTGTAATTTCTTCAGTGTTGTCACATGAAAAAAATCTAATAAAATATTTACAAAAATGTGAGGGGTGTACTCACTTTTGTGAGATACTGTGTGTGTGTATATATATATATACGTGTGTGTATGTGTGTATGTATGCATGTATGTGTATGTGTATGTGTATGTGTGTATATATATATATATATTATGTATGTGTGTGTGTGTGTATATATATATATATATATATATATATATATATATATATATATATGTGTGTGTGTGTGTGTGTGTGTGTGTATATATATATATATATATATATATATATATATATAATGTTATGTTAAAACTATAAGGATATTAACATTTATGACAGAACTGTCTGTACTATACGAACAGAAGCAATCTAATTGCTTTATGCAAATGACATCACTCTCAGCTGTACTGTCTGGCTTAAGGCCATGCATAACCATATAGGTGAGTGCGCACCAATACGTGATAGGTGAGACCGGCTGTGTGTTTAAACTGGCTATAACTGGACAGATGTTGTATCTGTTAGGAATGATCAGTGAAACCTGCATTGAGCACTATGGATTGGATTTTGCTCGCTCTTTGGAAAGTTTTCTCTTTTTCTAAAATGCATTATAGAAAACAAAAAATCCAACATTCTAGCTTAGCTTGTTTCACTGATATATTGCACTTACTGTTGACTCACAACTCCACAAGCTCAAATAGTGTTGGAGTCTGTTGTATTTTTTGTAAAAAAGAAAGCCTCATGCACACAGGGCATTTATTTAACTCTCCGAGAAGCCAGCAGCGCATTTGCAGGAAAAATGCCTGACGCTTGTAAAAAGTCTAAGGCCCCTTTCACACCGGGGCGTTTTTCATGCGGTGCGGCGCTAAAAATAGCGCCTGTTCACCGCATGAAAAAATCCGGCCCTTTTAACTCCAGTGTGAAAGCCGGCGGGCTTTCACACTGGAGCGGTGCGCTAGCAGGATGACAAAAAAAGTCCTGCTAGCAGCATCTTTGGAGCGGGATAGGAGCGGTGTGTTCACCGCTCCTATACCGCTCCTTCCCATTGATTACAATGGGAGACCGCGGCTACGGCGGCGCTCTGCGGGGGGTGTTTAACCCTTTTTCGGCCGCTCGCGGGGGGTAAAACCGCACCGCGAGCGGCCGAAAACCGCGGTGAAAACGACGGTAAAGCAGCGCTAAATATAGCGCTGCTTTACCGTCACCGCGGCTCACCGCCCCAGTGTGAAAGGGGCCTAAAAGTTTTGCAAGCTTTTAGGAGCTCTTACAGGCATCAAGCTCTTTTGCATTGATTAATTTCATGTTCATTTCAAATAATTTATTCTGGCCATTGAAATTAATTAATGCTCAAGCACTAAACGTGCCTAGCGTTTAGGCGCTTTTAGCAGCTTTTAATTGCTTCAAGCTTTTTTTTTTTTTTTTTTTTGCTCAAACTGCTGCTCCTGGAGGCACTGGCAGTTTTTTTTCCTGCCTCTAAAAACCTCTAAAAGCTTCTGCCACTAAATGCTGCTAAAAGCCGATGTGTGCATGGACACATCGGGGTTGATTTACAAAAGGCAAATAGACTGTGCACTTTGCAAGAGAGGTTGCTCCATAGCTTGGGAAATGAACAGAAGCTTTGCTGACTTCCATCATCCAATCATGTACAATCAAAAAAACGCGGTTTATTTATTCTCCTTGCATGTGATTGGGTATTCTTTGTAAAATTAATATTTAACTAATTTACTAAGCTCTGGAGCAACTGCACTTTGCAAAGTGCACAGGCTGTTTGCCTTTAGTAAACTTTGTAGGCTAACATGCAGGGGAGTTTAGAGGCAGGGAAAAAAAGACCCTTTTCACACTGGAGGCGTTTTTCAGGCGCTTTAGCGCTAAAAATAGCGCCTGAAAAAAGCCTCAGCTGCAATCCCAGTGTAAAAGCCTGAGTGCTTTCACACTGGGGTGCTGCGCTGGCAGGGCGTCGCAAAAAGTCCTGCCAGCAGCTTTTTTGCACCGCTCCTCCACCGCTCCTGCCCATTGAAATCAATGGGCAGTGCCGCCGAACCATTGGCAAAGCGCCTGCAGCAGCATTTTTTGCGGGCGGATTTAACCCTTTTTCGGCCGCTAGCGGGGGTTAAAAATGCCCGCCGAACCATTGGCAAAGCGCCTCAGGGACGCACCAGACACCCTGCTGTGAGCCATAGCTTGTGCAAACCCGGTCTTATGCAGGTACATGTATGAACTTTTCCTACCACTTTTAAAGCTAAACTCTAGGCAGGAAGGGCCATAGATAATTTTTTTCAGCAGCAGGTACTAAGTAAAAGTCTTTTTAAATATCAAAAATTGCGCCAAAATTATAAAGATTGGAAAAAGGAAAAACGATGTGTTGCCCCTGGTAAGCAATCACTTCCTTAATTCTATTTTATCAGGTCCTTTAGAAAATCGAACCTGATTTCATTTTTTTCCTTCTTCCAGTTTTCATGAACACTGCCCTGTAAGGTTGGCTATTGTCCAGTCTAGTACACGCGATCGGAAATTCCGCCAGCAAAAGTCTGATGAGAGCTTTTGGTCCTAAAATGTGACTGTGTGTATGCTCCATCAGATTTTTGCTGGTGGAATTCCAGCCAGCAAAAGATTGAGAGCAGGTTCTCAATTTTTCGGTCGGAAAAAGTTTTGATCGGAAATTCCGATCGTCTGTACCAATTCTGTACCAATTCGGACGCGCAAAATTCCTACGCATGCTCAGAAACAAGCATGCTCGGAAGCATTGAACTTAAAGTGGAAGTAAAGTCGATTTTTGCACTTTCACCTACAGGTAAGCCTATAATGAGGCTTACCTGCAGGTAAAAAAAAATATCTCCTAAACCTGTACGGTTTAGGAGATATTCCCCGTGCAATGCGCCGCTGACTGCAGCGGCGCATGCGCACGGGGGGATTCTCGGCCGAAAGGCCGGCAGAATCCGAACCCTGCCGGGATGAAGTCTCCCGTGCGCATGCGCGGGAGTGACGACATCGCGGCTCCAGCCACTCACAGCGCTGGAGCCGCGATACCCGGAAGACACGCCGAGGCAACATGTCAGCGACCTCGGCGTGGACCAGGTGAGTTACCGACGCCTCGTTCTAAGGTAAGTATTTCATAATGAGCTAGTATGCGGTGCATACTAGCTCATTATGCCTTTTCCCTTACAGGTGTATAAAAATTAAAAAATATGTCAGCGGGTTTACTACCGCTTTAATTTTCTTGGCTCGTCGTAGTGTTGTATGTCACCGCGTTCTTGAGGTTCGAAAGTTCAGCAAACTTTTGTGTGACCGTGTGTATGCAAGCCAAGCTTGAGCGGAATTCCAAGATTTTTCTGACAGAAAATCCGCTCGTGTTACGCGGCATTAGTGTCCAAACTGAATAGGTGCAAAGTGAGTGTGCTGCCTACCTACAAGGAGATGGTGCCCTTTGCACCTCCTCAGTAAGGTTGGCTATTATGGTGCAAAGTGCACCATGTTGTGTCAGAGCATTCACTGACTTTTTTAACTTTTAGGGCACTTTCACACTAAGGTGGTAGGGGCAGTAGCGGCACTTTACTGCTGTCTAAACTGCGCTTTGCCGCCGCTAGCGGCGTGCTTTTAACCCCCCTAAGGGGTTAAAAAAGGGGTTAAAACATTCTGCTCGTGATCCTGAATTGTGGTAAATCGCGAGACGCCCTTGCGATTCCTGTCACTTCCAATGGCACATCGATCGTGGCATGATTTTCCCCACGATTGTTGTCCGATGAATCGCGGTAAAATTGTGCAACAAATCGCGGTCGGCCTGTCGTCCAAAAGAAGTTATTTTGGGCAACAGGCGTACAGCAATTCTGTTTGCGGAATTTTACCGCGATTTGTCAGGCGACACTCGAGGGAAAATTTCTCCATGATCGCAGTGCCATTGGAAGGCACAGGGATCGCAAAGGGCACCTCACGATTTGCCGTGATTCAGGATCCTGGGCCGAATCGTGACAATTCCGCCCGCGATCAGGGGAGTCTAGATGTAAACGGAGCCTAATGGTTTAGTCTCGCTGTAATATTCAAACCCAAAACATCAAATCAAATCAAATCAAATCAAAAACAATCAAATGTAAGAATGTTGGAAAGCTACCTACATGTTTGCACTTTTTTTCAGGGGCTTGTGTCCGATTTACTGTGTTGGCAGTAAGAAGTTTGGCGCTGAAGTAGGAAAAAAAAATTGCTATAAAACCAATCAGCTTCCCACTGACATTTCTGCAGTCCAGGTTTGAAAATAAAACAAGAATTGATTGCTATGGGCGTCAACAAATATATTGTTGTACATCAAACACTTTGGGCTTACATTGATAAGGGAACATAAACTACAAATCAATTCAAGCAGATACATTTTAACTCAAACACTATTATTCTAATGGATGGGTACAATTAAATTAAGGGGTACATTTAAAAGGCAGCTGTATGGCCACAAAAGAGCTTTGCATATTTATAAAGCACTGCAATGTTCTTTACCAATGTGGATTGCACCCCAGTGGCTTCTGGAGTCCTAAACCAACGTAGCACAATATACATGATTGGTAGTGTAATAAAAAAGCCAGGAGTAGGTCACATGCCAGGCTCAATAGCGCCATCTATGTTTTTTGAATGGACCTCAATACTGAGAAATACTGTAGAGTATACTAAAAAGCGGTTAGCGCTATCTGATTTTTTATTTTTTTTGTCAATTTTTGATGTCTACTAATGTAACAGAATTGCACCTGGGGGTAGCTTCCTTGTAAACAGTAACATAACCCTTCCTTCATCTTTAGAACATCCTAATCATATCCTAATAGCTAGGTGGCAATGCCAGATTATTCCTACAGGTAGTAGAATTAGAAAATCACTGTTCCTGGGGGTACAAAGGTCTTGTTATTTTTATTATTTTAATAGCTACAAATACTTTAGCTGCTGGTTTTTAATAAACAGACCCTTACCAGACCAGGAATCCAGACTGGTCTTCACCCAAGCTGTTTTTTCTGCAGTCTTCGGATCCCTGGTGCTGCCATCCTGCCTGTGGAAAGCGGGCTGCGTCTTCCTGCTGTTTCACAGCAGCTTTTCACTGCGCATGCGCGGGACATACTGCACTGACAGATTGGTCCCTCAGCCTCCTGGGATGTGTGATGTGGCCCAGGAGGTTGCAGGCAGGGGAAGAGTTGGGGGATACCAACATCCACTCTTCTCACCTAGATGAGAAAAGCAGAGGTAGTAACAGGCACAGAAATGGCAGAGGAGGGAGGAGGATTAGAGGAACTTACTTTTTTTTAAGTGAAGTTCTTATTTAAAGCCTTTGTTTCCCCAACACTTCATATTCCTGATATGTGCCTGTTGTACCATGTACTTGTATGAGAAAGTATTCTGTTCTCTTTGTATTGCTTCCTTTGTGTGAAATCCCTGGAGTTCCTGCTAGTCCTCTTCCTCTTCCATTTCCTATTAAAAATTGACCACGCTAAGCAGGAGAGCACAGCATGGTCAGTTCTCTAGCTATGCTGGCAACTCACTGTAATCTCCAATGACCAGATTTGTCCTGACACGCCCCCAGCTGCACAGCCATTCGCTTGTTAGCTCAGTGTGCTGCTGCTTCTCCACCCCCAGCTCTTATGCAGCTGAGAACAGAGGGAAGGTTATCATTTATTAAAAAAAAAAGGAAAAAGGGTATTTTATAATGTTTTTGTTTTTTTTGTTATAGCTATACAAAAATATTTTGCCCTTAATTTCTATTTTACACTGAATGGGAGATGAAAGGCGATCATTTGAAAACACTTTAAGCTTGAATGTCTTTAACCACTTTCCGCCCGGCCTTAGCAGAAAGACGGCCGGGCGGGGGTTAAGTTATCCTGACTGGGCATCATATGATGTCCAGCAGGATAACAGCCGCCGCCCCCCCGGTGGGGGGGGGGGGCGCATCGCGGCGATCAGTGGTGCGGTGTGACAGTCTGACACACCGCTACACAGATCTCGGTAAAGAGCCTTCAACAGAGGCTCTTTACCACGTGACCAGCCATGTCCAATCACGGCTGACCACGATGTAAAAAGGAAGAGCCGTTGATCGGCTTTTCCTCATTCGCGTCTGACAGACGCGAGTAGAGGAGAGCCGGTCGGTGGCTCTCTTGACAGGGGGGGTCTGCGCTGATTGTTTATCAGCGCAGCCCTCCCTTGGATGTCCACACTGGACCACCAGGGAAGCCTCCAGGACCACCAGGAAAGCACCTTACGTGGATGGCCAGGTACATCCACCATGGCCATCCACATGTGCAAATTAATGCCCAACATAAGCCAATCAGTGCCCACAAATGGGCACTGACTGGCACCTCTATGGCACAAATAAAATGAGTGATGCCCAGCAATGCCACCCATCAGTATCATCAGTGCCATCTATCAGTGCCCATCCATGCCCATCAGTGCCACCCATAAGCACCCATCAGTGCCACCCATAAGCACCCATCAGTGCCACCCATAAGTCCCCATAGTGCCACCTATGAGTGCCCATCAGTGCCGCCTATCAGTGCCCATCGGTGCCCATCAGTGCCACCTTTTTAGTGCCAGTCAGTTTACAAAAAATTTTAACAGAAACAAAGAAAAACTTTATTTTTTTTTCAAAATTTTTTTTTTTTTAATTTGTTGTGCAAAAAATAAAAACCGCAGAGGTGATCAAATACCACCAAAAGAAAGCTCTATTTGTGGGAACAAAATTATAAAAAATTTGTTTGGATACAGTGTAGCATGACCGCGCAATTGTCATTCAAATTGCAACAACGCTGAAATCTGAAAATTGGCTTGGGCGGGAAGGTGTATAAGTGCCTGGTATTGAAGTGGTTAATGTCCTGTTAGATATTAAAATGCTGACCATTTTATTTTTGGGACATTATTAAACAAAAATTAAGAACTCGTTCTATAGTAACTG
The DNA here is from genome assembly GCA_028564925.1 of Lithobates sylvaticus. NCBI lineage: Eukaryota > Metazoa > Chordata > Amphibia > Anura > Ranidae > Lithobates > Lithobates sylvaticus. The sequence continues at coordinate 82,261,753 of CM053031.1, forward strand.
CTCAACTTAAAAATAAAAAAAAAAAAAAAACACACACGTACTATAGATTTAGAAGGACGTAATAAGTTTCAACCCAGAGCAACCAGTCGGAAATGCATCTTTTAGTGACTTGATTATTATAAATTCAAATCTAAGAATAACCACTCAGCATGTGTTTTTTTTTTTTTTTTTACCCTACATGTTTGTGGGGAAATAAAAGGTGGCAACTAAAAGAAAAAAAAAAGATTATATATATATATATATATATATATATATATATATATATATATATATATATATATATATAAAATTATATTTCCTGACAGGCTCCATGGCAGCATACGTGTGGGTTGGCCCCGCCTCCATAACTACCCAATAGGACCCCTCTCCCATAAATCTTTGCTCCTGGCTGCTATCCGTGTTCCTTTTTTGTCCTCCTCCGTAGGACCATGTGGTTCTCCTACCTGAAGATGACTTCACAGCGATCGATCGGCCGAATGACTGAATTGTTTCCTCCGATAGGCCTTGACTGTTAAGCAGGGTATGGAGAGTAATTGCAGAGTAGCGCTGAAGAAAGGTTATCTTACCTTAAAAGTGCGCCGGCCTGTTTACCTGTTGCTACAGGTGGCCCTTATCTGCTGGGAGGTCCGGTGTGTGCGTGCCTTGGATCGTTCGGCCAGGTGATCGTTGGTGGAGTGGTGAGTCTGTATCTGTCCATGGCAGCAGTGTTTATGTGTGTGCCCATTGATTATATCCTTTTCCTCTGTCTATTGCTATTTGTATGCTGTTTGCTGGACGCTTCTGCGTTCCAGCAAACTACTCTCTTCGATTTCCGGGTCCGCGGGCGTTCTGCGCATGCGCGGACCCGATGTGAGAGCGAGGCTTGGTTCTCGCGCATGCGCGCTGAGGATCCCGGCGTCGGATGACGCCGATGACGTCACGGGCGGCAAATTTAAAAACCTTGCAAAGCTGACAGAGCCCTGGGAATGATTGCGGACGCCACAGCGACTTCCCGGGGCTAGTATTTCGGCGGTTCAAGGTAGGAACAGTCCTTATGCTGGGGCTTGGTTGGATTATTGCTGTATTTTGTCTGAAGATTGTATTTTTTACTGCAGTGTCAGGCTTGGTGTTTTTGGACATTATGGATGCTTCACTGCCCCCTAGTGGCCAGCCCGCTCATGTTAGGTAGGTCCTAAAGTACATTTGTTATATTTCTAATATTGAAGAGAGTAAGCATAGGCAGCAAATATGACCTGTCCCTTCTGTCTGTCTCTCTGTGTTCACAGCCCTTCCAAATCTGATCCACAACCTAGTGCCTATAGACGCAGTGGATCGTCAAAATCGCACCACCGCAAATCCTCCTCAAAATCCAGCCACCATAGGTCCGCCAGGTCGGAACAGCGTGACAGGGATTATTCCCGCCCCCCTGTGGCTCACTCCAGCAAGAGGCCAGAGAAAGCATGTTGGGGGTGCAAAATGCCTGTACCAGCAGACAAATCCTTATGTGACCATTGTTTCACTAAGGCAGCGGATGAGAGAGACGGCGCTGACCAGCGCCTAGAATCAATGGTGAGACGAGTGGTAAAAGAATCCCTGCAGGAAAGGGAAGCTCAACAGCCCTGTGAATCCCCGGCAGACCCGCTAGATCCTATAGTAGGAGAGGGGGTACTACAAGAAACATGGGATTCATCCCAACCTAGCCGCCATTCTGCCCTTGTCTCAGACAGTGAATCGGATCCGGAAGATCCAGGTTTGGGGTTTGACTATGGTTTGGTTCCCTCCCTGGTTAAAGCTGTGAGAGAGGCTCTGAAGTGGGAGGATCCTGTCACCTCCCCCCCGAAGCAGAGGAAATTTTTTTAAACAGCTCAATAAGGAGCGTCAATTTTTTCCGTTTCTGTCTGAATTGGGTGATATTATTTCAGAAGAGTGGAGCAAGATGGATAAAAAGAGTTCCATGCAATCCAAAGTCCTTAAACTTTACCCCTTTAAGGAAGAAGATGTGAAACACCTGGAGTCAGCTCCAATGGTAGATGCAGCACTTATGCGTCTGGTGAGATATGTGACTCTCCCCTTAGAAGACACTGTGTCATTCAAGGATCCTTTAGAGAGACGGATCGATTCAGATCTAAAGAAAATCTATTTGACCTCCGGGATGGCGTGCAAGCCAGTGCTTGCGATCGCAGCAGTGTCAAAGGCCATAGAATTCTGGGCTGACAGCATTGAAGAATACCTGAGAGGCATTTCGATAGACACAGCTAAAGACTCACCTATTCAAGAGATTAGGATGGCTTCAGCCTTCTTGGGGGAGGCATCCATTGATGTCATTCGCCTGATGTCTCGGGATATGCTGGCAGCCGTTTCGGCGCGACGTGCATTGTGGCTCCGTCCGTGGCTCGCAGACCCTGCTTCTAAGCAGGCTTGGTGCCGCATCCCCTTTGAAGGGTCCTCATTATTCGGCAATAAGCTTGATTCTGCCATATCCCGGGCCACAGGTGGGAAGTCTGGGTTTCTCCCTCAGGATAGGCGTCCTCAAAATCAGAGACGCTCTTTTCCAAGAAGACAGAATGCGGATCGTGCCAGGGATGCACGCAGCTATAAACCCGGCCGAGAATTCTCCAGGACATGGAGGTCCAGGCAGTCTTCTTTCAAGAAGGCCTCTAAAGGTGGTTCCTCTGGGAACCAGGAGGCTGGGAAGTCCTTTTGAAATTGGGCCCGCTCAGACATGTCGGGTGGGGGCCCGTCTTCTCCACTTCAAACATGTTTGGGCGGCCTCAATTCGGGACTATTGGACCGTAAAGACAGTATCGTCCGGTCACAAGTGGGTCTTCTGCAACACTCCAAAACTCAGATTCATCCCTACTACTCTTCCAAGCTCAGAAGAGAAAAGACAGGTCCTGTTGACCTACGTAAGCTGTTTATTGGAACAAGGAGCAGTCGTACCCGTCCCAGAAGAAGAGAGGGGCGAAGGCATGTATTCACCCCTGTTTTTGGTGCAGAAGAAGAACGGCACATGGAGGCCAGTAATAGACCTGACTCACCTCAACTCATTCATCCGCAAGGAGAAATTCAAGATGGAGTCCCTACTTACCATACAACAGTCAGTACACTTGGGAGACTGGTTAATATCAATCGACCTGAAAGACGCATATTTTCATGTGCCTGTGACAAGGGACTTCCACAAATTCCTCCGCTTCGCGGTAGGCAACCAACACCTTCAGTTCATTTGTCTACCCTTCGGGTTAACCACGTCACCCCGGGTTTTTTCCAAGGTGCTATTGGCGGTAGTGGCTCTTCTCAGGGTCAAGGGTGTGCGTCTCCACCATTACTTGGACGACCTGCTTCTACTATCTCAGAGCAAGGATCAGCTATTAGTTCACAAAGAGGTTGTCATCTCTACCCTGCAAGAGTTCGGGTGGCTCCTGAACTTAGAAAAGAGCCAGCTAGAGCCATCTCAGTCCCTCGTGTTTCTGGGCGCTCTTTTCAACACCGTGGAGGGTTCCATCTCCCTCCCAGAGGAGAAAATCATGGTAATCCAAGACAGGATTCAGGAGGCACGTGGATCAACTCACCTTTCTGCTCTCCAGTGCCTGAAAATAATTGGTACGATGACAGCAACCATTCCCATGGTGAAGTGGGCCCAGTGGCATACCCGTCCCTTTCAGAAGGGATTTCTGCATCAGTGGAACTCTGTCGACCAGAATCAGCGCATCTTCCTTACCCCATCTATGAGGACATCTCTCCTCTGGTGGCTCCAGGGGAAGAATCTGCGCAACCATCATTCGATTGTCCCCATCTCATGGATCACGGTGACCTCAGATGCCAGCAACCAGGGTTGGGGCGCTCATTGCCTTTCGGAGGTAGCTCAGGGCAGGTGGACATGCCAGTCTCAAGGAGTCGTTTCCAACATCCTGGAACTGAGGGCAGCCTTTCAGGCACTCCTATCCTTTCGCCATCTAGTGTCGAACTCTTCCGTCATGCTAAGGTTGGACAACACAACAGCAGTGGCATACATAAGGAAACAAGGCGGGACTCACAGCTGGTCCCTGTTACAAGAAGTGGAGCCTTTAATGAGTTGGGCGCAAAAGAACTTAGCCAACATCTCGGCAGTATACATTCCGGGGGTCCAGAATGTGCAAGCAGACTTCTTGTCCCGGGTCGAGTTGGACAACAACGAATGGTCCCTTCACAGAGAAGTTTTCGAGTGGCTCCTAACACTGGGTGTGTCTCCGGAAGTCGACATGTTCGCTTCCCCGTGCAACTTCAAGATACCGAAGTACTTTGCGAGGTTCAGGGACCCTCAGGCGTTCGGGATAGATGCTCTCACGACCAGTTGGGAGTTCCAGAGGGCCTATGCCTTCCCTCCAGTACCGGTAATTCTGCAGTTTCTGCGGAGGCTCAGAACAGAAAAAGTGGAGATTATTGCGGTTATTCCATTCTGGCCCAACAGGCCGTGGTTTCCTCTGCTGCTGCTCCTCAGCTATCAAGACCCAATTCCCCTACCTCTCAGGCCGGATCTATTGTCTCAAGGCAAGACGTTACACCCGTTTCCAGCATGTCTGCATCTCAAGGTGTGGTTCTTGAGAGGGGAAGGCTAGAGGCGCTTGGTTGCCCGAAAGAAGCGATTCCAACTCTTCTTAATGCCAGGCGAAGAAGCACTAATAGGGTGTATGAGCGCATTTGGTCCAGGTTTGCTGAACACATGTCGTCAAGAGAAAACTCGTGTAACTCTCCAGAGGTTCATGATATCCTGAGCTTTCTTCAGTCTGGATTAGACTTATCCCTGGCGGTCGGTTCGTTAAGGGTGCAAGTGTCAGCCATCTCAGCCTTCACGGGAGTCTCATGGGCGAATCACGCCTTAGTTCGTCAATTCTTTAAGGGTGCCATCAGGCTCAGACCACAAAGAAGACCCAGGTTTCCCAAATGGGACCTTCCATTAGTTTTGGATTTTCTGTCAAATCTTGGGAAAGATTCGTCTCAACCTTTGCCTGTTAAGGATCTTACTCTAAAGACTATCTTCCTAGTGGCAATAACGTCAGCGAAAAGGGTATCAGAGATCAGGAATCTGGGTTCAGAGGAACCTTTTCTGACCTTTTTTGAAGACAGAGTAGTGCTGATTCCAATGTTAGGGTCAAACCCTAAAGTGACCACAGTCTTCCATGAGAATCAGGAGATTGTACTTCCTACCTTCAAAACATCAGATGACCAAGAGATCCATCCTCTCGATGTAGGCCACACCTTAAAACAATATCTGGAGGCAACAGCTCCATTCAGGCAAACGGAATTCCTCTTTGTCCTTCTTCATGGCAAGAATAAAGGGATGCGTGCGTCAATTAGGTCAATTTCCGCGTGGATTGTGCAGACGATTCAAAGGGCATACAGAGCTAAGGGCTTGGCTCCTCCTGAGGCAGTGACGGCTCATTCAACACGGAGCATCTCAACTTCGTGGGCAGCTTCTCGGCATGTGGCGCCTGATGTTATTTGTAGAGCGGCCTCTTGGTCCACAATTAATACTTTTCTTTCTCATTATTGCGTTGAACCAGCTGCGCTGTCTTCTATTAATTTTGGTTTACAAGTATTGTCATTGGACAATGTTAAATAAATTTGGTTTTCTTTGCTCAACATTTTGCCCTCCCGAGTGTGTTTTGGCGAGTTATTTCCCACACGTATGCTGCCATGGAGCCTGTCAGGAAAACGGAAAATTTATATCAAATACTTACCGTAATTTTCCTTTCCTGATAGGCTCCATGGCAGCAGGAGTTCCCTCCCAAATGTCTGGAGTAGGCTAGTTACGGAACACGGATAGCAGCCAGGAGCAAAGATTTATGGGAGAGGGGTCCTATTGGGTAGTTATGGAGGCGGGGCCAACCCACACGTATGCTGCCATGGAGCCTATCAGGAAAGGAAAATTACGGTAAGTATTTGATATAAATTTTCCGTTATACCGTATTTGCCGGCGTATAAGACGACTGGGTGTATAAGACGACCCCCTATTTTTCCAGTGAAAACTTAGGTTTGGGGCTATACTCGCCATATAAGACTACCCCCCTTCCGAGGCAACACCATTTACAAAAAAACATCAGAAACAAAAAAAAAAAAAAAACATCAGAAAAAGGAAACTGGTGAACTACAAGTCCCAGAGATCCCACAATTGGTAGGCAGCAACAATGAATCCTCTCCTCCAAAGCACCATAAATCATACCTGTATTTTAGGGGAGATCTGGAGCTAGATGTGCAGTACAGGATGCTTTGTTAATATGTAGAGCACAACGTACACACAGTATATGATGCTGTGTTAGTACAGTAGCACCAGGTACACTTCAGAACACAGTGTGTAGACAGTGTGCACCACTGAGCCAATCACGACAGGCATTGTATTTTCCTAATCTGTTGATGGATACAAAGCCTGCTCGGATTGGCAGAGGCTATGACATCAGCCCGCGCCGCTCTGACTCATGTAGCCTGCTCGGATTGGCAGAGGTTGTTACCCAATCCGAGCAGGCTTAGCAGGCTCTGTATTCATCAGAGTGCATCGCCCGCCGGGATTGGCTGAGCGGCGCATACTGTATACATATTACAATTTTACAGAGTGTCCAGCGGACTGAAATCCATCTGGCGGCTTCTTCACCCGGCGTATAAGACGACCCCTGCTTTTTGGCTGTGTAATTTCGGTGTAAAAGGTAGTCTTATACGCCAGAAAATACAGTATATAAAAAAAAAAAAAAAAAAAAAAGAAGAAAAGAAAAAAAAAGAAAAAAAAAATTATATATATGTAATAAGTTTCAACCCAGAGCAATCAGTCAGAAATGCATCTTTTAGTGACTTGTTAATTATAAATTCAAATCTAAGCATTTGCTATGGGCTCCTGCATTTTGCATGTCAAATAAGCTCATTGTACTGTTGCATTAAATAATCCAGATAGAATTCCATCCCTTTAAAATTTTTACCAGTTTTTTTCTTTTTTTTCACTGACTTGAGGACTTCAAAAGTTGTTATAGCAACCATTTATGGTATTAATGTTATTCATTAACTAGAGTTGTTTAACATTAACTTTTCCAGTTTATCTGGAGTTACCTTGGCAAGCGACAGCCTTAATTTATTAGCTGAGCTCAGATTAAGCCACAACTCCTTTTTCAAATTTTAAATGATTAATGTATGTGTTTGAATGTAATATATTTCAAAGAACTCCGATTTTTTTTTCTCTTCTCTTGCATGAACCCATTGCCATTAAAAAGGAGCCCTAAAACTGCACAGATGTGAGTCTGCAAGTAGCGTCTCTGCTACCCTATCAGCTTTTGTTTTGCGAACATCCTGATTAACCCCCACTTTTCATGGATCACTGACTCACAGATAGATCAAGTTTAAACTAGCACATATTAGTACGTTTGTTACTATGAGAGGAACAGTTGGTCATTCTTTATCCCTCTGCTGCTTCTCTACAGTGCTGAAAGCTGAAGAGAAAGTAATAGAATATGAATTGCCACTTCACAATGGGATTTAAATATTATACTCCAGTTAGTGCTCAATCGGACATAATGGTCTTAGAAAATCTGAACAATATAACATCAGTGTACTTTGCGCTCGTACAAAGTTGGTTCGGTGACTATATACAATTTATTTTACAGGCCACAGATAAAGGCCTAGAATCACTTACTGCTATTTAAATAAGAATAACCACTCAGCATGTGTTTTTTTTTTTTTTTTTACCTTACATGTTTGTGGGGAAATAAAAGGTGGCAACTAAAAGAAAAAGAAAAAGAAAAGAAAAAAAAAATATATATATATATATATAATTATATAAAACATTCCTACATAATTATTATATTTTTTAATGTGTGTTCCAAAACAAGCAAAATTGCATCTTTTTTTACATTTTTTTTTATTGGGGCTATAGCCAATTATAATAAGGCAATGGCGAAATAAAGGCAATGGCAAAATTTTAGAAAATAATGTGAAGATGACTGATTTATTATTGTTGTTTGTTTATTTGCTATTGAGTGGACAGTTTTTTTTTTTTTGTATTTGGATTTTTTATTCCATTTGTTAGAAAAAGCGTATTGCTATACTTTTATTGAATTTTTAAGATTTTTATTGAATTTTTAAGATTTTAATTGAATACTTTTAACTCTTTATACTTTAACTTTAAGTATACTTTATACTTTGACTATTTATACTTTTAACTCTTTAGATATGATGAATGCTAGCTTTGCCTGTTCATCCTTAGGGTTAATGGTTGACCTGTCATGATGGGTTAAGACTAACATGATCAGCCTTACAGGATGGGTAACAGGCACCTGTTTCCCGGTCGTGCGTCTTGTTTTGATCACAAGTCTTTTGAGAAGAATTGAGGTCTGGAGTGGGCAGAAGCTTTTTTTTTTTTTTCTGTCTTCCTCATGCAAGATATTGCCTTTCCCATATGGAAACTGTTGGTGGTAAGGGTACAGCTGGTTGAGACTGTCTAATCGAGAAGGTCTAGTCAGCACATGTCATCTGATGATTCTCTCTGCAGTGAACTTCTCTGTGTTTTACAGATAGAGATTATCTGCTGGTTCTAAATAGATGCTGGGAAAATACCACAATATTATATTTATTCTGTTTATTCTAGCATCCCCTATTTTATAGCTCTGAAAATATATATGTTTTCTTTTTTTTTTTTTTACTATTTGTAGGAAAAAAAGGACATACATTTTATTATTAGGTACAGTGTCACACAACCGCGCAACTGTCAGTTAAAATAACGCAGTGCCGTATCGCAAAAAATGCCCTGGTCACAAAGGGGTGTTTATCTGGGAGGTCCAGTGGTTAAAATAGATTATTTTAACCACTGGACCTCCCAGATAAACACCCCTTTGTGACCAGGCCATTTTTTGCGATACGGCACTGCGTTATTTTAACTGACAGTTGCGCGGTTGTGTGACACTGTACCTAATAATAAAATGTATGTCCTTTTTTTCCTACAAATAGAGCTTTCTTTTGGTGGTATTTGATCACCTCCTGCATTTTTTTGTTTTGTTTTCTTGTTTTTTTTTTGCGCTATAAACAAAAAAAAGCAATAAAAAAAAAAAAAAAAGAAAAACAATATTTTTTTACTTTCTGCTATAAAACATATCCAATAAAAAATGTAAAAAAATCTAATTTAGGCCAATATGTAATCTGCTACATATTTTTAGTAAAAAAAAAAAAATCTGAAAAAGCAGTATATTGATTGGTTTGCGCAAAAGTTATAGCATCCACAAACTATCAGATATATTTTTTATTTATTTTTTTACTAGTAATGGTGGTGATCAGCAACTTATAGGGGAACTGCAATTAATGGTGGACAGTTGGACACTGACACCTTTGGGGGACCAGTGACACTAATACAGTGATCAGTGCTAACAAATATGCACTGTCACTGTAATAATGACACTGGCTGGGAAGGGGTTAAGCATCAGGGGCGATCAAAGGGTTAACTGTGTGCCTAGCTAGTGTGTTTGTGTACTGTGAAAGATGCTTTTTCATTTTTTACATACTGTCACCAGAGTAGTAGTTTTTTATTTGACTTTTTTATGATTTCTTATTAGAGTGATGATCACTGTAAAAACAATAATTTTAACTGTCATAAATGGCTTTCATTCATGACTTACTGTTTGATATTGTGATTGATGTGATTGGCTACAACTATAACATGGTACAGAGCCGCTGTGATTGGCCCTGTACCCTGTGATCACTGAGACTAATTACATAGATCACAATTGTAAGCAATGCTGCCATGAATGAATGCCTTTAATGACGTAAGCAAGCATGGAGTATCCCGCACTAGGGGGACCTGGACCAGACTGTCATTGGACAGTCTTTGCTCCACAGTTTCATTTAGGGTGTAGCAAACTGCCTATGGCTCTCGGGCAACATTTAATTTCTCGCTAACTCCTTTAGGAGCTCCTTCAACGGAGACCTTTGTATCCAAGGAGAAATTCTCAGCTGCCTTCCCCACTGTGTTTGATTAGCTGGTAGATATCCCTAAGAGTATGCAGAGAGATGATGTAAAGAGATCTACATTGTGAATTTTCACCGATTAAACTTGCTGTCAGGTTGGATAATGAAAAAGTGGCGGAGGAAGGGTCCAAGGAAGCAGAAATCTCTAAGGCGGACAAATTCTCTGAAGAGGTGCTCAGGTCTCTGATGTGTCTCCATCCCAATGGTCGGCAGTGAACATTCCCAGAGTGGTGATCCAAAAGAACTTAATACTGTTGTTACAAGAACCCTCAGTGATGGCTCAACATTAGCCCATTATTCCCTCCATTAACCTCCTAGGCGGTAATCCCGAGTCTGGCTCGGGTCAAGTTTTTTCTGCTAGGAGCGGTAACCCCGAGCCAGACTCGGGCTTGCGTGCAGGATACAGGGGGGAAGTTACTTACCTTATCCCCTGGATCCTGCGATGTCTCCCCGCTGTGTGAGCGAGCCGTCCGCTCGCTCGATTCACACAGTGCCGAGTGCAGCTGATCTCCGTTCCCTGCGACGTTCCGACGCACGGGAGCAGAGATCGGCGCCAAATTCAAAAAAGTTTAAAAACACACAACACATACAGTACTGTAATCTTACAGATTACAGTACTGTATACAAAAAATACACATCCCCTTTGTCCCTAGAGGTCTGCCCAGTGCCCTGCATGTCATTTTATATAATAAAAAGATTATTTTTTTCTGCCTGGAAACTGGAGATTGTCCATAGCAACCAAAAAGTGTCCCTTTATGTCAAAAGTGGTTTTAGACCAGCTAGAAAACACTGATAAAAAATTAGAATCACAATTTATCATCAAACAATAAATTTAATGACAGAGACTATTCTGCAACTGAGCAAATTTCAGTGTTTTTGATGCGATTACATTATTGAATCATTTTTATATATATATTTTTATTATATTATAATTTATGATTTTGTGTTTTCAAACTTTATCATACCCGGGATGTCTACTAGACTCTGGTTCGGACAGATTTAAGTGAGTTATTCATAAGAATTGCATGCCTACAATATAAAAACATGCAAAATAATTGTACCGCTTTCAGCACAAAATTCCAGCCAGAATCATACCGCCCGGGAGGTTAAAGGGCCTTATATATTGTTGTAATGTGATATACTCCCATCATTTTGCCTCTTTATCCCATATTTAGTGTTGAGGCAAGTATGTATCTAAGAAATGTAGTAATTGCGCAGGTGAAGAGTAGTGATGAGTAATCAAAAAAACAGATGGAAATCTGGAAACAGAACACTTTGTGTAAAAACAGGAAAAACTAAAAGGATTGCCGCGCTATTAACTTGTGAACAATATAAAATATATAAATAATGGTGATTATTCCATAAAGTGCCAAAAACAAATGTAGAAATCCTTTAGGTTGTATCTCATAGGATGATAGATGACAAAAACACCCAAAGTGCACCTTCCACCGTGATAATAAAAGATGTGCCCTTACCGGATAACTAGACTCCGCGTTATAGGAGCCTAGTAAGACATATGCCGCGTACACACGAAGGGACAATCCCGCGGGATTATCCTCTGGACTGAAGTCCAGCGGATAATCCCCTCGTGTGTGGGCGCCGGCGGACTTTTTGGCGCCAAAGTCCGGCGGACCAAAGTTTTAAGTTTGGTTTTAAAATTATCCGCTGGACTTGGCAGTCCAGCGGACAATCCCGCCGTTAGTGGGCAAGTCCGCGGGACTTTTGAAATGAACGGACTTGCCGCTCATCGGCAAGTCCGTTCATTTAGCACGTGACTTCAGGTTACGTAGCTAGCGTAGGCAGTTACTGCCGCCGCGCTAGCTCCGTGACCTGGCATGGATTTAAAGGGAATCCCCACGCCGAAAAAACGGCGTGGGGGTTCCCCCCAAATCCATGTCAGACCCTCATCCGAGCACGCAGCCTGGCAGGCCAGGAAAGGGGTGGGGATGAACGAGCGCCCCCCCCCTCCTGAGCCGTACCAGGCCGCGTGCCCTCAACATGGGGGGTGCCCTGGGGAAAGGGGGGCCGTGCGCCCCCCCCCACCCCAAAGCACCTTGTCCCCATGTTGATGAGGACAAGGGCCTCTTCCCGACAACCCTGGCCGTTGGTTGTCGGGGTCTGCGGGCGGGGGCTTATCGGAATCTGGGAGCCCCCTTTAATAAGGGGCCCCCCAGATACCGGCCCCCCACCCTATGTGAATGAGTATGGGGTACGATGTACCCCTACCCATTCACCTAAGGTGTAAAATGTAAAGTAAAAAAAAACACCCACACTTTTGAAAAAATAGTTTATTGCACTGCTCCGGGGGTCTTCTTCCGTCTTGGGGGTCTTCTCGCCGGACTCCCCCGCCATTTACCAAGCTCTTTTACCGAGCGGGGGAAGTCCGGCTACCTTCTTCGTCGTCGCCGCCGTCTGGGGTCTCGATCCGCCTTCGGGGGTCTTCTTCCGTCTTGGGGGTCTTCTCGCCGGACTCCCCCGCCATTTACCAAGCTCTTTTACCGAGCGGGGGAAGTCCGGCTACCTTCTTCGTCGTCGTCGTCTGGGGTTCTCGATCCGCCTTCGGGGGTCTTCCGGGGGTCTCTTCTGTTCTTGCGGCGGTCGTCGTCTTCCGCGCCGCCGGCGCCTTCTTCTTCTTCTTGTCCTTCTTCTTGTCCTTCTTGTTCTTCTTCTTCTTCCGATGTTGACCCGTCGCTGTCTCTGCCCGGAATGCCTGTGCCGCTCTGCGCTCGGACTTATATAGGGACATGGGGGACAGGGTCACATGCACATGTCACATGGTGACCCCGCCCCTTGTGTTGTCACAGTCCCGGAGGATGCTGGGACTGTGACATCGCAAGGGGGCGGGGTCACCATGTGACATGAACATGTGACCCTGTCCCCCATGTCCCTATATAAGTCCGAGCGCAGAGCGGCACAGGCATTCCGGGCAGAGACAGCGACGGGTCAACATCGGAAGAAGAAGAAGAAGGACAAGAAGGACAAGAAGAAGAAGAAGGCGCCGGCGGCGCGGAAGACGACGACCGCCGCAAGAACAGAAGAGACCCCCGAAGGCGGATCGAGAACCCCAGACGACGGCGACGACGACGAAGAAGGTAGCCAGACTTCCCCCGCTCGGTAAAAGAGCTTGGTAAATGGCGGGGGAGTCCGGCGAGAAGACCCCCAAGACGGAAGAAGACCCCCGAAGGCGGATCGAGACCCCCAGACGGCGGCGACGACGAAGAAGGTAGCCGGACTTCCCCCGCTCGGTAAAAGAGCTTGGTAAATGGCGGGGGAGTCCGGCGAGAAGACCCCCAAGACGGAAGAAGACCCCCGGAGCAGTGCAATAAACTATTTTTTCAAAAGTGTGGGTGTTTTTTTTTTTACTTTACATTTTACACCTTAGGTGAATGGGTAGGGGTACATCGTACCCCATACTCATTCACATAGGGTGGGGGGCCGGTATCTGGGGGGCCCCTTATTAAAGGGGGCTCCCAGATTCCGATAAGCCCCCGCCCGCAGACCCCGACAACCAACGGCCAGGGTTGTCGGGAAGAGGCCCTTGTCCTCATCAACATGGGGACAAGGTGCTTTGGGGTGGGGGGGGGCGCACGGCCCCCCTTTCCCCAGGGCACCCCCCATGTTGAGGGCACGCGGCCTGGTACGGCTCAGGAGGGGGGGGGGCGCTCGTTTGTCCCCACCCCTTTCCTGGCCTGCCAGGCTGCGTGCTCGGATGAGGGTCTGACATGGATTTGGGGGGAACCCCCACGCCGTTTTTTCGGCGTGGGGATTCCCTTTAAATCCATGCCAGCTTGCGGAGCTAGCGCGGCGGCATTTACTGCCTACGCTAGCTATGTAACCTGAAGTTACGTTCGAAATGAACGGACTGCTCCGTGTGTGGGCAAGTCCGTTCATTTTCAAAAGTCCCGCGGACTTTTGGCCGGCGGATTATCCGCTGGAGAAGTCCGTGCGTGTGTGGGCAAGTCCACACGCTCGGAAAGTCCAGCGGACCCAGCTGGAAAGTCCCGCGGGATTGTCCGCTGGACTAGGTCCGCCGGCAAAAGTCCGCACGTGTGTACGCGGCATTAGATTGACACATCATGGAGGATCCATCCATTGGATATGAATGAAAATGGCGTTGAAGCCAACCTTGTTGGTTTCTCGCTTTCCCTCTCTCATGGATGTGATATAAAAAAAGAGAAAGATCGCCACATAGTGTAAAACCGTGGTGGTTTATTGAAATTTTCCACAAGTCCAACAAAACATAGATTAAAAAGCTTTGGGGTTAAAATAATCTGCAAATCACAAACAAACTAGCGATGCGTGTTGAGTATAGACTCCACCCTACTAGTTTCATCATATATGATGTCATTTCAGCTGCTTGGGTCCTGAATGTCATATCCAAAGCTACAAATTCGGGGTTTGCTCCCTGCCTCCCCCCTCTTTCCAGTTAGTTCACATTCCCAAGGCCCATATTGGCTCAAAAGATTCACTTTTTTGCAGTGGGCATTCAATATTAACATGTTGTTGCCTTGCCCTTTGGCCTGTCTACTGCAAACTTCACCTAGGTGCTAGTCCCTGTTCTAGCCCTTTGCAATCTCAGCATATCCCCATCATGAGATAATTGAACAAACTCCTGCTGAGGAAACAGTCAGGGCAGACTCTACTAAACGTTGGATTGATTCTAAATTTTCAGAAGTCCGCACTGGATCCAACTCATCAACTTGGAGTATCTTGGTCTAATATTGGCTATGACCCTGTGTAGGGTCTTCCTTTTGCTGTAAATATTCAAGTATCTCTCTGTTCCCCTTTAGACCCCGTGGTCCAGGAACCACCCAACCAGTTGTATTTGCCCAAGGATTCTGGGCCTAATTGTAGCTTCCTTCAAGGCAGTATCGTATGCTCAATTTCATTCCAAAATGCTGCAGCTCAGTCTGGCAGCATGAGACAAACATGCTCACTTTTTCGAGTGCCCATATGCCTGCAAAATAACATCAGGTTTGAGCTGGCATGCTAGATCTCCAGTCCAGTGTTGGAATAAGGGAAATTTTTCTCACAATGATTTGAAATGATTGACAGATGCAGTGTGTCAGGCTGGGTAAAAGTCCTGGATACCCTCTTGGTACACAGGGCATGGTCATCGGTGGAAGCCTGGCTCCCATTTAATGTTCTGGAGTTCAGGGCAGTATGTTTGCATTTTCAATGCTGGACCACTCTGCTGCAGAGTCACCTGACTAGGGTTCAGTTGGACAATGCCACAGTAGTGGCTTACATTAATTATCTAGGAGGCCCCAGAAGTCACCCAGCTCAAAGAGAAGTGGATCTAAATCTGATAATGGCTTGGGCAGAGCTTCAAGTTCCAGCACTAACCACTGTGCTTTTAGGTTCTCTGTTGCAGGTGGAGAGTGCTGGAAGTGACCTCTTGGCTGACAGGTTCAGCAACAAACTGGACACCAGGACCAGGGATCCTCTTGCTTTTTTAGTGGATGCCCTAGTGACTCTGCAGGATCAGTTCAAACTGATATACACATTTCCACCACTAAAGCTCTTTACTCACCTCCCTTATAATATTGAGAGGGAAGGCATTTTGGTGATTTTTATCACACTGAACTGACTCTCTCGAACCTCAAACCTTGTCATACTTCTTGCAGACTCTCGGTTGGCCCTCCCAGAGCTTCAGGACCTTCCGCCCCTACCGTCCTGTTCTATATCCACTACAGGATATAGAAACTTTACAAGAAGACCTCAATAAAATAAGGGGTGGGCAACTACATGAAAAATTAGGTTTTATGTTGAAAAAAGTTATCGTAATGCATTTAGGGCTAAAAATATAAGTGCAAGGTACTCACCAGGGGGAATCCAGAATGGAAAAGGATCTGGGGGTTCTGGTAGATCACAGGCTCAGCAATGGCATGCAATGCCTAGCTGAAGCAAGCAGATTATTAGCATGCATTAGAAAAAGGTATTCACTTAAGAAATAAAACTTTAATTCTACCACTTTACAAAACTCTAGTCCAGCTGCATCTTGAGTATGTCGTCCATTACTGGTCACCAGTCCTCAGGAAGCATGTGCTGGAACTGGAGTGAGTCCAGAGAAGGGCAACAAAGCTAATAAGGGAACTGGGGTACCTCAGTTTTGAGGAACGACTACAAACATTAAACTTATTCTCCCTGGAGAAGAGATGCTTGAGAGGAGATATGATAGTGATATACATACACCTCAATGGTGATTCTAGCTTAGGGAAAAAAACTATTTTGTTTCAGGGAGCTTAAGAATACACATGCCCCCTCAATGAAATTGGAGAAGTAGTGGTTTACTCTTAAGCTGCATAGGGGAGAGCAGTAAGGATGTGGAACTCCCTTCCACAATCGGTGGTGTCAGCCGGAAGTGTCGATGGCTTAAAAAACTCATAGAGGGGCATCTTAGCGAACACAACATTCAGGGATATGGAAATTGATAATGAAATAAACGCACACGCCCACACCCACACAGGTTGAACTGTATGAAATGGTTTCTTTATTCAACCTCGCCAACTAGGTAACTATCTACTCCAAGAGACCCCACTGACACATTGGGGGTTATTTACGAAAGGCAAATCCACGTTGCACTACCAGTGCAAACTACAAGTGCAAAGTGCACTTGAAATTGCACTGAAAGTGCACTTGGAAGTGCAGTTGCTGTAAATCTGAGGGGTAGATCTGAAATGAGGGGAAGCTCTGCTGATTTTATCATCCAATGCTATTTTTTATTTTCCTAGCATGTCCTTCTCGGATCTACAGTGACTGCACTTCCAGTTTCAAGTGCACTTTGCCTGCCTTTTAGTTACACAAAGCCACAGGTTTTTATTGTGCACCTTTAAACCCTTCTAGCTGCCAGCATCCTAACGACCAATGGCATCGGTTGCTATAGAGGATGTCAGTTGCCTGCAGTTTCCTGCCTGCATCCTTGTTTGACCCTCCCTTGCCCCTCTCCATTAGCGTTGAGGTCAAATTAGCTTAATGATGGAGAAAAACTGGATTCTAAAACCAGGGTAAACAGTAAGGGAGATAATGGATAAACCCGCCTGGTGCAACTATGGATAGAAAAAGGCTATGACAAGACCCTATTAACCTTTACCCTCGCTTATGGATTGTGGTATAAGGAGAGAATCCATCCTTATATTCGGTTGCCAAAAACCCAAACTCTGTAATGTTTCCTCCAGGAGATTCCAAACCAATCTGTCATATGCTTTCTCAGCGTCCTTGAATATCACACAGGATCAAGTCACTGGACTAGCTCTTACCCAGTGCAGGACATGGAGGGCCCGGATTGTATTGTCTAGTGCCTCTCTGTCAGGAACAAAACTGGTCTAATCAGGCTGGATTAGTGAGGGGATATAATTCTTGCAGTCTGGAGGCCAGGAGTTTGGAAAATATATTTGAATCGGTGTTTAAAAATTGATATTGGCCTATAATTTGGACAATGCATAGGGTCCTTCCCGGTTTTAGAATCACTGTTATATATGCCGTAACTGCTTCTTTAAGTAATGGTCTAGGTGAAGCCATTGCTTTCCATTTACCCTTTATGCTTTTTTTGGTTAGAGTGGATGTGTATGTTGAGAAAAAAATAATGGTTCAAAGTGTGTGGTTGAGATGTTTTAGGGTCAGCTATTCATGTGTAGCTAATATTTTTCAACACAGGCAATAAATTACATCTTGGTCAGGCTTAAAAACCTGGTAGTTAACAGTTTTGACTATTTCAAATATGAAAATTTTTCGGTATTTTGAACCTCAGGTGAACTTGTGGATTTTATTAAACTGAGTGGGGCTTGGTATTTTATTTCATGAGCAGTTACTTTTAAAATGGCGACTGTTTAAATGGATTGCTGTGGTAAATGAAATGGAAAGCTTGACTGCATTCATGAAATGTAAGGTGTATCGGTTCCGTAAAACGGGGTGTTATTGGCACAACTTCTAATATTCTAGAACCTGCAACACTTGTGTCCTCAATGCTCACCTAGATTACACTGCAGGTGTGTACTGTGGTATTGCCTGGATAAGTGTTTCTCTTCATTCTGTACCTTATCCCGATTTACTGTTCTAAACACCTAGAATGTGCCGATTCATTTAGTAAAGCCAGCTCTTATTGGTATACTAAAAGGTTACTCTTTGGGGTTGGTTTACTAAAACTAGGGAGTGTAGAATCTGGTGCAGCTTTGCATGGTAGCCAATCATCTTCTAACTCCAGCTTGTTCAATTAAGCCTTCACAAAAAAAACCTGGAATGGAATCCAATTGGTTTCTATGCAGAACTGCACCAGATTTTGCCCTCTCCAGTGTAAGTAAATCCACCCCTCTTAGTCTGAACTTGTCCCTATGTTTAGGCTTAAACTCCTGATTGCTAACAGTTTTGACTATTTAATATATGACCATTTCTGGGCATTTGGAACCTCAGCTAACCTTCTGGATTGTGTGAGGAATAATATAAGCCATTCTACAATCACTGCATGCACTGGCAGATGGTATTGTCATATTTGTTATGATGTGATTTTACATACTATTTATTACCCAAATAGTTAATCAGATACAATGCATTTACATAATAATGTACAGTATATAAGTCCCAACATCCACTGGTATTTGACTTTTGAATTATGATTTTTGAATGACACCATATATGTTACTCTACTTATCTCTAGGTGGCTATGAAGCAGAAGGCTACTGTTATTTTACATGGATATTTTTCATAATATTGAATAATTCTTTACTCGTCCAAAATCAAATGTATTACGTAAAGTCTAACTAAGCATCACTTAAAAGTCAATTGTTTCCCCACACATAATGGAATAAAGGAAAATCGTACATATTTTCACATAATTCTTTGGTCTTATAATAATAATAAAATGGCTTTTGCCTTTAAGTTTATCTAGTTCAACCATTAAAAAGAAAAATCCTAAAAAGAATCATACAATCTTATTTACCAACCAACAAAGTTTCCACTCGCCTGCTCGCATTTGGCGAGTCGAAATTAGCTGAGGCTGTGGGTGAGTGTGGAGCAGGGGGCCTACAGTTTCCTGGCTGATTGCTTCTGGCAAAGTGGTGCAGCCTTTTTTTACAGGGCATCAGAGCGGCCTGGGGGGCAATTGCCAGAAGTGATCAGCCAGGAAACTGTCAGAAGAGACTGCTGGGTCACACAGAGCGAGGATCTCCCACTGTTACACAGCTTGGATATGAAGTGCTGGCTGCTTTCAAACGAAATGCCCGCCTCCTGGACTGGCTCCTATGATAGACTGCACACTGGTCCAATACCAGTACAGGAGGCGGGACTATGACAGCGTCTGACATTTTGTCTTCAAGCTGTGTCACAGCGGGAAATTCCTGCTCTGTGTGATTCGGCTGCACCGATGGGCACTGATGAGGCTGAATTGATGGGCACTGATGAGGCTGCATTAATGGGCATGGATGAGGCTTAATTGATGGGCACCATTAAGGCTGCATTGATGGGCACTGATAGGCTGCATTGATGGGCACCATTAAGGCTGCATTGATGGGCACTGATAGGCTGCATTGATGCGCACTGATAAGCATTGAGGAGACTGCAGTGATGGACACTGATGAGGCTGTACTAATGGGCACTGATAAGGCTGCACTGATGGGGACACTGAGGCACTGATATGCTGCATTAATGGGCACTGATAGGCTGCATTGATGGGCACTTATAAGCTGCAATGATGGGGCTGCACTGATAACGCGACACTGATATGCTACACTGATGGGTACTAATAGGCTGCACTGATGGACACTGATAAGTCTGCACTGGTGAACATATAACAGTGTCATTTCATGAGATAATTTACAAGAGCAGAATTAGGGACGGGGCAGGGTAGGGGTTGGGTGGGACAACTGGTGGTGAGTAACTCTAAAGGAAATTTTGAGCCCTGCTATATACACAATCCTATACCCACAGTTGATCCAGAGGAAGGCAAAAAAAAAAACAAAACAGCAAAGCCAGAACCAATGTTATACAGCATTAGAAAATTATTCTTTCAAGAATTCCCTGAGAGGCAATCAGATATTCCCTGGATCATCTTTAGTATCAGTTATATGATATACTTTTACTGTAGGAAAGAATCCAGGCCTTTTTTAAAGCAAGCTACTGAGATGGCCAGAACCAGCTCTTGAGGGAGTCTATTCCACATTTTCACACGTTTATAATAAATAGTCCCTTCACTTTTTAAAGGTATTCATGAAGGGGGCAGAGCACAGGGTACATACTAAGCACTTCGGAGGTTAGTATTTAGGTAAGTAACCATGATAGCTTGCAATGAACCTAATGAACTAGCAAGCTTAATGTTACCCTCCAGCCATTTTTTTAATAGAATGAAAAATGGTTGGAACCTCTATCAGGTTCCTAATTCCTGTGTTTTTCCCTCACTTTCTGTCCTGGAGACACCAGAGGGAAGTTGGAGGCAATTTTGCCAAAGTTAGCGCCCAGGATATCCCAGCTTGTGTCTCCCTTAGGCCCCGTTCACACTTATACGACTTGTCCCACGATTTGGGACTGCAAAGTAGCATGACAAGACATTCCCCATGATTTCCAATGACAGCCATTCATATTAGTACGACTTTGAGTTGTTCCGACTTCAAAGTAGTCCCTGCACTACTTTGGTCCGATTTTGATGCCACTTACACAGGCATTCCTTGAAATCGCAGCCGCGAATCGTGGCAAAATCGCGGCCGTGAATCGCGTGACTTTGAAGTCGCACAAGTGTGAAAGGAGCCTTAGTCGATTTTCCCTCTACTCATTATGTGAAAACTTTAATATTATAGATTTACCCTTACTTTTTTCTTGATAGCTGTGGTCACCAGGGCAGAAAGTGGGAGTAAATCTCCCCATATAGGACACAGCTATAAATAAAAAACCTAACAGAGCTTCTAAGCCTTCCCTATTCTACCTAAAACTAGAAAACGGTTGGGCTGCAGTTCCACTTTAAATCCTTCTAAGTGGTACTAATTATGATAGAATGAAGATCCAGCATCTCCTGGAACAATGGGTTAACTTATCCGCTTCCATAGAAAACGTTTAATGAACACATTGTATAGCCGATTAGAACATTCCCAGAGCTTGTACGGAAACATTATATGCATCTATTGCGTTGGCTTAATGAACAAGAGCTCATCTGGCGTTTCAATTTACGTGATTACTCTGACACTGTAGGTAATAATTTACTGTTTAGAATGATTACCAGCATGATATTTGTTTAATGAAATTTATAAACAAAAACACTCGGAACACTGCAATTATTTGATGAATAAATATGCACATGACAAGCAGATTTTATTTCACTTTGATTTTAAAAGAAATCCTGCCAAAGTTAAAAACTGTGCTAAAAAAAAAAAAAAAAAATTTAGATTTTTAATTATTTGAAAAAAATAAAGTCCCTGCCCCCCAGATTGCAGCTCTCCACTAAAATATCTAATATTAATTACCAAACCTCTCCAGAGTCTTAAATTAACATCACAACCACTGTTTGGATTTAATGCTGATTTTATTGAAGTTGTTTTGCAAAGCGAAATATATTAAAATTAATAGGGCAAATGACAGTGGGTTGTTAAAATTAATTACGTTGCCATTTTCTTTTCTTTTGGTTGACGAGGCTTGGTCGTAGTAGCGAATTTCCTGTGCACCTGCTCCTGCTGTGGTCTAAGTGATATAGAGTCTGCAAATCCAGAAAATTGTAGTATCAAATCTCCACACCAACTGTGCAGCAGCACTATCATCAAATCCCTGCTGAGAGGTGGTTCCCTTCAAATCCCCGAGGATATTTTCTTTCCCGTTCCCCCTGTTTCCAGCTTGAACTCTGACCCCAGCCTTTCTCTTACATCATGCAGTAAGGTACTGTTGTAATAGTTCACCACTGAGAGGTTGCAGACTATACATACCCATAGGCTCATTAGCAGGTCAAGAATTCACTTGCTCAAGGGCTGGCAGGGTATCGGGTTTAAGCTACTACAAATCTGGATTTTTATATTACCATAATCGGATAATAATTCTCTCTACACATTATCCTTAAATTATTTTACGTACATGCCGTTATTCCAAATCAGAGGTGGCCATTGATGGACAGATGTCTTCCTCTCAGGTGGACATCTGTTCATTCTGCAGAGCATAACTGAAACTGGCTTTAGTACTCAGCTGATATCTGACAATAGCTAATGTGTGATATGGCCTGTCAAAGCCAATGTTGTGTTTGATCATGGATCTCCTTTAGAATTCTGTCTGGCTAATTCAATACACAGTGACCACTGTGCAAAGTTCACTAACTGACAGTAACCAGTCAGTAGTCGCAGAAATCAGATAATGCAACATAAATTCTGATTGGTTGTGATGAACGCTGAATTTTTCACTTGTTTTATTTGCTAAGCCCATATACTGAACACCTCATCCAGGTCACTTTTAAAGTAATTAGTCAACTGTCGTAAGTATCAAAACTAAAGCTGGTAGCTATTTTCTTATCTTCAACCACGGGTTGCAGGAAAGAAAATTGCTTGATTCCCCCATCAACACAGTCAGTATTGATGGGGGAATCATTGTATTGATGGGAAAATACTTCCCACAGAGCCATTGTGTTCTCCCGGCAGGGGGGCAAAGGGCGCTGTCCCTGCCGGGAGAACACAGGGATTACTGCTAGAGGCTGTAATAGCCACTAGCAATAATCGCATGTAAAATCTAACAGGTTGGTTGTACCCAAGTTGATCAATCGATCAACTTGGGTACATTCAGCCTCCCATACATGGTTCGAATTTCGACCGGTCCATGCTGAATGGGGGGAGGTTCGAACTATGGCCGGCTTAACACTATAGCCGAAGATCAGGCTGCAAAACATGCCTATAAGGCCCTTTAATTCCTTTAAAGCGGAAGTAAACCCCCCTATCGTTTTAAGCCAAGGAAGCTGCCATCTTTGCCTCTGTTTAATCTTCAACTGCCACAGTGCTGCACATGTGATCCGTTATGACACCAGCCTGACTGTTTGGTTGAGAGCACAGCCAATGTGCAGTTAGCATTCCCGGCATGCCTTTTTTTTTTTAAACTGTTAAATCGATGGGTTTACTTCCGCTTTAAATAATTTGGATGCCCCCAGTCCTTGGTGTACTGGTTACGTATTGTAGGCCTTAACTTCTTTGATTTCGTTTTAAAGTATAACTGTTTTTTTTTCTTTTATTTCTCCGTTCTTCCTGCATTTTGCAAAAAAAAATAAAAAACTTTTTTTTTGCACTACTCACCCTCCTTGCTTCAGCACTGCCATCCTTATCTACTTGCCACAGTCCACTTCTGGGTTAGCCATCAACATTTAACCTCTTCTTTAACTCCTTCTTGTGAGCACAGGCTCTCATGGACACGCCCCCTGGTTGAGCTAGCTTACTGCAGCATTAAATGAGGTTCATAGATCATTAAATGGGAGCCATTTAGTCCTGCAGGAAGGACTGCCCACCACCAGTATGAATAGGAAGGACCAGTTACATCACTGGACCTGCCAGAAGCCTAGTGGAATTAAGCACTCTTTCCTAGCAGTAAAAGGGTCGCTGGTTCAAATCCAAACCACGACACTACTTGCCTGGAGTTTGCATGTTTTCCCTGTGTCTGCGTGGGTTTCCTCCGGGTACTCTGTTTTCCTCCCACACTCCAAAGACATGCTGGTAGTTAATTGGCCTATGTCTAAATTGGCCCTAGTATATGAATGTGTGTTAGGGACATTAGATTGTAAGCTCCTTGAGGGTAGGGACTGATGTGAATGAACAATGTATATGTAAAGTGCTGCGTAAATTGACGGCACTATATAAGTACCTTTTACTAATAATAATATATATATATTTTTTTTTTTTTCCTTCTTTTTATTACCATAATAAAAAGGAAAAATAGGAAGGAAAGGTATAACATGTTATCTACACTATATTAAAAAACTATTTTTCAGATTTTTTTTCTTGTATGCAAACAATATAACACATTCTTTGTTATTGACCATATATTGTTATCGTTACTTTAAATATTGTATACTGTTATGTTCTTCAATAAAACTTATGGAACAAAAAAAAAAAAAATAATAATAATAACTACCAGACAACATGCATTTTCACGAAGGTGTCAGCAATAGTGCTTCACTTTTATTTTAGGAAATATTTACTCTTAAATGTCTCTCTTCCCCTCCACTACCCTGTGCAACAAATTCAGGTTCTGGAACAGCAAAGTGGGCGACATGGTTGCTCATGTTATCCCTGAAGGGCGGCAATGTGAAAAAGTAGGGTCTACTATTATATGTTATAGTTGTTTTTTTTTTTTTTTTTTTTTTTAAATCAATAAAATGCAGTGCACTTCCCTGAACAGATCAGGCTGTAGATATGCTAATCTTGTATGATTGTCCCTTTTGAGCCGCAGCACCGACAGAAGACATTTGCTAATGCAGACTGTACCCAATGAGAAACTGCATCTTAACAGTTTGCAGTGCTTTCCTGAAAACACGTTGTACATTCTGGCCATGTGTGGGCGCACCTTAAAAATAGAACCCGCAGTCTGTGACCAGCACCTACTTCTAAGCCCGAGAAGGAAGTGTTTTGTGAGAGGGATGAGTGGGTGTGAAAAAGATAAAAAAAAAAAAAAGGCTTTCTGCTGCTAAAATAAAGGTTAACGAGGAGGGTGTTGGTAGCTGCACATCATTTTTTCCCCCTTCTGCTTAAGCTCTAAAAATCCTACCTACGGCAAATATGAAAGCCAGACCTTAACTTAGAAGTTTTGTGTATGTACCCATGGAAACCAGGAAAAGATGACAATTGTGAGAAATGTTTTGAAAGAAAAATAACCACTTGACCTCCTGGAAGGTTTTACCCCCCCCCCCCCCCCATTCATGACCAGGCCATTTTTTGCTATTCAGCACTGCTCTAGTTTAACTGGCAAGTGCTCGTCCATGCAACACTATATGCAAAATAAATTTATATATTTTTTTCCGCACAAATAGAGCTTTTCTTTGATGGTATTTTATCACCACTAAGTTTTTAATTTTTTGCTATATAAACAAAAAAAGACTGACAATTTTGAAACAAAAAATAAAAATATTTTCTACTTTCTGTTAATAAATATATCCAATAACATTTCTTCATAAATTTAGGCCATAAATGTATTCTGCTACATTTCTTTGGTAAAAACAATCCCAGTAGATGTATAATTGTTTGGGTGAAAGTTATAGCGTCTACAAAGTATATATATTTGAAACTTGATCAGTTCTGATGTACTGCCGGCCTATCTCATTTCTTGAGGCCCTTAAAATGCCAGGACAGTACAGATTCCCCCCAAATAGTCTCTTTTTGGAAAGTATACAGTCTAAGGTATTTACTAAGAGGCATGGTGAGTTTTTTTAAGTTGGAATTTTTTTGTCCAAATTTTTTGGAAAATTAAGAAATAAATATTTTATTCACATTTTTTTTATTTATTTTTTTACATACTGTCACCAGTGCAGTACAGCATCATCATATGACCAGTGTGGTGGTGATCAGCGATACTGACTGGTGACAGTATGTTAACCGCTTGCTGACCGCCTCACGCAGATATACTGCAGCAGAATGGCACGTACAGGCAAACAAATGTACCTGTACGTTGCCCTTTAAGAGGCGGCCTGCGTGCCAAGCTCCGTTAGTAGGATCGCGGGTTCAGAGAACTCGATGTCCACGGGGATACCCGCGATCATTTCACAGAGAGGAAGAACGGGGAGATGCTAATGTAAACAAGCATCTCCCCGTTCTGCCTAGTGACACTGTCACTGATCATAGCTCCCTGTAATCGGGAGCGGTGATCAGTGATGTGTCACACGTAGCCACACCCCCCACAGATAGAATCACTCCCTAGGACTTAACCCCTTAACTGCCCCCTAGTGGTTAACCCCTTTACTGTCCGTGTCATTTACACATGAATCAGTGCATTTGTATAGCACTGATTGCTGTATAAATGACAATGGTCCCAAAAATGTGTCAAAAATGTCTCATGTGTCCGCCATAATGTCGCAGCCATGATAAAAATCGCTGATCGCCGCCATTACTAGTAAAAATTTTTTTATAAAAATGCCATAAAACTATTCCCTATTTTGTAGACGCTATAACTTTTGCGCAAACCAATCAATAAACGCTTATTACGATTTTTTTTTTTCCAAAAATATGTAGAAGAATACGTATCGGCCTAAACTGAGGAAAATTTGGGGATATTTATTATAGCAAAAAGTAAAAAATATTGCGTTAGAGCACTTTTTGTGATTCGGCACTGTGTTGCTTTAACTGACAATTGCACGGTCGTGCAACGTGACTCCCAAACAAAATTGACATCCTTTTTTTCCCACAAATAGAGCTTTCTTTTGGTGGAATTTGATCACCTTTTGCGCTATAAACAAAATAGAGCGACAATTTTGAAAAAAAAATGACATTATTTTTTTACTTTTTGCTATAATAAATATCCCCCAAAAAAACATTTTTTTCCTCTGTGTAGGCCGATACATATTCTTCTAAATATTTTTGGCAAAAAAATTGCAATAAGCATTTATTGGTTTGCACAAAAGTTATAGCGTCTACAAAATAGGGGTTAGTTTTATGGCATTTTTATTAATATTTTTTTTTTTTTACTAGTAATGGCGTTGATTTTTATCATGACTGCAACATTATAGCGGACACAATCGGACAATTTTGACACATTTTTTGGGACCATTGTAATTTTTACAGCGATCAGTGCTATAAAATTGCACTGATTACTGTAAAAATTACACTGGCAGTGAAGGGGTTAACCACTAGCTGGCTAGAAAGGGGTTAAGTGTGTCTTAGGGAGTGATTCTAACTGTTAGGGGGCGTGGCTACACGTGACACGTCACTGATCACCGCTCCCGATCACAGGGAGCTGTGATCAGTGAATGTGTCACTAGGAAGAATGGGGAAATGCTTGTTTACATCAGCATCTCCCTGTTCTTCCTCTCCGTGAGATGATCGTGAGTATCCCCGTGGACATCGAGTCTGCGGGACCCGCAATCCTACTCGCAGCAGGCACGCACGCGATGGCACGCGGCAAATTCAAAGGGACGTACAATTACGCCCATTTGCGCAGCCGCGCCATTCTGTCGACGTAAATGTACAGGCGGCGGTCGGCAAGCCGTTAAAATAATTTATTACAGGTGCTTGTATAGCGTCAACAATTTACGCAGCACTTTACATATATATTGTCAGTTATGTCAGTTCCTGCCCTCAAGGAACTTGCAATCTAGGGTCCCTAACTCACATTTTTACATAAACATATTAGGGTCAATTTAGACAGGAGCCAATTAACCTACCATGTCTTTGGAGTGTGGGAGGAAGCCAGAGCAGTGTTGCCAACCTCCCGCAACATTTTTTACTGACAAAACATGTCACATTTACTGGCGGAGCACAGAACTCCTATTAAAGAGGGAGTCCGGCAAAATATATTTTTTTAAAAGTCAGCAGTTACAAATACTGCAGCTGCTGACTTTTAAAATAAGGACACTTACCTGTCACAGGGTCCAGCGATGTTGGCACTTGAGGCCAAACCGTCCCTTGGTCCTCGGATTCTGCCACCGCCATCTTGGGTATGGGAATCAGGAAATTAAGCCTTGCGGCTTCACTTCCCGGTTCCCTACTGCGCATGTGCTAGTCGTGCAATGCAATAGGAATGCTCCGCGCTGTCTCTGGGACCCGTGTGTGTCCAAGCAGACAGCCCGGCAGGACAGGAAGAGGCATAGACTCCCTTGAGAGTCTATGCCTGGAAGTGGGTGCAAATACCTGTCTGAGACAGGTATCTGCACCCCCCTGAAAGGTGCCAAATGTGACACCGGAGGGGGGGAGGGTTCCGATGAGCGGAAGTTCCACTTTAGGGTGGAATACCGCTTTAAAAACTACGACAACTGATATTTAAACAGTATAAACACAATATGGAAACATTGACAATAACCATAACAAGTAATTTGCCTGGTTTACACTTAAAAAGCCAACGCAGCATGACAAATTATCAGCTCTTGATATTTAAAGACAGTTGTAAAAAATCTGTGATTTTTACAAACTGTCAGTAAATATATTGACGGCAACCCTGAACCAGAGTAATCGGAGGAAGCCCACCAAGGCACAGGCAAAACATGCAAAATCCGAGCAGGTACTGCCGTGGTTGGGATTCAAACCAATGATCCTGGTGCTGCTAGGCGGAAGTGATAAACTCCCCAGATCAATAGACATGTAAGTGTGCATGTTGATACTAGTCTTTAAACCCTTTTTTCAATAATTAACAACTCATTCTTTTTTTTTTTTTCCTATTGCAATTGCCTAGTATGCGCCCTCCTTTTTGAGCTGTATGTTTTGCTGTGAAGGTGAAATTGCACTTGTTGTGTTTTTTGTGAAAGTGTCATCAGTATGCACGTTTTAAACGTGGGTTACTATCTGTCACGTTAAATCGTTCGGGAGAGATTGTAAAAATGTTCCGTGTACATGAAAAGGCCCATGCACACGATCAGACTTTTTGACAACAAACATGCAAATTAGCTGTTTTAAGGGCAACATCCGACCGTGTGTACGCTCCATCGGACAAACTTTTTCGGTTCTCAGCGGACTTTTGTTGGCTGTGCGAATGGACAAACTTTCTGGCAACAAAAGTCCGCAAAGTCCGATAGGACTTTTGTACAAAGTACAAACACGCATGCTCAGAACCAATGCAAAAGATCAGACAACAATACAGAAGTTGACCAAAGGTGGCGGTAAAGAGCAGAAAAACCACGTGATTTGGTGAAAGTTGGCTGAAAAAGTCCTGCCGTGTGTATGCAATACAAGTTCCCGGCTGATGCCCTTTGTACAAACTTTCCTGTGGATTTTTGTACAAAGTCCGATCGTGTGTATGAGGCTAAAGGGGTTGTAAAAGGCTTGTGTTTTTTCACCTTAATGCATCCTATGCATTAAGGTAAAAAAAACATCTTGCAGTCACCAGCTCCCTAGCCCCCTCGTTTTACTTACCTGAGCCCTGAATTTCTGTTGGGCGCATCCTTGCTGTCCCTCTCCTAATGGGTTCCCGACTCTTGATTGGATAGATTGATAGCAGCACAGCCATTGGCTCCAGCTGCTGTCAATCAAACCCAATGACCCGTGCACCGGGGAGCGGGGCCGAGTCCTGCATTCGGCCTCTATGGACACTGAATGCTGGACTCGGGAGGTAACCCCCTCGGGAGAGCGGTTCTCCAAGGGGTTATCTAATGCGGGGAGGAGCCGCAAGAGCCGCCAAGGTACCCCAGAAATTGGATGTTCGGGGCCACTCTGTGCAAAACGAGCTGCACAGTGGAGGTAAGTATGACATGTTTGTTATTTAAAAAAAATAAAAAACGATCCTTTAGTATCACTTTAAGCCTTAATTGTGTGCCATTGTATGCAACTCTGCAAATGTACATTTACCCTTTTTTTTTTTTTTAAAGGTTTTCCTAATAGGCCGAAGTCTCTTAAAGTAATCATTAACCCGCACAGCCATAAAGGTGAAGCGACCAATGTGTATTATCGGCACGTTGCACCTCTTTTCAAGCTTGCTGACATTCAGACCGATGTTACAGGTAAGTTTGTTTCAGTAAATAAATCAACTGAATAGAGACAGAAAACATTGCTAAGCAACCAAGACAAGCTGAACTTTCAGTTAATCCCCACTGGCTTTCAGCTGCAGCTTAAAATACAGTAAATCAGGTTACATAGCCAATATGTTTACATCGTTAGATCTGATGTTTGTTTTATTCAGAGCCATCTTCGCATCAAAATCAAATTGCGAACTCTAAGAAAACAATAGTTGCTTTGCTTAAATTAAAGTGTGTTGGCAAATACTTATATCCATAATGCTCAGATTTTTATTCATCACAATTCTTGGGTGTTTGCTTTTTACCAAAAGTATATTCAAAGATCCTTTTTTTTTTTTTTTTTTTTTTTTTTTAAATTGACCATACACACACAATGATGGCTGTACATGGTACAGATGTTCTTTAATCCTAATGTAAAAACATCCACATGTGAAAGTTTTTCTTGTTGGTCTTCTTTTAAAACAATGTTCAACATTTTGTTCATGTTGTGCATGTGCACAGACATCTAAGGATGGTTATAATCAGGACCGTATGTAGCATCATAAGAAATAAAAAAGCTCCGCTGAATCTGTGATAAAACTATTGGGACATATGAGTATTAACTGTGCATCAGATAAAATGAAGGTAATGAATACTCCATATGACCCAATGCTATGTCAATGTGACAACACAACACTAGTAAAGCGTGCATACAACAAAACAATAAAAGCTACAAGAGCTCTCTAAGTGTCCAATTGACTCCGATGGATTGCTGAACTAGTATTCCAAAAAATGTGTAGTTCAAGGTGAGAGTTTAAACAATGATTCCTCAGCCCTCTATTCCGTAGTGACATAAAACCACGACACCCAAGAAGACACCCAAGAAGACACCCAGCAGGAAAGATCCTCCAACAATGATAATACTGCCGCTTACCAGCTTGCTAGATCTCTTGTTAGGGAGATCACATATGCCTTTGGCTTGTTCCCCAGCCCCGGGTCCCTGTGTTTAGATAGCAAGATGTTTCCAGATACTCCACTCAGGATATCCACAGTGTGAATGGTATTCAATTGCCTCAAAAAATACACAGCCTTTGGAATCAGAAAGCAGGGACGATTCGCGCTCCGCGGCCCCAAACCAGAAGTGACGCAAAGACGCTAGACTCTTGCATGGATTGGGTGGGACTTTACATGTACCGTTACACAGATCACAACCATGTAGCATCATGATGACAATCTTTAGATCTTCATTAAGCCCAGGTTCACACTGCTCCGACATGAAAGTTGCATGACTTCCGATCCAACTTTGCCCTGCAATTTCAGTCCGACTTTGATTAGACTTAATGTGACGTTTTACACTCTATGGCATTGAGGTCGTATCAACGTCGAACTTAAGTAGTGCAGGAACCATTTCTAAAGTCGTATAAGTTAAGACTTTACATGCAATATTCCCAACACACACATTCCTGTAAAGATGGCTGTATTAAAAAATGAGTGCTGAAGGGACCACCGGCTGGGACCGTTGACATGCCTGAAGGGGTACTGCGTGGCTCCGAAACGTTGCTTTCTGCTGTAATTATGTGATTGCTGATTAAAAGTTTTTGGGCCCATTTTTGGAGATCCTGGCAGCAAAACAACCCCAAAAAATCATTGAACCTCCACCATATTTCACTGTATGTACTTTCTTTTCTTTGTAGGCCTCATTCCGTTTTCGGTAAACAGTAGAATGATGTGCTTTACCAAAAAGCTCTATCTTGGTCTCGTCTGTCCACAATTTTGGCAAACTGCAGTCTTGCTTTTTTATGTCTCTGTGTCAGCAGTGGGGTCCTCCTGGGTCTCCTGCCATAGCATTTCATTTCATTTAACCACTTCAGCCCCGGACCAATTGTCAGCTTAAGGACCAGAGGTCTTTTTTCAATTTCGCACTGCACTACTTTAACTGGTAATTGTGCGGTCATGCAATTTTGTAACGAAACGAAATTTGCGTCCTTTTCTTCCCACAAATAGAGCTTTCTTTTGATGGTATTTGATTGCCTCTGTGATTTTTATTTTTTGCGATATAAACGGAAAAAGAGCGAAAATTTTGAAAAAAAAAGAGATTTTCTACTTTTTGTTATAAGAAAAATCTAATAAACTCAATTTTAGTCAAACATTTGGGCCAAAATGTATTCAGCCACATGTCTTTAGTAAAAAAAATGCCAATAAGCGTATATTTATTGGTTTGCGCAAAAGTTATAGCGTCTACAAACTAGAGTACATTTTCTGGAATTTACACCGCTTTTAATTTATGACTGCCTATTTCATTTCTTGAGGTGCTAAAATGGCAGAGAAGTACAAAACCCCCCCAAATGACCCCATTTTGGAAAGTAGACACCCCAAGCTATTTGCTGAGAGGCATGTTGAGCCCATTGAATATTTTTTTTTTTTTTAGTCCCAAGTGATTGAATAAAGACAAAAATAAAAAAGAATTTTTTTTTTCTTCAAAAAGTTGTCACTAAATGATATATTGCTCACACATGCCATAGTTATATGTGGAATTGCACCCCAAAATACATTTTGCTGCTTCTCCTGAGTATGGGGATACCACATGTGTGGGACTTTTTGGGAGCCTAGCCGCGTACGGGGCCCCGAAACCCAAGCACCGCCTTCAGGATTTCTAAGGGTGCAAATTTTTGATTTCACTCCTCACTACCTATCACAGTTTCGACTTTTTGGGAGCCTAGCTGCGTACGGAACCCCAAAAAATGGCCAAAATAGCACAAAAATCACCCCCCAAAAACCCCCCCAAATGACCCCATTTTGGAAAGTAGACACCCCAAGCTATTTGTTGAGAGGCATGGTGAGTATTTTACAGCTCTCATTTGTTTTTGAAAATGAAGAAAGTAAAGAAAAAAAAAATTTTTTTTTTTTTTTTTTTCAATTTTCAAAACTTTGTGACAAAAAGCGACATCTGCAAAATACTCACAATACCTCTCAGCAAATAGCTTGGGGTGTCTACTTTCCAAAATGGGGTCATTTTGGGGGGTTTTATGCCATCTGGGCATTCCATGGCCTCCGAAACTGTGATTGGCAGTGAGAAGTGAAATAAAAAAATTACACCCTTAGAAAGCCTGAAGGCGGTGCTTGGTTTTTGGGGTTCCGTACGCAGCTAGGCTCCCAAAAAGTCCCACACATGTGGTATCCCCGTACTCAGGAGAAGCAACAGAATGTATTTTGGGGTGTATTTCCACATATGCCCATGACATGTTTGAGCAATATATCATTTAGTGACAACTTTTTGTAAAAAAAATATATATATTTTTTTTTTTTTTCATTATTCAATCTCTTGGGACAAAAAAAAAAAAATATTTAATGGGCTCAACATTGCTCTCAGCAAATAGCTTGGGGTGTCTACTTTCAAAATGGGGTCATTTGGGGGGGGGGTTTGAACTGTCCTGGCATTTTATGCACAACATTTAGAAGCCTATGTCACACGTCACCCACTCTTCTAACCACTTGAAGACAAAGCCCTTTCTGACACTTTTTGTTTACATGAAAACATATTTTTTTTTTGCAAGAAAATTACGTTGAACCCCCAAACACTATATATATTGTTAAAGCAAAGGCCCTACAGATTAAAATGGTGGGTGTTGCATTTTTTTTTTCCACACAGTATTTGCGCAGCGATTTTTCAAACGCATTTTTTGTGGAAAAAATACACTTTTTTTTATTTTAATGCACTAAAACACACTATATTGCTCAAATTTTTGATGAAATAAAAAATATGATCTTAGGCCAAGTACATGGATACCAAACACGACATGCTTTAAAATTGCGCACAAACACGCAGTGGCGACAAACTACATACATTTTTAAAAGCCTTTAAAAGCCTTTACATGATACCACATTAGATTCACGGAGGAGGTCTACTGCTAAAATTACTGCCCTCGATCTGACCTTCGCGGTGATACCTCACATGCATGCTGCAATTGCTGTTTACATATGACGCCAGACCAACGCTTGTGTACGCCTTTGCGCAAGAGAAGGGGGGGCAGGGGTGCTTTTTTTTTTTTTTTTTTTTTTTTTTAGTTTTTTTTTTATTTATTTAGCTTTTTTATTCTATTTTTAAACTGTTCCTTCCATTTTTTTTCTTTGTTATGATTTTTATTGTTATCTCAGGGAATGTAAATATCCCCTATGATAGCAATAGGCAGTGACAGGTACTCTTTTTTTGAAAAAATTGGGGTCTATTAGACCCTAGATCTTTCCTCTGCCCTCAAAGCATCTGACCACACCAAGATTGGTGTGATAAAATGCTTTCCCAATTTCCCAATGGCGCGGTTTATATCCGGGAGGGGGGACATTCCCTCCTACTGCTTGTAAAAGCAGTCTAGAGGCTAATTACCCGCTAGAATTGCTTTTACATGAAAGCCGATCACTGGCTGAAAAGAATGATACCAAGATGATACCTAAACCTGCAGGCATCATTCTGGTATAACCATTCAAAGTCCAGCAACATACTGGACATATATTGTAATCTTTTTTTTTTTCATGCAGCCTCTTGGCTGAACGAAAAAAAGAGATTGATTGGTGGGTATGCCCACCATTAGAATACCTCCCTTCATCCACCCACTTCTAATGATGGGCATACATGCACCATTTATATATGCCGATGCATGGGGGCATCCTCCCGCAAAAGTTATGCCGTGTACACACGGTCGGAATTTCGACCGTATGTACGTGGCATTAGGAGCCAATCGCTCCTCCGCCCCCCCTGCTGCCCCCATGCTTCGGCACATATGCTCTTTTTTTTAACTGTGGTGGTGAAATCACCTCCTACAGTGTTGGAGTCGCGGCTTTATGTATCGTGGGAGCAAACGCTGTTGCTGTCAAGATAAATAAATCCGCGCTGCAACTGAATGGCGCACCTGAAAACAAAAAAATGCTTAACACTAAAACACAGTAAACAAAATTACATACCTGAAAAGCAAGCATGATAAAACATAATAAAACATTGCAGAATAGAATGGAGTAAAAAAAGAGCAACAATAGAGAGAGAGAGAGAACAATAAAACGACAACTATTTTTGTTTTTTTTATTTTTTTGAGATTCACAGGTAAAAAAGCTCCTGACTGTTAGCGACTGAATCAAAACGCTACCACAAAAAAAAAATGTTAGCGATCGCAGGGATCAGGCCTGACTCTGCGAACACTGCAGTTATGTGTGCTTAGTGTTTTGTAAGTGACAGTGATCGATCGATACTGCACTTGGGTGGGCTGGGCTGGGCTGGGCGGAGGGGGAAAACGCAGGTGCTAGCAGGTATCTGGGCTGATCCCGCTAACAATGCGTTTTTTTGGAACCCTAAACTGCTGGGACGCTAGTATAGATCTGATCAGATCAGATATTGATCTGTTCAGATACTATACCACTAAGGGAGGTGTATGCTTTGCGCGTGGGTGTTTGCGGTACTGGCACTAACCTGGGGCGACGCAGACCTTATTTGACCCTAAAACCTAATTGATATCACCCGCCGGGCGATCAGGGGGTTAAACCGTTATTGGGTAATAAATGGCGGGTGCCCTGACAGTATAAAAAAACAAGCTAACTAACCAGCGTCACCCGTAACAGTAATACAAAAAAAAAACTGGTTACCTAGCGACACTAATGCAGCGATCAGAAAAACGATCGCTTAGTGACACTGGCAAAAGGGGGTGAAAGGGTTAACTAGGGGCAATCAGGGGGTTAAACCTTTATTAGGTAATATATGGGGGTACCTGACGCTATATAAAAACCTGACGGGGAACCTAAATAACGAAATAACTAACTGGCTAACCAGCGTCACCAGTGACATTTTATACGGTGATCACTGGTGAAAGGGTTAACTCTAGGGGCAATCAGGGGGTTAAAACCTTTATTTAGGTTGTAATATGGGGGTACCTGACCTATAAACCTATTTATGAACCTATATAAACATGGCGGTTAACCTAAAAAAAAAACTGGTTACCTAGCGACACTAATGCAGCGATCAGAAAAACGATCGCTTAGTGACACTGGCAAAAGGGGGTGAAAGGGTTAACTAGGGGCAATCAGGGGGTTAAACCTTTATTAGGTAATATATGGGGGTACCTGACGCTATATAAAAACCTGACGGGGAACCTAAATAACGAAATAACTAACTGGCTAACCAGCGTCACCAGTGACAGTTATACGGTGATTACTGGTGAAAGGGTTAACTCTAGGGGCAATCAGGGGGTTAAAACCTTTATTTAGGTTGTAATATGGGGGTACCTGACCTATAAAACTATTTATGAACCTATATAAAACATGGCGGTTAAAATAAAAAAAAAAAATGGTTACCTAGCGACACAATGCAGCGATCAGAAAAACGATCGCTTAGTGACACTGGCAAAAGGGGGTGAAGGGGTTAACTAGGGGCAATCAAGGGGTTAAACCTTTATTAGGGGGGGGGTAGGGGGCTACCTAGGACCTAAAACTAACTGCCCTGACAGTTATTACAGTCACACTGACACTAAATGCAGTGATCAGTAAATAAATGATCACTGCAATTAGTGACACTGTGACTGGGGGGGGAGGGGGTGATCTGGGGGGTGATCTGGGGGTGACAGGGGGGTGGATTGTGTGCCTATGTGTACTGGTGTCAGTGTACTGTTTGTGCACTAACCTTTACATGTTCTCTGCTCGGCGTTCCGGTCACATAGACCGGCGCACCGAGCATGACATCACTTCCGCCTTCCTGTCTATACAATAGACAGGAAGGGGAAGCTTTTCATTCGCCAGGAGCGATCGCGAGGGGGTGGCCAGAAACCACTGGCCGTCCCCTCGTCCCGGATCGCTCCTGAAGCGATGCCGACCGTCCCCGCCGGCGGAGGGGGTTCCGATCGGACACCCCACCCGCCGGAAGAATGTCACGTACAGGTACGTGATTCTGCCTGTACGTGCCATTCTGCCGACGTATATCTACATGGGGCGGTCGGCAAGTGGTTAAATGTCGCCGGATAGTTTGCGCTGACACTGATGCTCCCTGAGCCTGCAGGACAGCTTGAAATTCTTTGGAACTTGTTTGGGGCTGCTTATCCACCATCTGGACTATCCTGCGTGGCAACCTTTCATCAATTGTTCTCTTCCGTCCACGCCCAGAGAGATTAGCTACAGTGCCATGGGTTGCGAACTTCTTGATAAAGTTGCGCAAGGTGGATAAAGGCAAATCTAGATCTCTGGAGATGGACTTGTAACCTTGAGATTGATATTTTTCCACAATTTTGGTTCTCAAGTCCTCAGACAATTCTCTTCTCCTCTTTCTGTTGTCAATGTTTAGTGTGGCACACACAGACACAAAATGCAAAGACTAAGTGAACTTCTCTCCTTTTTATCTGCTTTCAGGTGTGATTTTTATATTGCCCACACCTGTTACTTGCCCCAGGTGAGTTTAAAGGAGCATCACGTGCTTGAAACAATCTTATTTATCCACAATTTTAAAAGGGTGCCAAGAATTTTGACCAGCCCATTTTTGGAATTTTGTGGGACATTATGTCCAATTCGCTTTTTTTCCTCCCTTTTTTTGTTTTGTTCCAATACACACAAAGGGAATAAAAATGTGTATAGCAAAACGTGTTACTGCAATACTTTTCTGTGAGAAATAGTTGATTTTCTGGAAAAATGTCTGGGGTGTCAACAATTTCGGCCATGACTGTATCTGATCATCTGAAGCATGTCAATTCTAGTATTGAATTATTTCTGGTCTTATTTCTTACCCAGTTTCTTTCAAGCCATCACTCTTGTATGTTGATGAGATGCACAGGACATAAGTTGGCCATATGGCCATAATTTGGCAATTTGATAGAGCAATCTAATGTTCTCTTCAACTAATGTTTTGTTGAAATCTGAAACAATCAAAGACATAAAATAGAGTAATAGTGTTTTGATTGACGGCAAGTAGATGGGAGAAACATTTCCCTAATTGATCGTGTTGGAAAAATCTGATTGCTTTTGACAAAATAGACTTCAATCTTTTAATAAACTCTACCGTCAACTGAATGGGATTGTAGGCCACACAGATTCAACCCAACGCTTACTCCAGATACAATCAAAATAAAGATAACCAACCAAAAGTTTGGCAAATAATGGCCACTGCACTTTATTGGCTTTAAAACATGAAAATAAATTAACCATATATTCTTTTTATATTAACCATCAAACATCATAACTTTAATGAAACCAACAAACTGTGTAACTGCTTAGTTTTCAGAACTCAAGCAGCATTACCTCATTATATCATGGAAATGAAACGTCCCCCCTAGACATCCAGGGTGACCCGACCACATAATAGTGCACACGACTGGGGAGGGAGGGAGTACCCGGCCCAGCCCGCTCCTTATAAGGGCTTCCCAGCTTCCAGCACCTTCTGCCGCAATCCCCTTGGCTGGCTGCTGATCCCAGATTTAGATCTGCAGTGCATTTTTTTTTTATTTTTTTTTTTTAAAACTATGCCTAATAATAACTGTAAAAAAAAAAAAAATAATAATAACTGTAAACCTCATTAACCCTATACACACCCTAGAGCATGTGGCAGCCACAATCCCAAGTAAGCGGGCTCCTATTGTGCCCCCTTTTCCATTCTGGTGCTTGATTAGACTTGTGGGTAGTAGACTGCTTAGTTTATGATGTTTCTTTACGATTGTATGTGTAATTACTAGTGGATCAATGATAGTTGAAATTGCCTGAAAATGGCCATGTGTATGACCAGCTTAGCTGTATGGGCAATTTTAGTTATGCACACATGAGTGAGGGGATTGATGCATTCATTTTTGTGTGTACTACAATTCAATATGACATCTGAAACAATGGTTTGTTGAACATACACTACTAAGCACTTTGTGCAACTAAATTGACTTCCTGACATACAGGAACACCAATGTAGTTTTATTAAAAAATACAACTCTTTATGTTGTGGAAAGCCTACATCCCTGTAGAACTGAGATTACAGGATAAACCGCATAGTCTATTTTCTTTTGCTGTGAGCAGACTGACTCTCGGCTGGCACTGAGAGGATGGAAAACTAAGACACAAAATATAGTATAACAAAAGGCAAAACCTTTTTTTTTTGTTTGCGTTTGGATAGAGTGGAGAGGGATTTGAACACCTGTCAATTTTTATTGCCGTCTGTGCTCTCGTTAGGGACATCCACCTTCTCTATTTCTCCTAAAAAAGTAAATCCTAAAATTTGGGTTGACCCCAGAAAAGTAATAGAGGAGAATCTTGTGACCTGGGGAGTCCCAAGGCATTCCCATAATTTGCAGGGACTTCCTCTCACTTCCTGTTTTGGCTATGGGACAGGAAGTGAGGGTAAAGCCCACCAATGGGACACAGACGTAAAAAAAAACGAAAAATACTGACAGGAGTTATAACCCTTCCTTACGCTATCCAAAATGAAAAAAAAATGTTTTGCCATACTTCTACTTTGAGCGCTATTAACTACACAGCACCTTAATTTTAGATTGCTTCCTAAATACGGGCCCCATTGTGGAGCTTGCAGTGTCACACAGTGTTCCCTGCAAAATAGTGCAGTAAACAATCTAGAAGAACTTGATGGGTTATGTGATCAGGCTCTCCTCCTTCCTACACTTTTTGTTTTGCATTCCCCTAAGCATGTAAATGTGGTATGGCTGCTATATAAATGGTCCCCAAAGTGTTCTAAAACATTTTCACCCATATTATTATTATCATTTTTATTTTATACACAGTATTTATGTACAGTAAAAATAAGAGTTTTATTAAGACTTCAGTTCTGTAATAATTGTATACTAATTTTGACACCTAAAAGGGCCCTTATATAGTATTTGCAATTCATTAATTAGCAATTAGTCTGATGTCGGAAACTTTGACTATTACCATAATTACTTGGTATTTACACACATAATAATAGCATGTACTTACATTAAGTTGAACATATTTATTTGCGTATCTAAAAAAAAGAAAAAATTAGGTGGTTTACTAGTTTCTGACCACTTCAAGTTACTTAAATTCAGTAATATCTTAAAGCGATTGTAAACTCTGTTACACTACTTGTACCTACAGGTAAACCTATAATAAGGCTTACCTGTAGGCACTGTAAATATACGCTTTTGCCGACACCATCCGTGCACGCACACTGAAGAAATGACCGCTGGTGCCGCTTCTTCAGGGCCCGTGCCGTGACCAAACCAGTAAGTAACTTTGGTAAAAGAAGTCGGCCGTGTACTCGGTGTGCCGGCGCAGATTCAGGGCATCGTTCTAAGATAAGTATTACATAATGAGCTAGTATGCGATGCATACTAGCTCATTATGCCTTTGTCTTGCAGTTTTTTTGTTTGTTTTGTTTTTTGGAGGTTTACAACCCTGGGCTGGGTTCACACCAATGCGAATTGGATGCGGTTTTTTTACCCACATCCAATTCGCATGTCAGGAGATTTTGACCGGCTCTCTATGGAGCCGGTTCACACATGTCCGGAGTGGCTCCGGTGCAGATTGCACAAGAGTCCTGTGCATTTTCTGGTCCATTTCAGGTCCGAATTCAGCCAAAGATTTGGGATGAAATAGGACCTGAAACGGTGAATAGGGATGCACCGGACCCCTGCTGTGAGCTGCTCCTTTCCTTTGTGTGAACCTAGCCTAAGGTGGAATTAAACTGTATCTAGGCATCATAAACCAAAACCGCAGTTTAATTCACTTTTAATATTCAAAGCATACACACCCATCCGTCCATGTCGGCAAGCTTTATTTTGTTGAGAAATACCTTAGAAAACAAAACCCTCTTGTAATTCTAGCTGCAACCATCATGAGTAAGGGCAGATTATTTATGTAGTATTTACTTCCTGGAAGCCATCTAGCCTTAGCTCAGGCATGAAGGCAGGAGGGTGTGCTTAGTTGAGAAAGCCCCTCATCCTGATGAAATAAAAAAAAAAAAAAAAAAACCATGAAGTCTCCCAGAATGTATTGACATAATTTTGGCTTAGGCCAGAAACCAGGAAGCAACTGAAGAATTGGAAACTTATTTTATTTATTTATTTTTCTTTTTTCTTTACAAGTACATTTAATATACTTTTCCATCTATTTACTAATGCTAGCATCATAAGGATTAGAAATAGTTAATGTTGATTCAGAGAGTTTAGTTCCACTTTAAGGACATTTTGCAACTCAATGTGAATAAACTTCATTCAGGTGCATTTTCTCTTCTCTTTTGTCACCCCTCTGCAAGATCATGCAGGGATTTCTCAAAAACATCATACATCCGCATGCCAGTGCATCCCTACGAGAGCTCAAAGGTAGAACTTTAGAGATGATCTAGTACCAGAGTATTTGCTATACTCACCAGAGCGTAGGATTCAAACAGTCTGTAAGTGAAAAGAATGATATTCATCATAATGATTTTTACCATGGAGAATTCATAAATCTGGCATAGGGTGAAAACTGGGAAAAGTTCTGTGCAAATAAACAATTTTTAATAGTTTTGATATTCAAGTGCAAATAAACTATTATGACCATCTTTTGCTCAAAAAACTATAAAAAATAGAAAATGCTTATTTGAGGTCAAATGTGCAAAAACTGCCCCAGCCGTTTTTTGTTTTTTTTAGAGATAAGCCCATCCAAATGCATTTCTAATACATTTGGATGTCCTTATCTCTAAAAGAAAAAAAAAATGTTTTGGTTTGGTTAAGTTATTCTTTTAAATCTCCTTGTTTTAATGCCTTGTTACATTTTTGACACTTTTGAATCTGCTTGTTTATTGCTTTGTTAGTTTTTTGCCACACATCAAATAATGTTCAAGTGATCAGAGCTCTGTGACAAGTTCCTTTGCTGATTGTGACACCTGCTGGCCACTGCAAGCAGATGCCCGACATTAAAGTCCTGCTAAATAATCTGTCCTTGAATCAGACCTTTCTGAAGGCGTTGATAGAAATGGCTTGCACACTGTGAGCAAAAAGTAATATAATTTTACTTCTGCAAAGAGGAAAAAAATAAATAGAAGCATTAAAGTTAACTTTAAAAATGTAATTGATAAAAAAAACAAAATCATTTTGAATTTTTGTGTTTGTTATATTAGATCAAGCATGTCTGTAGGCAGTTATTTTTTACCTTTCTAGTTTTTGAACTCCAGAAGTGTATGCAGTATGAAATTTAAAGTTAGCTCTTTGCCAACTATTTGTATTTATTAAATCAAAGTATCTTATGATGTTGGATTAAATGGCATGACCTGCTATGTCTAGCTGCCCCACAGCTCACACATGAGTGCAAATATTAGTAAGAGGGTTTGCAGCTGTACATTTGTGAAGCACAACATTATTTATTATTTATTACAGGCGTTCTTATATCGCTGACAGTTTACACAGTGCTTTACATACTGTTCATGCTCATCAGTCCCAGTCCTAAATGAGCTCTAAGGTCCCTATCTCACTTACATACATATATACATACAATTTGGACACTAGCTAATTAATCTACCAGCATGTCTTTGGAGTGTGGGAAGAAACCCATACAAGTACACAGGCGAACATGCAAACTCTATACAGATAGTGTGCGCCAGCTGGTGATACAATGTGAACACATATTCACATACAGTAGCATGTACATATTGCCCTATCTCACTTACATACACACTTTCATGTGGTGCCATCTGCGATTGCCTATGGGGGACTCGGCGGACTTTCCTAGCTGTGAGCGGGAAGCCCAATTCAAAGCAGTGGGAAGCTGACACAGCTGATCACGTGTAATCAGACATACATTTTTGAACAGGGCTTCCTGCCTGCAGCTATTTGAAAACCCCACTGAGTGTCCCGCGGGTCGGGCTCACAGTAAGTGTGAATGAGGCCTAATGGTTATTTTAAAGGAGAAAAAGCAGCACTTTCTGTGTAACATTTAAGTGTTTATTCCAAGAACAACAGATTGGAAACTTGCAAGATAAAAGGATACAAAATACTCAGGCCTGATAATGGAGCATGCATGCGCCAAACACGTGCCATGCCCACCACCCTCAGCTTCCTGTGCTGACGCCATCTCTAATCTCGGGGTTCTCGGACCTTCCGGCAAGTGCTGGGAGCCACCAGCACCGCTGAATGCTCCATACTAGTGTGGGATTTAACACGATCTGGCCGGCCAGCTGCAGCGGTGTCTACCTACCTGTGATGAGTGTTTTTTATCATTTTATCCTGTAAGTTGCCAATCTGCTGTTCTTGGAATAAACACCTAAATGCTACACTCAGAAGGCACTGCTCTCTCCTTTGCTTTGCCTACGGAGTACCTTCTAGCTCTTTACAGCAGCAACCCCAGCATTTGTTTCATCGGATATAGAGACTGTATCTACTACTCCATTAACATTGTGGACTATACTTTTTAGTGTGCCAGATTATCTCTTTTTCTGTTTTGACTAAAGGTTATTTTCTTTA
This sequence comes from Lithobates sylvaticus, assembly GCA_028564925.1. NCBI lineage: Eukaryota > Metazoa > Chordata > Amphibia > Anura > Ranidae > Lithobates > Lithobates sylvaticus. The sequence goes on from CM053031.1 coordinate 82,304,686, forward strand.
AAAAAGGAGAAATCCAGTCTAAACAGAAATGTTTCTGTAGATGCTGTATAGCCTACTGTCAGTTTTATTTGATGTTCCAAACCTAGGATGGTTGTTTATATTATCATTAGTTAGTTCTTTATTTTAGCAACTAGAATTATTTTGTGTTTGTGCTCAACCTGCCTTTTAGGTTGGAGCCAAGCTATGAGAGTCAATGGTGAACTCTGACTAGATGGGGGCAAAAGCATCACCTCCATGTAGTTCACATGCACACTTCTCTCTGTATTCTTAACGGAATTGATCAGTTGGCAAATTCACCAAAACTTCATGTATACAAACTTTAAAAAACTCCTATGTACACAGGTATCCATTCTTGGCTGTGGATTACCTAAGAGTTGGTATCTTCATATTTAGCAGGAACCTGTTTTTAGACCAACTATTGGGATAATGGGATTGATTTACTAAAGGGGAATTTTCCATTAGCTTAGTGCAGGTGATGAAAATGCAAGGATAAGTTCACCTTTGGGAACATGTTACATGTTTCACCCGTTTTTAGGGTGGAACATGTAACATGTTCCCACTCTTGCAGCCTCCCTCCGATCCCCCCTGATTGTGACAGCTGGCCGGGGATCTTTCACCAACACGGCTGTGTTATTCTTTCACAGAAATCTGTGAATGAATGAATTACAAGTACTGACATCCTTTGCTACTGATGGCTTGTAGTTCCCATTGAACTATCAGGATGCTAGTGAGCATTCTAGGTATTTCATTGAGTCCTCCTATCATTGTGTAACTGCCTGCCCATATGAGGTACAAGCAGACAGATACACTGACAGCCTGTGGGAGCCTGAGACTGCACCCACGATTTACTGATTGCGGGTGCAATGCTTTACAGACTCCTAGAAAAATGAATGCACATTTTTTTTTTACCTGAAAAGAAATGTGTATTTAAAAATGTTATTTTATTTTTTTAAAGAAAGGTGAACTAATCCTTTCACTTTGCAAATACCCGATTTACATGCAAGGAAAAAAAAACGAAAAAAAAAAAAAAACATATTTTTGCTTGCACTTGATTGGATGATGGAAGTCAGCAAAGCTTAAACATCATTCACTAAGCCAAAGGAAAAATTCTTTGCAAAGTGAACAGCCTGTTTGCCTTTAGTAAATCAACCCAAATGACTCTATACAAGTAGTGAAAAAGCCAATTAAAATCTATTTGATTTGCAGATCACATCTAAGAATGTGTGCAATCGTAAGAAATGTTTCATGTCCCCATCATGATCAAGAAGTTTGACCTGGTCTTGAAGACTTGGTCATATAGTCATATGGTCAATTAGTGTTTCTGGTAAAATTGTGAAGCACGTTTATAGTTTCTGGCAAATATTTAACATGGGTAGAATTAAACCAGGAAACTACGAGGAGCAACACAACAGGTAAATATATATCCAAATCCAAACTTTTTGTTAAAGAGGAGCTCCAGTCTATAAAAATAAATAAATAAAAGTCAGCAGCTACAAATACTGTAGCTCCTGACTTTTAATATAAGAACACTTACCTGTGCAGGGATCCCACGATGTCGGCACCCCGAGCTGATTCGTCAATCGACTTCGGGTGCAGGCACCGGCATTGTAAGTAAGGGAAACCGGCAGTGAAGGGGGGGAGGGTGCAAACAAGCGGAGCCTCCCGGTGGAGCTCCGGATTACGTTTTTTTCCTATCTGTGTCTCATTTGTAAAAATCTTATTGACACAACAGAGAATGTATTAATATGGGGAATCACCTCTTAAGCCCCATACACACGCGCGGATTATCCGAGGACCAGGTCCGTAGGATCATTTCCGTCGTACTTTGTCCGATGTTGGTTTTGCGTACACACGGTCGGACAAAGTTGTCGGAAAATCCGATCATTCTGAACGTGGTGACGTTTGTTGCGTACGACGGGACTACGTAGAGGCTAGTAGCCAATAGCTTTGGTCTTGTAATGTGATCTGAGCATGCGTGGCACTTTGTCCGTCAGGAATTTCCATACACACGATCGGATTTGGTGTGATCTGACTTTGTTGTCAAAAAATCTATCCAAATAAACTGGTATGAAAATCGCTCGCCCTCCTACTATTCCACACCACCACTGCGCACAAAGAAAAATTTGTTAAACACCTATGTGTATAAAAATAAACTAAGCAGCTACTTAAATAGATAAATAATGTAAAGTGATTTTAGATGAATAAAACAGTAGCGCTAATAATCACAGTGTCTGTGAATAAACTAAATATTTAACCTGTGTAAACAATACTGAAAAATAAGTATAAACAGTGCTAAAAACAACACCACAATTAATCACCTATATACATAAAGTGAAAAATTAAAGTGAAGTGTGATTATATATTTTTTGCAGGTGTCCAAAAAAGGAAAACAAATCCAAACAAAAGTCCATAAACTGTTACTTGTAGTGATAATGTTTCAAAAAGTGACAAAAAAGTGAATGAAAAATCCTGAAGCAAATAAAGTTTTGAAGTGTCTTTAAACAAAATTCTTGAAGTGACTTGAAAAAATATATCTTCCACCACACCACCTGTGTTCAGTGCTACCGCACCCTAAGGAAACGCACTCACCAGCAGTGTATGCCTTGCACTCTCATGCTTGGCCAACTCGCTTAATAGCTCCACATGGGTCACAGATGGATCCAGACAGACTGTTAGATAATTGCACTCCACATATAAGGAAAAAAGAGATGCTTCCAATAGTGAAGTAGAGTAAACCATTTATTTCAACAGCACACAAAATTCCTCAACCATTGTACTCACATCCTTCATATAAAAATCAGGCACTTCAGCATAATCTTTTTAACAGGAAACAAGGACCCAGCAGTGGTGACCCGATATATTATGGTCTCGGCGGACCCGGCGTTAATACCAATATGTCTCACCCTCCACGCTGTCTCCTTTCTCTTTCACTTCACACGGCACAGCACACCCAGTAACTGGAACGTTGAATGTTAAATGCTCCTTATAGTTGCCATGTAACCATACCCAGACATGTTTCACCGAAGTGGCTTAATCATTGGGGGGAACCCCAATGATTAAGCCACTTCGGTGAAACATGTCTGGGTATGGTTACATGGCAACTATAAGGAGCATTTAACATTCAACGTTCCAGTTACTGGGTGTGCTGTGCCGTGTGAAGTGAAAGAGAAAGGAGACAGCGTGGAGGGTGAGACATATTGGTATTAACGCCGGGTCCGCCGAGACCATAATATATCGGGTCACCACTGCTGGGTCCTTGTTTCCTGTTAAAAAGATTATGCTGAAGTGCCTGATTTTTATATGAAGGATGTGAGTACAATGGTTGAGGAATTTTGTGTGCTGTTGAAATAAATGGTTTACTCTACTTCACTATTGGAAGCATCTCTTTTTTCCTTATATGTGGAGTGCAATTATCTAACAGTCTGTCTGGATCCATCTGTGACCCATGTGGAGCTATTAAGCGAGTTGGCCAAGCATGAGAGTGCAAGGCATACACCATACACACGCTCGGACAATCCGCGGACCAGGTCGGTCGGACTTTGTCCGACGTACTTTGTCCGATGTTGGCGTTGCGTACACACGGTCGGACTACGTTGTCGGAATATCCGGTCCGGAAGAACGTCGTGACGTAAGTCGTCGTCCACGAGATTACAAAAGGGAAGTTCAGCACCACGTCAGGCACCCGTTGGGCTCCTTCTGCTGATCCCGTGTTTATCGAGAGTTAGTGGAAGTTTGGTGACTTAAGATTCGCGCTTCTCAGTTTTCTGACTCAGATCGTTACTGCTCTTCAGTTTGTGCTTGTCGTGCGTATCTGTTTATTAGTGCGTGTAGTCAGTTCGCATTTGTTGGTCATTGCGGCCTATATCTTGATATAGGACGCTTTGATTTGCACTGCTTATTGTCTGCTCGTTGCTGGTATTCACTTCGTTCTTTCAGGCCTTGCTGTTTATCGGTGCTTTCTGTTTGTCCGTTCTGACCAGCCGACCTTTTGTGACCTTCTGAGCGATGTTTCCCGTGCGTACTCGTCGCCGAGTTCGTGCTGTACGCGGAATTGGTGTCGGGCTTTTAGCTTTGACCCAAGACCCGTCCATGAACAGAGTGACGAGGAGTATGTGGACCAAGAATTGGTTGCTTCAGCGTGACCAGTTCTCGCACATGCCTTTGCTTCGTGAGATCCGGGAGAATAATCCTGATGATTTCAGGAACTTTCTCAGGATGACGGACCCCGATTTTCACCGTCTTTTGGCTTTGCTGACCCCCTTTATCAGCCGGCAGGATACCTGCATGAGACAAGCCATTACTCCGGAGCAGAGGCTTGTTGCCACGTTGAGGTACTTGGCGACAGGGAGAAGTCTTCAGGATTTGAAGTTCTCTTCAGGTATCTCTCCCCAGGCCCTGGGAATCATTATTCCAGAGACCTGTTCTGCCATCATTCAGGTCCTGCAGGAGGACTATATTAAGGTAACATTTCAACTTTACTATTCCCTTCTATGTATGCTCTGTTTGCTAATGACTTGTATTTTTGACCTCCTTCCCTAATTACCATGATTGCAATATGTTCTAATATGCTGTGCCCCTTTTCTCCTTCATGCATTTTTCCCTTCACTTACCTCACCAGCATGCTCTTCTGCCCCAATAGACACCTATGGCCTAGTCACTTAAGCAATGTCTTTTGTCTGCTGCATAGTATTGTTTGCCCCCAAACACCCCCTAAAATATGCACAAATGTTTGCTGTGTGGTTTACTTCATGTAGAGCCCCCGTTTTTTTTTTTTTTTTTTTTTTTGGTGGGGGGGGGGGGGGCAAACTCATTAGGAACCCCCTCCCCCAACTGCTCTGTCAGATGGTACCAATCCTTTATCTGCTGGCTTTCCCAAGGTCAATACACACTATATACCTACCTCTTTATAGTGCGCATCTTTAGGGATGAATTCAGCAAAGCATGTAGTGCAAGGGGCTGCCTCCATACATTCCATTTCCTAATTTTTTGTCTTCTTTCCCTCCTATTAGCTTGCTTGGTAATTTAATAATGTCACACTGTGCCTGCCTTTTTTTTGGGGGGGGGGGGGAATGTTATTTGATCTTTCCTGTGGCCTGCCAATAGTGTTAAGTACAGAGGGTCTGGCCAAACTAGGCCACATTATTGAGCCATTTGCCAATCAATGAAGTGCAGAGGGTTACCTGTCCACCACCCCCCCCCCCCCCCAAAACCATAGTTATTGCCAATGTCCCATCAGAAGTGGGGGGATTGATGGGGGGGTGAGTAATCTGTGAAGGGGAGCCTCTACTTTTCTGTGTAAATACTTTCCAGCCTCCAATTTTATACAATGCTCTTGTTCCAAGATGTTGATTGTCTAATCTGCTTGCAATGTTTAGGTGCAAAGTGACTAATTTTTTTTTCTTGTTTCACTCCACAGTTCCCTTCCACGCCACAGGAATGGCAGACTGTGGCCTCCCACTTTGCCAGCCGTTGGGACTTTCCTAACTGCGGAGGGGCAATTGATGGGAAACACGTCCGCATCGTCCCACCGCCCAACTCGGGGTCCTACTATTATAATTATAAAGGGTTTAATAGTGTAGTGATGTTGGCGGTGGTGTCGGCAACATACGAGTTTATGTATGTGGACGTGGGGATGAACGGCCGGATATCGGATGGTGGGGCCATTACGCACACGGAGTTCTACTGGCGTCTCCAAAGTGGCAGTCTGTGCTTGCCACCTCCAGAGGAGAATGCCGAAGGACTCCCCTTCGTCTTTGTCGCAGATGAAGCGTTTGCGCTGACTCCCCATGTGATGAGGCCGTTCCCGATGAGGACCCTCACCCCGGACCAGAGGGTCTTCAACTACAGGCTGTCCAGAGCCAGAAGAGTGGTGGAGAACGCTTTTGGCATCCTGGCCAGCCGCTTCCGCCTGTTCCTGACGGCATTTAACTTGGCGGAATACAAACTGAACCACATAGTTCTTGCCTGTTGCATATTGCACAACTTCCTCAAAAGACATAACAGGAACTATGTGGTGCCCGTTGGCCCAGATGTGGACGGCCCTCCAAATGCGGACCTCACAGCCCTTCGAGTGGCACGTCCAGGCTTGCCCCCTCTCAATGCCCGCGTGGTCCGGGACCAATATATGGAATACTTTGTGGGTAGGGGGGCCATTGCTCTGCCTGACGATGTGTGAGAGGCATTTTTTAATAAATCTGATATTTTAACCAACCTCTGATTTCTTGTCATTTCAGTCTTCTTTTTAGCTTATTTTACTTTGTCATTTTTTTCCCTTTGCCTTCGACAGTGGTAATGCACTTTCTGGGCAAAAGGAGGTAACAGTCTCTTCTTCCCAAAAAGATTATTCTCATGTGTGTTTGCTACCTAATCTTTGGTCTAGAGAAGGTTTGTCCTGCATAACTGACACCCAAAATACTCCTTTTCAGCACCAGGTCTGACATGTGTGTATTCTCCAAAATGCTGTGCTCCGTGTTTTCGTACAAAGCACTGTGGGTGTCATTTACATAAGTCAAATCCGCTATGCTCTACAAGTGCATTGAAAAAGTTCCCTGGGAAAGGAAATTGCAGTGCAAAGTGGATTTGCCTTTAGTAAATAACACCCATTGCCCCCCATATCCTTTACATTTTACATACATAATGCATTGTTTTATTTAAATAAGGAAGCCACACATTTTGAAAAATAAAAAAGTTTACTTGGAAAACATTCACAAGTGCGTTTACAATCTTCACGCCAAAACTGACAACATCTTGGTTATTTACAACATTATTTACAAAGATTACGCAATTGGTAAAACCAGGCATGGAGCTAAGCAGAACCTATGAAGTAGGAAAGTTCAACTTTGTAAAGTGAAGACAAGATCAGACATGACTATATGTTCAAAGTGTGTTTGATCTTGCCTTCATCACATGGGGGGGTCACCCCCGAAAAGTGGAAATTTGGAACATGCACACAATTTGGTTCTGAAAATGGTCATTAGATGGTAAAACACATGCCTAGAAGCTTCAAAAGTGCCATTTTCCATCATGGGGATGAATGGACGTTTTTTGGGGGTGCAACCCCTTCACCACAACCACTTTCGTAGTTCGTAAAGTGTTTGCACCCCCAAAAAAACGTTGCCATTCATCCACCATGATGGGAGCTAGCACATGTGGACACAATGTGTGCATGTTCCAAATTTCACACAGTTTTTAAGTTGCAAATGTGTTCAGAAGCTGGCACAAATGTGTGTAAATTACTTGGTGCTTTTTCATATTTTTCCTAAAACATCAATGATGTTCTTCAATTTTTGTTGAACATCATTGATGTTTTGCTTTATGTAATCTAGATCTCGATTGCAGACCATTATCTCTCCGATGAGTACGTGGGCACTCTCTGTGGTAAAGTGCGATTTTTCTTCCACAACATCCACGTCACCTAAAAACCACAAACAAAAAAAATGGGGTGTTGGAAATGAGGCAGCCATACATGGATTAGCTTACCAGTAGCTGTGTTCTCCCACACTCACCTGTTGTGGTGACAATTTCTCCAAGTTCGATGATCTCTCCTTCCTCCTCCTCCTCTGCTTCTGCTCTTTCCCCTTTTTTGGTAGGTGTTGGTTTGGGGGTTTCCTCAGACGGCCCAAGTTTTCGCTCCCCTATGAGAATGTCCAAAAGGAAGATTTAGCAACACAAGCTATTGAGGGCAGAAATAGGAAATGACAAACATTGCTTGAAAGTGACGGACACTATTTTAGTTTGGCCAGTTACAAATGTCAACTACATGAATGAAGTCACTTTGTAAAGGTGCTAAACTGACTAGCTTTTTGGTAGAAGTTTGTGTGATGGAGACCCCCCTCTAGTATCCACTGGAGCACATGTGTGGAAAAGCATAATAAAAAGGGGGTTTGGGTGTCCCAGCACTAGTGCTCTAGAGTCCAGATGGGTAAACAGCTACTGAGTGACCTCTCCTTTACATTGAATAAATTGGCTTTACATTCTTGATGACATTTCTAGTGAGAACAAACTTCCTTTCCCCAAAAAAACACCAAACATCGTATTATAAGTGGCCGAACGATCGAGGTTGCGTACGATCGAATGCACACACACACGACCATGACAGTGGCAGAAAGATCGAGGCTGAGTACGATCGAATGCACAGACGAACCTGAAAGTGGCCATTTTGGAATGTACAACTTGGTAAAAATCAAAACACAATGGAGCAGTATGCAAGCAAGAAATCAAACACAAAACACAACTACTTACTTTTTTGAAGAATTCTCTTGATCTTTCTGTACTGATCGGCCTCCCTCAGTTTCAGGTCTGACCAGCGTTTCCTGAGTTGCTCCTTGGATCGTTGTACCCCAAAATTATTGTACAGCCTTCTCACAACTTTAGACATGATCTTGGCCTTGCGGACATTGGGGTTGAGGTAAGGCCCATACTTCCCATCATAGTCGCTCCTCTTTAATATGTCCACCATCTCCAACATTTCTCCAAATGACATATTGGAGGCCTTGAATTTCAGGTTCCGGGATCGGGACGTTTCTGCCTCCGGACTTTCCTCGTCCTCCTCCTCGTTGGTGGGATATTTGTGGCGCACCTGCTGTGTCCCCGCCATGTGCTCTCCCCACTACGCCGTAAAGAGAAGGGGTGGGGAATAGACGAGAAAGATCGTCAGGGGCGGGCGGAGTTTGAAGCATGCGCAGTGTATATAAAACGTCACACGCCTGTGTCGTAGCCACGATCTGGGAGACGAGGGGAGAGAAAACTCACACGAGACGATCGCTACAAACGAAGGTACAATTTAACGTTGGTACATAACTAGCCTAGACTGATTTGAACTTGAGGCTTCTTTATGGAGAAGATTAGGAGAGTTTAGCCTGACATAATTTTGAGGGTTTTGTGTGTTGTTGTGTCTTGCAGAGATTGATATGAAGGGATTCAACGACATGAGTTTTCTCCCCCTCTTCATTGCCAAATACAGGGATTTTCCCATATTGTGGCAGGGTATACACCCACATTACACCAACAAACCAAAGAGGCACGCAGCCCTGGAGGAACTTGTGGAATTTGTCAAGCCAAGGTTCCCCACGGCAACTGTTGATGATATTAGAAAGAAAATTGGCAGCCTGAGGAGTGCGTATATCAGGGAGAGGAAGAAGGTCGTGAAGTCTGAGGAAACTGCAACTTCAGCAGATGAGGTCTATGTCCCCAAGCTCTGGTACTATCAGAGTCTCCATTTTCTGAAGGACCAGGCTGATGTCACGGAGCCAACCTCAACTCCTCCTTCCACGCTTCCTTGCGCACAGCCCACCCCTGATGAGGCTTCCGAGGAGCAACCTGGGCCTTCCAGTCTGGAAGAGGTGGAGGAGCCCAGCTTGTTCCAGGTATAGTAGTTTTGCTACCATTTAGGGGAATAATGAATGATGTTCACTTAATTCAGGATCGCCAATTGCTTAGTTCCTAACGTGTTTGACATATCAACAGACAGTGGTGTGGGAGACATTTGGGGCCAGAATCTAAACTGCTGGGCTGAGAATTGTATGGTTTTCTATTTGTAAACATTTTGCACCAGTCACTAGATGAGAATTGTGTGTGTTTGATGAACAAATAACTGAAACTATGTCCCTTTTTCCTACACAGGAAGACCTCAGCCAGGAGGTGGCTGTGGAAGGTGGCAGTCAGGAGGTGGCTGTGGAAGGTGGCAGTCAGGAGGAGGCAGGGGTTAGTGGCAGCCACCAGCTGGGTAGTGGCAGCCAAGAGGGGGCTAGGCCTCGGAGCCTGACTGACACCCAAACCCCTCCCCTCCGCCCTCCGTACAAAAGGGCGAGAAGGGGGGGTTATGCGGCACAGTCAGCGCTCCGGATGATAAGAGAGGCTTCAGACTCCCTACATGCCACACCCGCCGACGAGGAGACCTTTGGCTCGGTGGTTGTCACAAAAATGATGGGTATGGAGGTGAGGCAACGCAACATGTGTGAGGGGCTCATCCTCCATGTCCTAAATAAGGGTAGGGCTGGGGAGATGACCCCAGTCACACATGTTTGCCATAGCTACCATGCTCCACCTCCTCCTCCTCCTCCTCCTCCTCTGCCACCCCACCAGCACGACAGCCACAGCGTGGAAGGAAGCGTGGAAGGAAGACCTGAGAGTGACGACCTGGAATCAGTCTGGTCTGAGAGAAGATGGAGCCTCTCGTAGTACCAGAGCCTGGGGACCTAGATGGCATCTGCTGCAGTTCCGGATACTTTGGACTTCACGACCAGATTGCACTCCCCTTAATATACGTACTCCTCAGGCCCCCAATTTTCTACGCTTGAACAATGATGGTTGCCGTGGGGGGCCAAGGCTTTGCAAATTCCCCAAGTTTCACCATGGCTGCGTTCCTCTTTGGTTTGTTGGTGTGACCTAAATAAAGGTTTTTTTGATTTGAAATAATCATTGACTATTGTGTTTTACTTTGCTACAATGACAGTTTTTCTTTGAGTAAGCAGGTACATTTCACTAATCCTAAAGTAGAATTAACAAGGGGCACCAACAACAAACAAACTCCTAGTAAATGTAAGCAAGAAATACAAATGTAAATAATGTGTTTTTGGTAATTTGAGACACACAACCCCCCTCCAAAAAAAAAAAAAAAAAAAAAAAATTAAAATATGTATTCCCCCAAAAAAAAAAAAAAAAAAACACAAATCATGGTAAAAAAATAACAAAGATTCTTTTCCGTTCAGAGTAAAAATAAACATGTAGTGTATAAATGCTGCAAAGTAATAAAGAAGTAAGTTTGTGAGAAGTGCGGGTGAATAGGAGCAGCTAAAAGATGTCATTCTTGTTGCATTGTAAAGAAAAAGAGAATGCGCTGCATTAAAGACATTTTAACATTGCAGCGTGACGAATGTGCTGTGTCGATTAGGAAAGGTAGTTTTACCTGACCGAGCGCTTCCGTCACAGAATTTCTTCTGAGCATGCGTAGCACTTTGTCCGTCGGACAAGCGTACACACGCTCGGATTTGGTGTGATCGGACCGGGTTGACGGCAAATCTTTCCAGCAGGAGATAAGACTTTGTCCGACGGACAAACCGACGAACACTGTCCGATGGTGCATACACACGGTCTGATTTTTCAACAACCTTGTCCGATCGGACCAAATTGATGAAAAAGTCCGACCGTGTGTATGGGGCTTAACAGTCACTAGGGCACATAAAGACCGAGATCACAGAGACACAGACAACAATAAGAACCTGACAGGGAGTTCTAACCCTTCCTTACTTGATTCAAGACAAATAAAACGTATAAAAATTAAGATATGCTTTTATTTTATGTTTACCTACAATTTGCTCCTATTATTTAAACTCTAGCACACACCGTGAACTCGGCTTTCTATTTAGGGAGATTAAACATACTTGACCTAACTACGTTTTTAAATGTATTCAATTCTAAAATCTGTTACTGAGCTATTGAGTATTTGCTGCATATAATATTTCTTGTAAGCAATAGGGAATGCCATATTATCTTGTCTAGAATACCAAAAAGCCCTACAACTCATTCTTATACCAGACCATAACCAAGAACAGACAAGCATGAAAGATTTATGTAATCTTGCATATAACGATGTACATTCTTACACAAAACATCCATCTGTAAGTGTCATGTCAGTCAAAAAGAATCTTTGATGGTTGGTTACAGCTGTGCAGTCTCTTCTGGCACTGCCGCCCTAGAAAATGCTAAATGTGGCTGCTCTGCTCTCTGCCATCTGCAGCTCAGCTTATCCGTTTTGCTCTGGCATTTCATGCGCTGCACAGGGCATCGCAAGAGGCCAAGATGACAATGTAGAGTGACAGATTCATTTCCTCTAGAGGGTACATATTCTGGTATGTGGCTGTGCCACCCTTCTCTTTGAGATTTGCTGAGCAGCTACTGGTATTTGGCTTTTTGTTGCAGTTATCTCCTGAGTATATTTGCTCTTTTTATAGACTTCAAAGAGCAGATAAAAATAATATGCATATTTTAATTGCATTGGATTCTGAATCTATTTAACTGTATTTTGTAATTTTAAAGAACTCTGATAAGCCTAATTGAGATACAAAATGGTCACATAACATATTTTGTTATGATTTTATCAAATGGTGCACCCATTTTTGCATAAAACAAACATGTTCTATATATATCCTTACTGGTATCTTCATGCCATTCAATAACGACCAATTTCACGACAAGGAATCTGCGTTTATTACTGTCTGTGACCACTCACCTTCAACCTGTCTTCGGCAAGTAGATTGGAGCAGAAACTCTTTCCTGTTGTACTGAATTATTTCCGATTTGGTGTAAAGTGTGCGGCATTTAGTATGATGCAGTAGAGGGGAGTAGCAAAACACAGGAAGATTTAATATCATGGGTGAGTATTGGATTGCTTATCAGAGGCTGTCATGTTTCTAGTAAGATGGCCAGTGCTTGAGTTTAGAGATTTTGACAGTTCCTGCTAAAATATAAAGTGTGAACAGTCCTGCTTGTTGTTCCAAGTCAGTAACTCATTGCTTGGGTTTTGAGAAAAGACCAGATCTGTAAGGTAGTTCTTGAGCCTCAACTTTAAAAAACAATTCTGAGTGTTATTTCCTATATTTCTGTCCTTACATAATTGCTTTAGAAAGAAAAAGATTTGACTCATGGAGTTAGATGTGTAAATTGCCATCATCCCTAGAACATATGTTTGAAAGAGAGAACCTCAAAATTGGTATTTTAAAGGCAATTCATGAAAAATTAAGTAGAATAATATTTAAAAAGAGAAATATTGGTAACAATATATAGAAAAAATGTGTTAATAAGACAAGTACAATTATATATAAATATATCAGTGACAAAATTGTGGTACAGTTGCACTAGATGAATAATAGTCATCCAAAGGTGGGTGTCCAACACGTTTCGATAATTTATAAACAATAATCTTCATCAGGGACAGATTTTCCACTTCTGGAATATGAGAATACAGTATAAGCACATGGGGTACACATAACACGGTGTATGCAATATGTTATAGAAAGAGCATTTACAATGTAATAAAAGCCACTGATAGAAACATAATATATTTACACTAAACCAACAATGAAACATTTGAGAAAAACTTACATGTCACAGGATACAGAGGAGCACAATGCAAATCAGTTGATGCCGACAGAGACCAAGAGCCTAGCTGGAGCCCCCCACAAACATGCAAAGGAATCCAAGGATCACAGATCCAATAGAGGGGCCAATATTGTTGGAAGAAAACCTATAACGAGCAAATAGAATAGACTAAACCGAATATTCATGTTTCTTCTATCAGTGGCTTTTATTACATTGTGAATGCTCTTTTTATAATATATTGCATACACCATGTTATATGTACCCCATGTGCTTATACTATATTCTCATATTCCAGAAGTGGAAAATCTGTCCCTGTTGAAGATTGTTTATAAATTATCGAAACGCGTTGGACACCCACCTATGGATGACTATTATTCATCTAGTGCAACTCTACCACAATTTTGTCACTGATATATTTATATATAATTGTACTTGTCTTATTAACACATTTTTTCTATTGTTACCAATAAATATTTCTCTTTTTAAATATTATTCTACTTAATTTTTCATTAATTGCCTTTACAATCTTAATTTTTGAGGTTCTCTCTTTCATACACAATTGCTTTAAATCCCTGCAGAGGGGTGATCAGTAATTTATAGCCCACATTTTACTGAAGTGCAGAGGACTTTATAAAATCTGAACCTTTATTCGAAGTATGGAGTGCTGTGATGGAATAGGGGAGGTGCTGTCATAGCTTCCCATCATCTATAGCAGCAACCTTACCAAGGGCTGGATGAGCAGACATCTCACCAATGATGAGCAGACATCTCACCAATGATGAGCAGACATCTCACCAATGATGAGCAGACATCTCACCAATGATGAGCAGACATCTCACCAATGATGAGCAGACATCTCACCAATGATGAGGAAAAAAATGAGGAAAAAATGAAACCATGTTTGTTGAATTCCTTATGCTCAGAGGCAATCTCTACTGAAAGCTGCCTTTGCTGAACACTTCTGAAAAGGCTAGATGCCATTTTTTTCATTGATTTAATAGTAAACCCAGAAGATCAGCAATTAAGCCAGAGAACTAGCATTTTTAGTAATAAAGCAATGGCAGCATGCATTTTCATAAACACACCTTCAGCAGCTACTCAGAAATGGCTGCTCTAATATTTCTATCTGTAGGGGTTCCCTTTAACATCCTGTAGAATAGCACATACTTCATGTTGCCTAATAACTGTAAAAAATGGCACAAACTGCTATGCCCTTTAAACACATAGGAGTTAGGGGATGGAACCACAGTGTATAGCAGGGGACACAGGCTTCCCAAAAATGTTAAACGCTGAAGATGCTAATGGAGGTTGCAATGCTGGGAACACGAATTGCCAGAAGGGTAACTTTAACAGCTTTTCTATTGCAGGGGCTTTTCTTTAGATTTTATTTTTTATTTTTAATCCAGACAGGGTTGTTTTCAAATCAACAGAGCAGAGAGAGGTAAGGATCTGCAATAGACGGTAACACATTTTTGCAATGTATTTAGTTGACCTGGAGAAATTTTCTTCTCAGCAAAGCTGGCATTTGACTTTATAGTGTTTTTTTTTTTTTTTTTTTCAGACAGTGCAATGTTCTCTTTAGATCTTTAGAGTTCACAGAACACTTTATAGTTTTTTAGGTATATTTTTAGTATTCAAAATTATCTAAAGACATTTCAATTGTGTGTTTTTTTTTTTTTTCCCTGTAGAAACTAAATATACAGGACATGCTCTTACTTTGCTTAAAGAATGTGAACTTCAAGAATTTGACGGGTATGTTGATTAAATGCATAGCTGCTTAATAGAAATAATTTTTAGCTGCTTACATAGCAAATTTAGCCGAACATAAGTGACATGTAGATTTATGTTTACAATAGAAGGAAGTACTGTACCTCAATAAAGTGCATCTATCACAAACTTGGGCAATTCAAATCAAGCATATGATGAAAAAATGGATAAGCAGAGGTTACCATTTTGTGTGTACTCCAGAGCCCAGAGCAAAGGTCACATTTACTAGCAAAGTTTAAGGATTGGGCCTCACACACATTCTTTTTGGCCAATGGTCATTAAGATTGGCCATCATAGTGATGCGAGGATTACATCTACACTGAATAAATTTCCAACAGCTGGAGGAATGATGTCTTCAGGCTCCTTTCTACTAATTTGTCTAGCCGATCTAGAAGTGGACTTATTAGGGAAGGAACTTGGAGACATAGTTTTTCTAAGGTGCTTGTGGAAGGCCTAGGAAGCCTGTGCTCCGGAAAAACTGGGGATCCCATTTTTGTATATTTATCCTCTCAAATGTTTTTTTTGTTGCATAGTTGTTATATTTTTACTGCATTTTGGGGCCACAATATTTGTTTATTGTAGTGAAAAACATTTATTTTATGTATTTCTTACACACATTACCATTAGTAGTCCATCACAAACCCCCTGTGGTTTAATACCGTGTTATGTCACAGTGGGAGGATAGCATCCATATTAAAGAGATTCTCTGTCACCCTGACCATGTAGGGCAAAGTGACAGTGTCCCCAGAAAGGGCCCCTCTCGACCATCTTATCCTGACCTTGTCTGCACTACCTCTCTGCTCCTTCCTTGTAGGTGATGTAGGAGAATGGTAATTTTACTCCTTCGATCATGTGACCGCTTGTTTAGTGATTAACTGCTGACCCAATCACTGTCATAGAGAAGCAGGCCACATGCACTCGCAGCCAGGAAATGCTAGCGAGGGTGTGCAGGCAAGGTCAGTATAAAGGGGTTAGGGGTGTGCTTTGCAAAGACACTGTCAATTTACTCTGCATGGGCAAGGTAACAATGTATCTTTTAATAGCAAGGTGGTTATGTAATTGATTGTTATTGTCTACAAGTTTTGGCTCTTGAGAAAAGATGCTGTACACTTTAGCGCAAGCACTTCTTACCCATAAAATCAGAATCCAAACATCATATAGCAACTGCAGTTGCAAAGATCCCATCAACTTATTGTCAGTTATTGATCAGTGGCTGGGTTTTGCAGATATCAGAAGCTCCAGTCAGTAAAGCAGTCACCATAGGGCATATACAGTTGCAGCACTTTCTCTGCATCCTAGATTTAGTGGAGTTTGACTGCAAGTCTTGGTAGTCCATAATACTGAATCAACTATCCATGTACTAGGATTTAGAAGCCATACTTGAGTCTGGTATCCGTGCCCTAGTGGAGTGGTATTACATTTTAGGTAATAAAGCTCTTGTTTACCAAAAAGCCAGTAAGAGGTCATTGCCATTATGCAACTTTCTGATTTATTCCAATGATACACTGCTACAATCCATGTTAGCTAATGGCTACAGTAATTTTAAATGGTAAGTGCACACAGAATTGGCATTCAAATTATAGTTGCAGACTGGTGGACCAAATCATGCTAGCCTCTTATATTCCTTGTGAATTAGGCTCAAGCTATGAGATATTCTTGATAAAGTACCTGGTTGTAATATACTCTCACTTCTCGTGCTTCAGTTGGAGAACATGTAAACCAAATGCAGAATGCAACACGGAGGTGGAAATTAAACTGTAATGACCACAGTGGGCCACGTCAAGCCTCCAACAGAGATGAGGTCTGCTGTTGATTTGGCTGTTCTGCATTTACGTAGAACTGAAACATTAGTTTTGGGTGTATTGGTGCTTCTATCTGTACTGTGGGTTCAAGGTTCATGTATGTAATGTAATTATGTTTTCTGCATATGCCAAGTGTTAATACAGTAAAACTGGAAATTAAGCTCCTAATAAAATTGAGGGTTCCCTAAAGCAAAAACAGTCAACTCAGAAATGTGTGAACATATGTTTACAAGTAATTTCATTATAATTATGCTCCTTATTAGAACCCAAGATTGTCATTGTTTTCTTTTGTGCAGCCTTTGCAAAAGCATTCTTTGTCCTCTCAGCTAAAACCATGTCCTTTTCATTATTCTGTATTTACATATTGCTGACTATGTTTGCAATCTATGTACAAATAGGCAAAAATATATTAAGTGAAAAATCCAAATAAAGAATTAATGTGTGTGCAATAACTTCCTTTTTCAGAGCTAGGACTGATGTGAACTAGAACTTTGTATGTACCCTACAGTATTTTATACCATTTGAGCATGTGATTTCCTGTGAAATAAAGTAAGGTTTGGGTAGAAACATCTAAAACTGATTTATTGTCAAGGAGTCTAGGTTTTAGTAATGCATTGCACAAAATAATCAATACATACCTTTGTTTTGCATGGTAAAATTGTTATGGTCACATATAAATGTAGTTTGTGTCATGCTTCACTCTAAGCCCCAGTTCACACTGCTGCTACTTTTCATGCGACTTGAGAGTTCAAAGTTGCATGACAAGTCGTGCCCCATTAACAGCAATGGAACTGTTCTAATCGGTGCGACTCAAGTCGCCCCGACGTAGAAAAAGGTTCCTGCACTACTTTGGCCTGACTTCAACATGACTTGCATTGACTTCTGCTAATGCAAGCTGTTGTATGCAAGCCGTTATGAAGTCGTGCAGAGATGACATCTTCAAAGGCACATGATTTTGAAGCTGTGCTAGTGTGAACCGTGCCTTAAAGTGGGGTTGCACACACAAAAAAAAAAAGCATTAATATTCCTAAAAAAAAA
This sequence comes from Lithobates sylvaticus, assembly GCA_028564925.1. NCBI lineage: Eukaryota > Metazoa > Chordata > Amphibia > Anura > Ranidae > Lithobates > Lithobates sylvaticus. The sequence continues at coordinate 82,322,391 of CM053031.1, forward strand.
TGTTTTTTTTTTTTTTAACTCACCTCTAAATGGCTGTTGCTAGGGGGTCCCTCCTAGTCTGCCTCCTTCAGTGCCTGGGCTGGTGACATCACTTCCCCTCGGCGCAGGAAGGGCTCAGCTCTGCCCCCTCCCTCCCTGTCAATCCTCTGGGACACGTGACAGGTCCCAGATGATTACGCGGGCACTCACGGCGCGTGACGCCGCTCGCGCAGTGGGTGCCCGGCTGTGAAACCACAGCTGGGTGCCCGGCTGTGAAACCACAGCTGGGTGCCCACAGTTACAATGCCGGTTCCGCCGAACGGAGGGAGGGACAAGCGGTGCTTCGATCCCCGCATCACTGGACCCTGGACAGGTAAGTGTCTGATTATTAAAAGTCAGCAGCTGCAGTATTTGTAGCTGCTGACTTTTTTAATTTTTTTTTTTTAAATGGGCACCCCACTTTAAATTCATTTTTTGGTACTTTATATAATGGTGAAATGATAAAAATAGATTTTTGAATTGAGAAGTTGGAAGGTTATTTTTTATGAGGGAGTAAGCAAGAGGAAAGAAGTAATGAAAATGGAAAACATAAAAATGGTATTAATGGGAGAGCAATGCAACGTACACACGATTGGAAATTCCGCCAGCAAAAGTCCGATGAGAGCTTTTCGTCGGAAATTCCGACCATGTGTATGCTCCATCGGACTTTTGTTGGCGGAAAGATTGAGAGCATGTTCTCTATTTTTCAATCGGAAAAAGTTCCAATCCAAAATTCCAATCATCTGTACAAATTCCGACGCGCAAAATTCCTACGCATGCTCGGAAACAATTTGACGCATGCTCGGAAGCATTGAACTTTATTTTCTTGGCTCGTCGTAGTGTTGTACGTCACTGTGTTCTTGACGGTCGAAAGTTCATACAACTTTTGTGTGACCGTGTGTATGCAAGCCAAGCTTGAGGAATTCTGACGGAAAAACCATCCAAGTTTTTTCCGACGGAAAATCCACTCCTGTGTACGCGGCATAAGAAGTTAAGGAAGAGCGCAGTATATTCCCTCTTTTTTCTCAGATATTTCTAGCTGAAAAATCCGGAGGGCCTCTCACAGTATTAAAGTTATGTTAAGTACTCATGTTTATGTATAGCTTTCTAGTGTTCCACTGGAGACAGCTCTGGCTTCTTCCCTTTGGACTAGAATGTCCACAGGAACACTGCACAGGAATTAGGGCTTTAGCCATATTTAAAGGTGTAATACCATCCATCGATTTGTATATCTTTGTTGGATCTGTAATGTTTTACTGTATTTTTCTGCAGCTCAGTTCCCAGCTTTAGATTCATCCTGCAGCCATTAAGAGGACAGCTCATGTTTGTTGACAGGTGTTTTCTATACTGTAGATCACAAAGAATGGAAAAGGAGTAAGACATCACAGCAGGAGGCTTTTTCAATTAATTGATTTTGAGTCTCAAGAGATATAAGAAGCAACTGAGCTAACTAGGTTGACTAACCCATTAACTTTAAGAAAGCTTCATGCTTGATATCAGTGACTGTAAAACAGTATGAATTATTAAGAAAAAAAAAAAAAAACAATAGGGTACTGTAGTGATACATTATATTGCCAAAAGTTTTGGGGCACCTGCCTTTACGCGCACATGAACTTTTTTTAAAGGGTACATTTTTTATTTTTTGAAAAAAATATAACATATACAAAGATAGTAACATAAATCTATGTACAGCATGTTTATAACTGTACAACTGCATTTGGTCAAAATAACATATGAATAGATATTTCCGTCTTGTGATATCTTAGGCAATACATTTGTTTACTTTACATTACTCTGTTTGGGTGTGAGTTTGTTACATATTCATACTACACCTTAGATTATATGTGTGGAGCATAACATTGCACCGTATGTATACTGGGTTATAAGCATTAATATTTCACATATTCAACAGAATTTGTCATTTCCCCATCCTCCCACCTCAATTGGGTAGTCCATCACATGGGGCATATTCCAGCCACCTCGCCCATACTTTGTCAAATTTTTTTGCATTCCCCCTGGCTGTATACGTAAGTTTATACATTGGTAAAGAACCATTCACTAGGTCAATCCAGTTCTGTAAAGAGGGTGGATTTGCGTCCTTCCACCTGAGGGCAATTGCTTTTTTGGCATAGAAGAAAAGTATTCTAAGAAGAGTCTTCTGAGACGTGGATATGCTTTCTTCTTCTAGGTCACCCAGTAAACATCTAGCTGGTGAGTAAATATTGGGCAGAGTCAGAGCATCTTCCAGATATTGAAGGATAGCTCTCCAGAATTTTGCTATCTCTGGACACTGCCAAACCATATGAAAGAAGTCGCCTACTTCCCTTTTGCATCTGTCACAGTTAGGGGAATCCTTCCTGCCCATTTTGTGGAGCCTCTGTGGGGTATAATATATTCTGTGGAGGTAGTGAAATTGTATTTGTTTGTCCCTGGCTGAGATCATTGAGGGCAGCAGGGTCTCCAACATCTCACCCCATGTTTCCTCTGTGATGGAGGGAATGTCCGCCTTCCACTGCGCAGACACTCTGTCCATCCTGGGAGAAGAAGTTGTCAACAAAGCAAAGTAATATCTAGATATAAGTTTAGTGTGATCACCCTCTGCTATTAATTGTTCCATTTTCGATGGGGTCAGTGCTACACTCTGAGCACCGTATTGCGCATGAGCAGCATGCCTCAGCTGTATATATCTGAAAAAGAATGTGTTAGGTAGCTGGTATTCCGTCTTCATGTCTGCAAATGTACCAAAGACACCATCTCTGAAGAGTTGGCTTGCGTAATCCCATATGTCGCCCCAACACTCCCCATCAGGGATTTTAAATATTTCTGGTAGTTGGGGATTGCGCCATAGTGGAGCATTAGGCGACACAGAGAGGCTGGTGCCTTTAGTCTTGGTGTTGCACAGGTGAAATATTTTGTAGGAGCGCACATGAACTTTAATGGCATCCCAGTCTGATACTCCGTACACACGGTCGGATTTTCTGACGGAAAATGTTCGATCGGATCATGTTGTCAGAAAATCCGACCGTGTGTGGGCTCCATCTGACTTTTTCTGTCGGAATTTACAACACACAAAGTTTGAGAGCTGGATCTCAAATTTTCCGTCAACATGGTCAGATCGAGTCAATTCCGATCGTGTGTGTAGCCTAGTCCGACGGACAAAGTGCCACGCATGCTCAGAAGAAATTTGGAGATAAAAGCTATTGGCTACTGGCCTCTACATAGTCCTGTCATACGTGTTGTACATCACCTCGTTCGGAATGATCGGATTTTCCAACAACTTTGTCCGACCGTGTGTGGGCAACACCAGTTTCAGACAAAATCCGTCAGAAAATATCCGAAGGATTTTGTGGTCGGGATGTCCGACCGTGTGTACGGGGCATGAGTGTAGGGTTCAATATTAAGTTGGCCCACCCTTTGCAGCTATAACAGCTTCAACTCTTCTGTGAATGTTTGACCACTCTTCTAGAAGAGCATTTTGAGGTCAGGCACTGATGTTAAACGAGAAGGCCTGGCTCGCAGTCTCTGCTCTAATTCATCCCAAAGGTGTTCTCTCGGGTGGAGGTCAGGCCAGTCAAGTTCCTCCATCCCAAACTCGCTCATCCACACTATATTGCCAAAAGTATTAGGGTTATCGTGTGCGGTTGTTTTTCAGGGGTTGGGCTTGGCCCCTTAGTTCCAGTGAAGGGAACTTTTAGGGCGTCAGCATACCAAGACATTTTGGACACTTTCATGCTCCCAACTTTGTGGGAACAGTTTGGGGATGGCCTCTTCCTGTTCCAACATGACTGCGCACCAGTGCACAAAGCAAGGTCCATAAAGACATGGATGAATGAGTTTGGGGTGGAGGAACTTGACTGGCCTACACAGTCCTGACCTCAATCCGATAGAAAACCTTTGGGATGAATTAGAGTGAAGTATGCGAGCCAGGCCCTTCTCTCCAACATCAGTGCCTGGCCTCACAATATTGGAAAATGTCCGATCGGACCATGTTGTCGGAAAATCCGACCGCGTGTGGGCTCCATCTGACTTTTTCCGTCGGAATGTCCGACGGAACAAATTTGAGATCCTGCTCTCAAATTTTCCGACAACAAAATCCGATCGGACTATAGAGTGTATAGAGAATTCCGATGGACAAAGTGCCACGCATGCTCAGATCAAATTAGGAGACCAAACCTATTGGCTACTAGCCTCTACGTAGTTCCGTCGTACGCAACGAAAGTCACTACGTTCAGAATGATCGGATTTTCCGACAACTTTGTCCGACCGTGTGTATGCAACACCAGTGTTGGACAAAATCCGTCGGAAAAAATCTGACGGATTTTGTGGTCGGAATTTCCGACCGTGTGTACGGGGCATTAGACTGGGATTCCATTAAAGTTCATGTGCGCATAAAGGCAGGCGTCCAATACTTTTGGCAATATATTGTATTTCCAGTAGGACACTTCACAGAAAAAAATAGGATTGTTTCATACTGGTCCACAAGTAGTCTCTTTACTGACTCTTTACTCTCTAACTGATACATTTCCAGGTGAGCTTGTTCTGCTGAAAAACAGCAGACCTACTGGCTAGATGACCAGGAAAAATAGAGAAAAGAAAGCCTAAGCAAGAAAACTAATGTAGCCACAACATTTAAGAACTGTAAGCTGCAATATAATGTTTGCTTTTTGGGTTTAATGCCACTTTAATGTCTACTGAGTTGGCTGAATGCTATAAATTCATTGTATTACAGAGAAGATCTTCAATCACAAGCGGGTTATTAAGTGCAAACTGTATACTAGCTGCATGTCTCAGTCCCTTTACAGTTTTTCTAACAAAAATAATATAATATGCACCTAACTTATGCTCTTTGCTTGCTGCATGTCTGGTTACTCTCAACTGTAATAGGAAAAAAAAAATTCCAATTATATTTTTATATTTTTGCATCATTTGATGGAAAATGGGAAACGGAGCTAACACAGTAATTGGCAGAACTGAGCTTTTACTCCTTTTTTTGTACAACCCCAATTCTAAAAAAGCTGTGAAATCTACATAAAAACAGAATGCAATGATTTTCATATCTCATAAAACCATATTTTATTCACAATAGAAAATAAAAAAAACATATCACATGTTTAAACATGGCAGAATATGCCATACAGCTGGGGCACGCAAGGAAAAGTGAGTACCCATAGATTAAAGCCAACACCCTCTTTACATTTGTGAAGGTCACCTTGCTCTAAACAGAGAAAAGCGGGTATCGGAAAATTCTCAGCTGATGGTTTGATCTAGTGAACGGTTATTAGATTTGCCTGGAATTGTAGTCAAATTTTAAAAGATGCTCTAAAGCAGGGGTCTCAAACTGGCAGCCCTCCAGCTGTTGCAAAACTTCAAGTCCCATGAGGCATTGCAAGGCTGACAGGTACAAGCTTGACTCCCACACGCAGAGGCATGATGGGATTTGTAGTTTTGCAACAGTTGGAGGGCAACCAGTTTGAGACCCATGATCTAAAGGATCATGTGCCAGGTCATTAAATGCAGAATTCCAAGAAGCCTCCTAGATTTCCCATATAGGAAGCCCATTCTCTTGGGTGATTTCAGTCACCTTGCAGGATCCATTGGAGATTCCATTCCAATGTTTTAGAGGGTTATGGAGCATGACATTATTGAACTAAGGAGCAGTTCCTGCCATTTTTAGAGGCTCCCCTAATATGGAAGTATAGTGCTTTCTTATTGGAGCTGATATACAAAAAATTGTTTTTTTCTGGTGGGGAAAAGGAGAGATTTCCAACATCCCTAATAGTACATCAAAAATACACAAAGAAACCCTCTGGGGGACTTTTTAGGGCAATGACTCCAAAAATGGTGTATGCAGACAAAGAAATATAGACAAATATAGTTTTATACAAATTCTAAAAAACATCAATACATAAAAGCTTTTGTCAAAACTGCATGATAAATTGATGTCATATGCCCCATACACACGATCGGAGTTTCGGCCAGCAAAAGACTGATGAGAGCTTTTCATCGGAAAATGCGACCGTGTGTATGCTCCATCTGACTTTTGCTGGCTGAATTTCTGCCAGCAAAAGTTTGAGAGCATGTTCTCAATTTTTCCGACGGAAAAAGTTTCTATTGGAAATTCCGATCGTCTGTAGCAATTAAGACGCGCAAAATTCCTACGCATGCTCGGAAACAATTTGACGCATGCTCGGAAGCATTGAACTTAATTTTCTCAGCTCGTCGTAGTGTTGTACGTCACCGCGTTCTTGATGGTCGAAAGTTCAGCGAAGTTTTGTGTGACCGTGTGTATGCAAGCCAAGCTTGAGCGAAATTCCGTCAGAAAAAACATCCAAGATTTTTCAGATGGAAAATCCGCTCGTGTGTACGCGGCAATAGATTGAAGAACATAATCAAACCACTGTTTACAACACTCTTGTACAATTGTATAGAGTGAAGCTCTTATTTCGCGCTGCAACATTACACAGAAAATGCTTCCAGAGAGAAACTGGTCCATATTGCTGAAAGTTGGGTAAAGCTGGGTAAACAGATTTTCTCTTCTGTAGTTGTAAGTTACATCAGCACTAATTTTTATAATAGAACACATGTAATTTAAAAAAAAAAAAAAAAACAGAACAAAAGAAGTCATTACAGTGGAAAACACACAGTAAACATTTTATCAACATCTTAATTTGTACATTATCATGTCACAGTGAAAAATCAATTACTCATTTCAGAGTTCCAGATAAGCTGATTGAAAAGATTGCTGGTCGATGCAAACCACAAGTAGAATGGTTTGCTAACGAGAAAGTAATTTTACTGACAGCCAGTAATATACTCAGTTTAAAAGACATGATCTTTGGGGCTTTTCACAGGTACACCAGTAATTGACTTGATCTTGAGCTGATTCTGTGTTTTAATTTCAGAAGCTTTGATTTTTAAATAAATACAGTTTTTGTTATTTAATGCTAACATTTTATTGTTATTCATTGTAAATTACACATGCATAATTTGTCTTCCAGGCAGTTTTAAGGCTCCATGCACACTGGAGCTCATAAACGGAAGATTTTTGGAGTTTGGGCGTTTTTTTTAACAGTCCATAAACTCCACTCTGTTATCCTATGTGTCCATGTTTTTTAGATTTTTATCAGCAGTGGAGTTTATGGGCTGTTCTCTGAACGCCATAAAATCGCATTCAAAGTGCCCTTTTTCTGACCACAAAAACGATAAAAAACGTCAAACGCCGATAAACGTGCATATGCGCGTGTTAATTAGCGTTCAGCGTTTTATTTTTTCAATGCATTGTGGGAGTTTGGGAATGCATTGTGGGATTTTTGGAGTGTCCTCTGTGTATTTTTATTAAAAACGCCCATAAATGCTAAAAAAAATACTCTTAAATGCTAGTACAAAACACTGTTAAAATCGCGTTTTTCAACCAGCGTTTTCTGCCAGCAATCTGGCGTCCAGAAAAAGCTTTTTTGAGCTCCAGTTTGCATGGAGCCTTATTGTTGATAAATATAAAGTAACAATTAAATATAAGAGAGGTTCTAGGCTGTTCTCCACTCCAAAACTACAAAAAGGGTTCCACTTTTAACCCGTAGTCTAAACCTAAAAATGTACACTTACCCTAACGCATGCCCTAATATTTTGAAATTTGACTGTTACCTTGCACCAAGATTGTGTTGCAAGTGATTTGCGATATGTATTGAAATGTTTAGGCCCTACTGTTAAGATTTTTCTATTCTTCTAAACTTACTGTATATACTGTATGTGTTCTTTCTTTTTTGAGTTTGTATATTCTTTTTATGTTTCTGTGATTCCACACAGAACCTCAGGGAAAACACCATATTCTGCAAAACATTTGGAATATGATGAGTTGTTTTCTTGTGTACTACAACTCCAATTACAAAAAAGAGAATGCAATGATTTCAAAATCTCTTAAACTTTTTTTTATTCACAAAGGAAAATAGAGAACATATCAAATGTTTTTTGTTTACAAACGATTTTTATTATTTGAAAGGTCAAGGTATAAAACATTTACAATGATGGTACAGGTATGGATACAAATATCTTTGGCAGTAGATGTTGTATATGGAGAAGAAAAGGGTTATGGTTAGTCAGGTAACAAAAAACGATTGCACAGTATTATAGTCACGTTAATCAGGAGTATTGTAGTGGAGGGAAGAAGTAAATACCAACAGATGTGTATATCATCTTCTCCTCCAACCCTCCTCCTAAATCAAAGAGGTGGTGTCCCATAGAATCCATTTTTTTTTTTTTTGATAAAAGGGCATTGAATCATATAAGGTGTGGTGGATTCTTTCAGAGAGTTTGATGCTCGACATGCGGTTGAGAATTTGTGGCCAAGGTACCATAGTGGAGCGCCAATTAAATGCTATGGCCCAGTGGATAGAGCTGAGGAATATATGGATTAGGTTTGTGTTAATCCTTGGAGTGTCTTGTATAGGGGAGAATAGAAGACATATTTGGGGTGTAAGAGTAATCTTTCTACCGGATATTTTATCTATGATTGAGCTGGCCTTATGCCAAGTGTTTTTTTATGTGGGGACAATCCCAAAAGATGTGTAAAAGTGTTCCTTGAGAGGGGCATCCCCTAAAGCAGAGTGGGGATAGTGAGGGATAAAACGTGTTAAGTTTGGCAGGAGTAAGATACCATCTATAGAGCAATTTGATGGCTGATTTTCTGATCGCTATTGTTTTGGTACATTTATGTAGATTTTTAAAAATAGTATCCTATTGTTCGAGAGTAAATGAGGTACAGGGGGTCCCCGACTTACGAACGCCCGTCCTACGAACATCCCCTACTTACGAACCGGGCCCTGCGGGGACCCTCCGCCATTTTCCGCCGTCCTTCGGCCGTTCTGCGCATGCGCAGCCAGATGTAGCCTCGGAAAATGACGGCAAACATCGGAAATGTCCGTAATTTTACGCGCATGCACAGAGCGGCATTCGACTGAACATCGGAAATGTCCGTAAGTGTCCGTAATTGTCGGTCTGCGCATGCACGGCCGACTTACGAACATTTCCGAGTTAAGAACAGGTGGGCAGTCCCTAACGAGTTCGTAACTCGGGGACCCCCTGTATTTAAATCTGATTCCCATTGAAGCTTGGGGTGTGTTTTTTCAGGCATATCAGTCTTGTTTAAATATATATATATATATTCTGGAGATTAAACCCCTATCTCGAGGGGAGTAGATACAAATTTGCTCAAATTGAGTGTATGGGGGAGCGGAGTGTAAGTGAATGATATTTCTGATAGAATTGTCTTATATTTGTATAGTTCTCCAGTTCAGTAGGTGGGAAATCATATTTTGTTTGTAGATTAGTAAAGGTGAGAAATGAATTATTGTGAGAGAGCGATTTTAAATGTTAGGTTATGTAACTTCCAATTAATTAGAAAGTTTTGATCTTGAGCTCTGTCTGGGGGGGGGGGGGGGGGGGAAAGCGTGGGTCGCCTAGAAATGAAGCCAGGGGGGGAGTGTCAGAGAATAATTTGAATTTATTGACTTGTCTGTTCCAAGGTTGAAGGGTGTGAGTGACAATTTTTGTGGTGGGATAGTCTTGGACCAAAGGAGTCCTTGTAGATTGTAGGGTAGAATAGATTCTTCCTCAAAATGAAGCCAAGGGATATGGACTGAGGGGGCATACCATTGGGCTAATTGGGTGAATATGGGCGAGAGATAATAAAGCCAAAGATTGGGTATGCTGAGGCCTCCTTTTATTTGGGGTCTAAACATAAGGGAATAGCTAAATCTGGGTTTCTTGTTTAGCCAAATAAATTTGTTAATGACTTTCTGTAAGGAATCTAATGTTTTTTTAGATAGAATAAGAGGAAGGGCTCTAAAGAAAAATAAAAGTTTTGGTAAAATCATCATTTTTACTGCCACTTCTGCCCGAGAATGAAATCTGGTATGATGACCAAAGTTTAAGAAAATTATTAATACTGTTAATTAAGGGAGGGTAGTTTGCTTGGTATAATGATTTATACAAAGGTGTAATCTGGATACCTAGATATCTAAACGAATCCTGGTTCCAATTGAATGAGAATTTATCTTTAAGTGAAGATATTAAGATTGGGAGAATGTTGATCTGTAAAGCTGAGCATTTAGATAAATTTACACCCAGGCCTGTCAGGTCATGAAAGATGTCGAGGGTTTTAGTTAGGTTGCGTAGGGAGATGAGAGGGTCAGTTATAAATAGAAGCACATCATCAGCATAAAGACTTCATTTATATTCTCTGGATCCCTTAAAATATCCTTTAATGTCTGTGTTGTTGCTAATAGCGCAGGCAAGGGGTTCTATCGCTAGGGCGAAGAGTAGAGGAGAGAGGGGGCAACCCTGTCTGGTACCTTTGGTCAGGGGCATATCAAATGTTTAAACTGAAAAAAATGTACAATGGTAAGAAAAAAATAAGGTCATTTTGAAATGAATGGCGGCAATGTGTCTTAAAAAAGTGTATGTGTGTGTGGGGGGGGGGGGGGCAACAAAAAGCTAACAAGGAAGTGCAAAATAAAATTTTGCAACTAAATAGGTTAATTGGAAACAGGTCAGTAACATGGGTATAAGAAGAGCATCATAGAGAGTCATATGCCCTGGATCTAAAATTCCGATCGGACTTTTTCCGATCGTGTGTAGACAATTCCGACGGACAAAGTGCCATGCATGCTCAGAATAAAAGCTATTGGCTACTGGCCTCTTTATAGTCCCGTCATACGCGTTTTACAGCACCGCGTTCTGAACGATCGGATTTTCCGACAACTTTGTGCAGCCGTGTGTATGCAAGACAAGTTTGGACCAATCAAACAATTTCAGAATAATGTTCCTTGACGTAAAATTACAAGATTTGCATGAAATCATCATCTACAGTACATAATATCATCAAAAGATTCGAAGAATCGGGAGAAATCATGCGCAAGGGACAAGGCTACATTGGAATATTGGATGCTGTCTGGGACAATAAACCAGGCAGAGACAGAAAGTGCAGTTAAAATCACACCTTTAATGTAATAATAAAATAATACAGATCAGGAACGTATTCAAAAACAGAAGCCAGGGTTAGGAAGCCAAAACGGGTAATCAGATGAGCCAGGATCGGGAAGCCAGGAATCAGCATTGTGAGAAGCCAAAGATCAGGAACCAGAAGAAGCGTCAGCCAAGCAAAGTCATAACAGGAACACAGCAAGGATGTTGACCAGGCGAATGAACAAGGCAGTTGTGTGTGTGTGTGTATATATATATATATATATATATATATATATATATATATATATATATATATAGCAAAAAGGGGCTGGCTGTAGACTGGACTAATGAGGCAGGTAATGGCAACCAGGTGAGTTAGTGCGGAAACAGTGAGTGGCTGGTATCTAACTGACAGCTGAGCAGCCTTGAGCACTGAGAAGAAAGATGCTGGAAGCCCAGCCCTGACACACGATCTTCAGGCCCTCAGGTGGCACTGCATTAAAAATAGGCATGATCTATGATGGATATCACTGCATATGCTCAGGAATCCATCCAAAAATCACTGTCTGTGAACACAGTTTACTGTACCATACAAAAATGCAAATTAAAGTATGATCATGCAAAGCAGGAACTATATCTGAACATGATCCAGAAATGCCACTGTCTTCTCTGGACCAAAGCTCATTTAAAATGGTCTGTTGCAAAGTGGAAAACTGTTCTGTGGTCAGACAAATCGAAATTTGACATTCTTTTTTGGCAATCATAGGTGATGTGGCTTATTATCAGTGCTCTGTTCAAAATCCAGCATCCCTGATGGTATGGGGGTGCATTAGTGCATCTGGAATGGCACCATTAATGCTGAAAGATATATCCACGATTTAGAACAGCATATGTTCCCATCCAGACAACATCTTTTTCAGAGATGGCCTTTTATATTTCAGCAAGACAAAATTCTGGGTGCTTAACTGGCCTGTCTACAGTCTGAACCTTTCACCAATTGAAAATGTTGGCAAAGATGACCTAGGACTGTTGAACTGTTAGAATCCTATATCAGGCAAGAATGGGACAATGTTCCTCTCCCAAAACTTCAGCAACCTCAGTTTCCAGATGTTTACAGAGTACAGTGGAACCTCGGTTTGCGAGTAACGCGGTTAACGAGCTTTTCACAAAACGAGCATTGTATTTCTAAAAATCCTAACTCGGTTTGCGAGTGTTGTCTCCATCGGCGTTCGGAAATGCATGGAAAGGCCCAAGCACACTACGGCTGACCTCTGCAAACCTCGTAAAGGCTCGTGAACGGAGGCTTTCCGAGGTTTGCCGAGGTCAGCCGAAGTGTGCTCGGGCCTTTTCGGCCATTTCCGAGGCTCTCCAGTGCCCCCCCGTCTCTGGCCGCATGCGGTATTGCATCCCATTGAAGTCAATGCGGAACAAATTATTTTCGTTTCCATTGACTTCAATGGGAAAATTTGCTTTGATATGCAAATACTTTGGATTACGAGCATACTCCTGGAACGGATTATGCTCGTAATCTGAGGTTCCACTGTATTGTTTTACCCTCTGCATGACCAGACCATTTTTTGTTATTCAGCGCTGTGCTACTTTAACTTCCAATTGAGCAGTCCGGCAACACTGTATGCAAATAGAGCTTTTTTTGGTGGTATTTGATCACCACCGGGTTTTTTTATTTTTTGAAAAAAAAAAAAGAATTTTGAAAATAAAAAATATATTTTCTACTTTCTGGTATAAAACATATCCAATAAAATCAAATTTCTTTCATCTTTATAAATGCAGGCCAAAATGTATTCTGCTACCTGTCTTTGATAAAAAAAAAAAACTACAAACTATGGTATATACAGTGGTGTGAAAAAGTGTTTGCCCCCTTCCTCATTTCCTGTTCCTTTGCATGTTTGTCACACTTAAGTGTTTCGGAACATCAAACCAATTTAAACAATAGTCAAGGACAACACAAGTAAACACAAAATGCAATTTGTAAATGAAGGTGTTTATTATTAAAGGTGAAAAAAAATCCAAACCATCATGGCCCTGTGTGAAAAAGTGATTGCCCCCTAAACCTAATAATTGGTTGGGCCACCCTTAGCAGCAACAACTGCAACCAAGCGTTTGCGATAACGTGCAATGAGGCTTTTACAGCGTCCTGGAGGAATTTTGGCCCACTCATCTTTGCAGAATTGTCCTAATTCAGTTACATTAGAGGGTTTTCGAGCATGAACGGCCTTTTTAAGGTCATACCACAACATCTCAATAGGATTCAGGTCAGGACTTTGGCTAGGCCACTCCAAAGTCTTCATTTTGTTTTTCTTCAGCCATTCGGTGGTGGACTTGCTGGTGTGTTTTTAGGATCATTGTCCTGCTGCAGAACCCAAGTTCGTTTCAGCTTGAGTACACGAACAGATGGTCGGACATTCTCCTTCAGGATCTCTTGGTAGACAGCAGAATTCATAGTTCCTTTTATCACGGCAAGTCTTCCAGGTCCTGAAGCAGCAAAACAGCCCCAGACCATCACACTACCACCACCATATTTTACTGTTGGTATAATGTTCTTTTTCTGAAATGCAGTGTTCCTTCTACGCCAGATATACTTGGACACACACCTTCCAAAGAGTTCCACTTTTGTCTCATCGGTCCACAGAATGTTGTCCCAAAAGTCTTGGGGATCATCAAGATGTGTTGTGGAGAAATTGAGACGAGCTTTGATGTTCTTTTTGCTCAGCAGTGGTTTTCTCCTTGGAACTCTGCCATGCAGGCCATTTTTGCCCAGTCTTTTCCTGATGGTGGAGGCATGAACGCTGACCTTAACTGAGGCAAGTGAGGCCTGCAGTTCCTTGGACGTTGTTGTGGGGTCTTTTGTGACCTCTTGGATGAGTCGTCGCTGCGCTCTTGGGGTAATTTTGGGCGGCCGGCCACTCCTGGGAAGGTTCACCACTGTTCCATGTCTTCGCCATTTGTGGATAATGGCTCTCACTGTGGTTCGCTGGATTCCCAAAGCTTTGGAAATGGCTTTATAACCCTTTCCAGACTGATAGATCTCAATTACTTTCTTTCTCAATTGTTCCTGAATTTCTTTGGGTCTCGGCATGATGTGTAGCTTTTAAGGATCTTCTGGTGGACCTTACTGTGTCAAGCAGCTCCTATTTAAGTGATGCCTTGATTGTGAACAGGTGTGGCAATAATCAGGCCTGGGTGTGGCTAGAGAAATTGAACTCAGGTGTGGACAACCACAGTTATAGTATGTTTTAACAAGGGGGGCAATCACTTTTTCACACAGGGCCATGATGGTTTGGATTTTTTTTCACCTTTAATAATAAACACCTTCATTTACAAATTGCATTTTGTGTTTACTTGTGTTGTCCTTGACTATTGTTTAAATTGGTTTGATGTTCCGAAACACTTAAGTGTGACAAACATGCAAAGGAACAGGAAATGAGGAAGGCAAACACTTTTTCACACCACTGTATATCTATATATTTGAAAATTGATCAGTCCTGTTGTACTTCCGATCTCATTTCTTGAGGCCCTTAAAATGTAAGGACAATACAAATATCCCCCACATGACCCCTTTTTGGAAAGTAGACAGTCTGAGGTATTTAGTAATGGCAAGTTTTTGAAGTTGTAATTTTTTCACATTTGTTTGGGAAAATTAAATTAAACATTTTTTTTTTTTTTTTTTTCACAATTTGGTGTGGCGGTATTCAGGGATACTGACTGGTGACAGTATATTAACCACTTCAGCCCTGGAAGATTTGGCTGCTCAATGACTAGGCCATTTTTAACGATATGACACTGCGTCGCTTTAACTGACAATTGCGTGGTCGTGCAACGTTGTACCCAAACAAATTTGATGTCCTTTTTTTCCTCACAAATAGAGATTTCTTTTGGTGGTATTTGATCATCTCTGCATTTATTTTTATTTCTTGCGCTATAAACAAAAAAGAGCGACAATTTTGAAGAAAACCCAATATTTTGTACTTTTTGCTATAATAAATATCCCTATTTTTTATTTTTAAAAAAAAGCAAATTTTTTCCTGAGTTTAGACCTATATGTATTCTCCTACATATTTTTGGTATATTGATTGGTTTGCGCAAAAGTTATAGCGTCTACAAAATAGGGGATAGATTTATGGCATTTTTATTATTTTTTTTTTACTAGTAATGGCGGGGATCTGTGGTTTTTATCGGGACTGCGATATAGCGGTGGACAAATTGGACACTTTTGACAAATTTTTGGGACCATTGACAATTATACTGCCATCAGTGCTATAAAAATGCACTGATTACTGTATAAATATCACTGTCAGGGAAGGGGTTAACACTAGGGGGCGATCAAGGGGTTAACTGTGTTCCCTAGGTATGTTCTAACTGTAGGGGGATGGGACTGTCTAGGAGGAGAGAGGGATCAATGTTCATATTTAGTATGAACACACGATCTGTCTCTACACCCCTGAAAGAACCAGGATTTGTGTGTTTACACACACAGATCCCAGTTCAGGGATCAGGAGCCCCGCAGCTGGTGGCAGTGACAGGAGCCCCAGAGGCAGTGACCGGAACCCTGCAGGCGGGGCAGTGACAGGAGCCCTGCATGGGGCAATGACAGGAGCCCCAAGTGCTGGAACTTGTTGCGGCTCTGGACTCCATTCAGCCTCTATTCGCTAAATCTGGAACAGTTGGGAGTATGCATATGTGAGAAATAACTTTAACTATTTTGTGGAGTAAAAAAAAGAAATTCTTAATTTTCCAAACAATTGTGGGCAAAAAAATTGCAACTTCAAAAAAACTCACTATGCCTCTTACTAAATACCTTGGACTGTCATCTTTACAAAAAGGGGTCATTTGGGGGGTATTTGAAATGAGATAGGCAGTCAGTACATCAGCGTAGCATATCTTATAGACACTATAACTTTCACACAAACCAATTATCATACACTTATCAGGATTATTTTTTTACCAAAGACATGTAACAGAATACATTCTGGCCTAAATTTATGAAATTTATGAACAGTAGAAAGTATCGTTTTTTTTTCAAAATGTTTGCTTCAAAATGGTGAATAAATACTACCAAAAGAAAGCTCTATTTGTGTGAACATAATGGTAAAAATTTAATTTGGGGACAGTGTAGCATGACTGAGTGATTGTCATTCAAAGTGCGAGAGCTCAGAAAGCTAAAAATTGATCTGGGAAGGAAGGGGGTGAAAGTGCCCTGTATTGAGTTAAACACCTTTGGGATAAACTGGAATGTAATGCCGTGTACACACGAGTGGATTTTCCGACAGAAAAGTCTGACGGGAGCTTTTTATCGTATATATCCGATCTTGTGTATGCCCCATCTGACTTTTTACGTCGAAAATTCTGACAGACCTAGAAAGAGAACATGTTCTAAATTTTTCCGATGGAACCAATTCCATTCATCGGTATG
The DNA here is from genome assembly GCA_028564925.1 of Lithobates sylvaticus. Lineage (NCBI taxonomy): Eukaryota > Metazoa > Chordata > Amphibia > Anura > Ranidae > Lithobates > Lithobates sylvaticus. The sequence continues at coordinate 82,338,799 of CM053031.1, forward strand.
CGGTTCCGACGTACCAAAAACGATGTATTCTCTGAAGCAAGTACGAGATGGAAGCTATCTAGTCCCATCGTACGTGTTGTACGTCACCTCGTTCTAGACAGTCGGACTTTGGTGTGACCGTGTGTAGGCAACACCACTTGAGCGGAATTCCGTCGGAATTTCGTCGGAGAAACCATCAGAGTTTATTCCAACGGCAAAACCGCTCGTGTGTACGCGGCATTAGTGGCAAGCAAGGTTTTTTCATCCAACATCAGAATCTGTCCTTACAAATGTTCTTTTGGCAGAATGGACATAAATGACACACAGCTAAATTTTGTGGAAAGCCTTCTCAGGACATTGTAGGCTGTTTTAGCCAAAAATGAGGTGAGAGGGGGAGGCAACTCTATATTAATGGCCATGGCTTTAGAATCATATATCCAACAAGCTAATTTAAGTGTGGTGGTCTACAAACTTTTGGTCATATATGTAGGTTTCCTGTTTATTATTACCCTGACTGGTATTTCCCTATATTATGGTACATAAATAAAAACTTGCTAAAGACTCAATCGAGGAATACATTTTACTTGCGAATGGATGATAGTAATTACTTTCCTTGCATATTAATGATAATTAACACCCTTCTAAAGTGTGCCTTTATTTATGTAAAATGTCTCTAGCATCCTTGCTCCTTTGTAATTTATAGAAATGCAGCAGAATATTATGAAGACAGATTGAGGAACAGGCTTTACATCACCGGAAAGTATGATGGAATGAAAGAGTTATTAGAGTGAAATACGGGCACTACTTCTCCAAGTTTGGCAATTTTTAAACTGATCAGTTTTATTCTTGTTTTATAGTGGCTGTGCGATACTGCTAATATTTTAAATATGCAAATTAGCAAACATGTGTCCTTCATATTTTATTTTCTCTGCTTTTATTAATCCCAGCTGTAAACTACAAAGACTGCAGAGGAAATAAATATAACTGTATGCTCTTTTCTGCAGAATCGTTTGTGTTGGTGGCGATGGATCAGTAAGCGAAGTTGCTCACGGTCTTCTTCTCAGAGCCCAGATGGATGCTGGGAAAAACATAAATGCCAACTTCAGTCCAGACAGAGCAACACTACCACTTGGAATAATACCAGCAGGTGAGTGTGAGGTTCACCATATTATATGCAAATAATATTATATTTGCTTCCTTTAATAGTGCATTACGTTTATATAATTATAATATGCTGTTCATAGTTCTTATAATATAGCCTGAGTTTTTTTTTTTGTTAGGACACACTCAGCCAACTGATTACATTTTCTCCCACTGTACCTAAAGCAACTGCAATTTGTACGTGATTGCCAGGAAGTGGGCAAGACTTTGTCTACCACATCACATGGTCCTGCGTGGCTTTGAAACTTTGCACCTTACTTATATGATCATCTAAACTAAATAAATATTCAGACATCTCAAGGATCCGTGGTGTGCTGGCATTATGTACTTAGGTCTATGATGTTATGGGTTATCAGCTAGTAGTTGCCACAGCATCTGTTCACTTCTGAACATTTCCAGGAATGTGTGTGATGAGAATCTTATCAAATATATACTGTATGTTTGTGTAAATGCAAAGAATACGCGTGGCGCTGTTCTGGGGTGCAATATTGCATAACACTGTGTAACAATCTGTGTGTCCCTATATTATACTCCCAATACAATTAATTAAATAATAATACAATATATCAGCTTCTGATTGGCATCTTGTGCAGACCAATTAGGAGCTGGCTTTAAATGGTTCCAAAGGCTGAAGGTTTTTCTTTGCTTAAAGTGTTTGTAAAGCTTTTTCTCTAAAATAACAAACATGTCATACTTACCTGCACTGTGCAATGGTTTCGCACAGAGCAGCCCCCCCTTCATCCACTGCCCCCATAGTAATCTGCTTCCTATGGGGGCACTCATGTAGGCTCACTCCCGAGCCCTTCTGTCTGCATCCATAGACCCAGCCGGGCATGGATCCACCCCCCACTCCCTTGTCACAGAGTTTGATTGGCAGCAGCAGAAGCCAATGGCTCCCATGGCTATTGATTTGCCCTGTGGGGAGGGACTGAGTTGGGGGAGCCACTGCTCTCATGCACAGCGCTGGATCATGATGGGGCTCAGTTAAGTATGGGGGGGAGATAGCAGGCACAGACAGTATTTCTTTATGCAATTCTTTATTTCTTTATGCATAAAATCTATTAAGGTAAAAAACGTTAAAGTGGATGTAAACCCAATTCATTTGATTTTAGCTGGGCACATCTATCTGTAGTGTTTTCTTATCTCTCTTCAAAGAGCTAAGTCCCATAGCTGTCTCTTCCTCTGTAGCTCTGTTATCAGCCTGAAGGTAATACAGGGACCTAAACATCAGCAAGCCTTCCTATGGGACAGTAAGTATTTCAGATTAAGGTCTGACTCTGGCTTCTTTCGAAGGGGCACGACCAAACAAGATCTGCCAATCGGCATCCATTTAGCGCCCTCAGACATTGGCCGAGAGTGCTGACCAGTGTGTTCTGGCGGGGGGCTGTCCCACTGTCAGAACACAATAGCTCTGTTAGTGCATTATTTATTTATTTATTTTTGTTCAGCCCGCTAAGTTGGAGGGAAAAAAAACTAGTGTGTGCTAGTCTAAAGACTTTAAGGCTCGGTTCACACTGCAGCGAATGCGGGAACCCTGCAAATCCACTATGGGTTCCCTCATCCCATGTCTCCTGGTGCCAGTTCACAATGCCCTATGCGAACTGCTGGGAGTGTCAATTAAAAGTTAATGACACCCCCAAATCAGTTCACATATAGCAGTGTAAACTGCAAATTCACACAGGAATCGGATCGCATGGGTGTGAATGCATGCAATTCGATTCTGCTGCAGACCAAAAAAAGGGTCCTGTGCGAGTTTGGTCCGAATGTGATGCGAATTCAGCCATACTATCTGTATGGATGAAATTGCATAGCAAAGGGATCAAAGCAAAATTGGCTGCGCTGACAAAATAATAAAACAAAAAAAAAAAAAAAATTGGTTAGAATAAAAGTTAATTAGCCTACCCACATCGTGATGTGTCAGAATAAATCTATTTACATAATCCGTGTATAACTAAAAAGAAAATCTTAAACTAACTCAATCTAAACTGAGTCCACCACTCTTACCCACCACTCAGTATTAAGTGAAAAAACAATTAATAATGTGACAAACACAAATTGTATATCTCAGTGGATTGAAATCTGGTAGGATGTCATAGAGAACAACAGAGGTCCAATTCACAAAATGTATATCACAGTGAATTAAAATCTGGTAGGGTGTCATAGAGAACAGCAGAGGTTCAAATCAGGGAAAATAACGTTTGCACAGAGAAAATCAGTTCATGCAAGAATAAATCCACCACAAAGTTCAGATTATGTTATTGGTGATTTCCCGTTTGGGACGTCTGGCACACACTGGATAAAGGGTGAAATAGCCAAAGTAAGGAATCCTCCACCAAGTGATAAAAGTAGCCGCTTACCAGCTAGTCTGGTCTCTGTGTTACGAGAGACCAGATCGGCGTATGGCATGTACCCCTGCCTGGGTCTTTATCCGGATTCCTCAAGGACACAATCGTCTGGTTGTTCTAAGGGAACTGATCTTTTATCTGGGGTCACTTGGTTCTCAATCAGTGGGGGTTAATTCCCATGTAAAAGAAAGAGACACCATAGCGCAATACAGTTTTACCCTTTATTTTAAAATAAGCTAAAAAATAGTACACTCACACATTAAAATCAAATATCAGAGCGGTTTTAAATTGTCGAGCCAGCCGGCTCTCTTACTTTGCTGCCCGTCGCTTCCTGGAATAGACGGGAGAAAGGAGGTGACGTCAGCACGCCGCTCACCCTACGCCGTTTCGTCAAAATGTGACGTCTTCCTGGGGCACGGGCGGCGTGCTGACTCACCGCCTAATATACATACTACAGTCCAATACACTCCCTATTCTGAGCTCTCTTCGGCCATCTTTAAATAGGGCAATCGCCCTCTTTATGTCCCTGATTGGCTGCTCAGATAAATAGGTGGTCCTAACAACCAACTCAGTGTGTAAATGGCTTAGTATCTAGCGAATGCCTGAAGCATTATCACTTCAGTGACGTGTCAGAATAACCGGACCCGTCCTATTTCTAATCTCAAATCGTGTCACACTGACACCCTGTTATATCAAGTTGCTATATAGCATACCTATCCTCCCTGTTATCCTGAATAATAGGTCATGTATGTTAAAAACATTACAAAGGGTAATTAAAAGCGCGGTATCACCACTATCAAAATTAACCCTTTCAATCTCCTCAGCTTTTAATTTAAAATATTATATTAGGTGATCTATTATACCTCCGGGCCAGGTACTAGTTAGGATCAATTTCAGGGTACCCTCAATGAATGTGGGCACATCGGGAAATTATTCCTTATCTAATGTAATATTATATTTTAGCAGTATTTTCGTTCAAAAACCAGTACCCTAGTTCCTTAATTATATATACCTTAAAAAGAGCTGGTTGAAAATGGAAATATATTTTATATTTATATTATTTTAGAACGGTTAGTCAGGGATAACTTCCATCGATTCAGCTCCACAAAAATCCAAAAAAGAGGGAAAGAAAAAAGGAAATTTACCAGAAACTGAAAAATAATGGTCACTAACGAAATATAACAAACGTCAGTGTCCCTTTTAGGCCATTCTTAATAATATCTCCCTCACTTAGGTCTATGTAGGGGATTAATATTAAACAGAAAGTTAAATGGAAGAATAAATCTCATTCTCAAATCACCTATGAACACCGTGTATTTAAGGGTATATCTGATATATACCAAATATATATTCTCCTACTGGCTTTAGAGAGCTCAGAGTCGGTTCACATCTTTTATATATTAGCTGTTGTCTATGAAGGCATTCAAATCTACATCCACATTGAGGCCGTAAGGGGTATAACAGCGCACTCTGTGGATCCAGGCCATTTCAGATCTAGATAAATCCCTCACTAGTGGGCTACCCCTCCAGTGTGCACTGAACTTATCTATGCCTAAAAATAATGTACCCGAGGGGTTGCGATCATGATGCAATGCGTAGTGTTTAGATACAGAGTGAAACTTGTATCCACTTTTAATATTCGTGATGTGCTCCCCTAGGCGTACCTGCATGGCTCGCTTAGTTCTACCAATATACTGAAGCCCGCACGGGCACTGGAGTAAATACACCACCCCCTTCGAGCTACATGTAATGAATGATTCAATTTTATGTTCCCTTCCGGTGCTGGTAGATGTAAATGTTAATGTCTTTCTCTGTTTACTCTTATTTAATGTACAGAGTTGGCACCGACGACATTGATGGTAGCCCGATAGTTGTTGGAAGAAGGAAACCTTTTTGGGAGGTGGGTCCACCACATTAGGTGCCACTTTATCCCTAAGAGAGGGTGCTCCCCTAAACACCACCTCTGGGTTGGTGGGAAGAAAAGTGTGAATGATCCTATCACTACCCAGTATATGCCAATGTTTCTTTAGCATTTTTTTAATTAGGTAGTGCTGCGTGGAGAAGGAAGTCACAAATGGGACTATTGGTCTGTCCCTGGTTTTGACCTGTCCTTCCTTAAGCAGCCCCGTCCTATCCATTCCCGCTATTTCCTCAATCAGAGTATCCATAGGAGCGGTCTCGTATCCCTTCTCCTCCAGTCTCTTTTTAAGGACATCAGCCTGTACTCGGTAGTCCTCCAAGTCTGAACAGTTTCTCCTCATTCTAATAAATTGACTCTTTGGAATGGATTTTAACCACGGGGCATGATGACAACTCCCCATTGGTATGAATGAGTTTCTATCTGTCTTCTTGAAATATGACATTGTTTTAAATTGACCATCCTTTTTAATAATTGATAGGTCAAGGAAGTTCACACTGTCCTGGCTAGCCTCCACAGTGAACCTTATACCCCTGTTATTGGTATTAATTTTTGTGAAGAAATCATCAAGTTGTGAAGGGGTGCCCTCCCATAGGAGGAGGACGTCATCAATGTATCGCGCCCACAAAGACAGAAATGGGCTACGATCCTTGTAGATGACGTCCTCCTCCCACTTGGCCATAAACAGATTGGCGAGGCTAGGGGCATATTTCGCGCCCATAGCCACGCCACGTATCTGTTGGTAATACTGATGTTCAAACCAGAAATAATTGTGGCCTGCTGCATATTCCAGCAGGTCCACAATATATCTCTGTTGGTGTTCGGGTAGGGGAGAAGATGTATTGAGATAATATCTCACTGCATCAATACCCACAGAGTGTGGAATGATGGTATATAATGAAGTGACATCTGCTGTCACTAGCAATGTGTTGGCAGTGGGTCTCAAGTCAGATAGCATATTTATCACCTGTCTCGTATCCTTCAAAAATGATGGCATCTGCTGCACCAGTGGTTGGAGGAAAAAATCAATATACTTGCCCACCCGGGACGTGATGGAATCTATACCACTTACAATCGGGCGTCCCGGGGGGCAAGTCGAGTTTTTATGGATTTTAGGCAAATAGTACAATACTGGTGTCCTAGGAGCCTTGGGGATAAGAAACACCTTCTCCTTCTCATTCAGAATATGTAAATCAGATCCCCTATCCACCAATGTTTTTAATGTTTTTTTATATTGAATAACAGGGTTACAAGGGAGTATTTTATAGGTGTCCCTATCGTCTACTAATCTATGCATCTCCTTCAAATAGTCTGCACGATCTAAAACCACAATGCCCCCACCCTTATCGGCCGGGCGAATAACCAGGTTCTTGTTATTACAGAGTGAGTCTAGCCCCTCCTCCAGACCTCTCTCCATCCTGCAACCTGCAGGTTTAACAAGTTCCAGGTCCTGTAGTAGAATATCCCGGAAGACCTTTAGTGAAGGGGCTATGGTTCCTGGGGGATTAAATGTTGATGCATTAGACAACCTGGTGTGTAAATTAACCTGTTGTGCTGGTGGTCCTTGTTGAGTGGGGACCATAGCGAAATGCCTTTTAATATTGATTTTGCGGACAAATCTATGTATATCAATATACGTTTGAAATTTGTCCAGTTTTCTAGGGGGCGCAAATTTAAGGCCCTTATTTAATACCATAGTTTCAGATTTAGTGAGAATCTGTGAACTAAGGTTAAATATTCCTTCTCCTTTTACTTCCTTGGTTTTTTGTAATTGTGCTCTCCTCCCCCCTCTGACTCCTCTTTGCCTTCTACAGGCCTTTTTATTCCCTGAGTTGCCCTGGGAAAACCCCAATTTTGCTGTTCCTGGCCCCCCATACTAGGGGCAGCCTGAGGGGTTCTAGGTGGACCATAGTTTCGCAAATCCCTGGTCCTTCCACCCGTTTCCAGATCGCCAGGTGGGGCGCGTGGAGGGCCTTGCCTGTCTCTCAGGGGGAAAAACCGGTTCTGTATATCATCAACACCAGTATAGTCTCCCACATCCCTGTAATCCTGAAATTGACCACCATGATATGGGCCCTGATTGTCCTGATGATATGGAGTAGGGTGTCTATAATCATTTAAGTATGGTCTCTCAGGACCTTGACTAGGGTAAGAAGAATCCCTTTTCTGGTTAGATTGTTGTACTTGACCATATGGAATGTGTTGGCCATATGTTTGACCATATGAGTTAAATTGGCCCTGTGTTTGACGGTATGGGATAAATTGATCATAATTATTGTTACCCATATGTCTTTGTTGTGGGGGATAATTCCAAGTGGGGTTATCCATTGGTTCACCCACCCTGCCTTGATTTGGATACCCCCTGGGTGATTGGTATACTGTCTTTTTGTAGTTACTATTATTCTTTTTTCCTGTCTTATTTTGGAATTTCTTAGGGTTCTTTGGAGGTTGAGTACCGGTAGGCAGGTGTTGAACTGCATACGGTGGGGCCACAGGGGGTTCTTCCCCTTGTGTTATGGCCTCCATCCTTGAGTCTGATTTGCCTTTCTCCTCAGCTATCAGTTTTTTCTGCCATTCAAACACATTTGTCGCTTGATAGTCTGCAAAGTCTCTATTATACTTTTTCCTCTTTTTGATTTTTTGTTCCTTTTCTTCCTTATCCAGGGTTTTTAAAAGATTATTAGACCTCTCCTTGTATTCTTCTTTATCTTTATACATGAGGAGACTATCTTTAATAATCTTAATCTCCCCATCGAGCCTTACTAGCTTACTATTCTTTCTGTCAACTAGAAACTGGAGGAAACTGACTCCCGCCTCATTGAAGTAACGGAACCATTCCTCCAGTTCAGTTTCCCCCTTTTGGGGGCATACCTGCCAGCGTAAACTCCTAGGGACCATTTTGAGCCTAATATAGGTCTCTAGGAATGCTATATCCCACTGTGTATGGACCTCCGAGATGGTAAGATTTTTGAGTCTTACAAACAATCCCCCCAGATCTCCATCACTATCTTTATACATTTCAAAGACACCCTCAAGATTAACCTTTTTGGATGCTCTGTATTCAAAAATATCCATTCTTGAATAGTATAAAGAAGATTAATTGGTGAAAAAAAAAATTTTTTTCTACCTATACCCTTATTTCAAAAGGTAAGATACACCATGAAAGTGTAAGACTGCTGCTGTTATATCGTATCTGTGTAATAGTGCAAATGTTGTGGAGTAACAGCGCTGTCTAAGAAAAAAATAATAATAATTCTCTTTTGTCATATGAGTGACTAAATGTGAAAAATTATTATAAATATTTAGAAAATAAAAAATAAAATAAAATAAATATCTGCTGCAACCTAATGTGAGATACACACAAGAAACAGAACAAAGCAAAATTGGCTGCGCTGACAAAATAATAAAACAAAAAAAAAAAAATTGGTTAGAATAAAAGTTAATTAGCCTACCCACATCGTGATGTGTCAGAATAAATCTATTTACATAATCCGTGTATAACTAAAAAGAAAATCTTAAACTAACTCAATCTAAACTGAGTCCACCACTCTTACCCACCACTCAGTATTAAGTGAAAAAACAATTAATAATGTGACAAACACAAATTGTATATCTCAGTGGATTGAAATCTGGTAGGATGTCATAGAGAACAACAGAGGTCCAATTCACAAAATGTATATCACAGTGAATTAAAATCTGGTAGGGTGTCATAGAGAACAGCAGAGGTTCAAATCAGGGAAAATAACGTTTGCACAGAGAAAATCAGTTCATGCAAGAATAAATCCACCACAAAGTTCAGATTATGTTATTGGTGATTTCCCGTTTGGGACGTCTGGCACACACTGGATAAAGGGTGAAATAGCCAAAGTAAGGAATCCTCCACCAAGTGATAAAAGTAGCCGCTTACCAGCTAGTCTGGTCTCTGTGTTACGAGAGACCAGATCGGCGTATGGCATGTACCCCTGCCTGGGTCTTTATCCGGATTCCTCAAGGACACAATCGTCTGGTTGTTCTAAGGGAACTGATCTTTTATCTGGGGTCACTTGGTTCTCAATCAGTGGGGGTTAATTCCCATGTAAAAGAAAGAGACACCATAGCGCAATACAGTTTTACCCTTTATTTTAAAATAAGCTAAAAAATAGTACACTCACACATTAAAATCAAATATCAGAGCGGTTTTAAATTGTCGAGCCGGCCGGCTCTCTTACTTTGCTGCCCGTCGCTTCCTGGAATAGACGGGAGAAAGGAGGTGACGTCAGCACGCCGCTCACCCTACGCCGTTTCGTCAAAATGTGACGTCTTCCTGGGGCACGGGCGGCGTGCTGACTCACCGCCTAATATACATACTACAGTCCAATACACTCCCTATTCTGAGCTCTCTTCGGCCATCTTTAAATAGGGCAATCGCCCTCTTTATGTCCCTGATTGGCTGCTCAAATAAATAGGTGGTCCTAACAACCAACTCAGTGTGTAAATGGCTTAGTATCTAGCGAATGCCTGAAGCATTATCACTTCAGTGACGTGTCAGAATAACCGGACCCGTCCTATTTCTAATCTCAAATCGTGTCACACTGACACCCTGTTATATCAAGTTGCTATATAGCATACCTATCCTCCCTGTTAGCAAAGGGATCGTATGGGATTTACACTGAAGTGCGGTGTGAATCACACGCAATGTCGGACATCGCACCAGTGGAAACCAGCCCTTAAGGTTAAAAGTTTAACTTTGCTGACAGGTTCACTTTATTTTGTTATGATAGTTTTTAGAAAAATAATTTGATTTTTAAAACAGTAGATTTTTGATATCAGAGGTTGGAACTAAATTCTCCTATTTCAGCCAATGAATCTGCCATCTTGGCCTCTGTTTAATCTTCAACTGCCATGATGCTGCACTGTGATCACTTATGACACCAGCCATTTGATGGGTTGGCGGTTTGGTAGAGAGCACAATGAATTTGACAGTACCTTTTTTTGAAACTGGGATTTAGTTTCATTTTAATGTAGTATGAACACTATCTGTTAACTTTACTGTTTATGAACTGTCTGTTTTCAGATGACAGGTGTGTCCATTTGTCCTTCACTTTGTTTGACCATCACAGTTTGTAACTGTCATAGATAGATATGTAAATATAGTGTAAACCCATCTAAGTAAAATTATTACAGGGAACTAATTTTTAACATTTCCCTTTATTGCTTTAAAAAAGTGAAGAAAGCAAATATGGCTGTTTTTTTTCTGTGTGCAGTGAATTAATATAATCAGTATGTATCCTCTAGTGTAAATAAAGAATATGACATTATCTTGGCATTCTAATGCTCAAGTGGAAGCCACCCGTAGAGTCAGTTTGTTTTTTATCTGCATTTTTCTTGGCGGTTGCTAACATATTGGTAATTCACACTAATGGGCATTATCCAGTGTATTAAGCTATCTCAAATAAATTCGCTATGGGAGCTAGAACGTGTTTATATGGAAGGCCAAATATACTTAATACTTATATTGTATTATAAAAAAAGTTTTATGTATGTGTTCAGAATCTGTTATTATATAATCATAAATGGAATCATATAAAGCTTTCTCAGTGAGCAGATAATTTTTTTGTTAAAATCAAGCTTTACCTCTAAAGCCCCATACACACGGTCGGATTTTCCGATGGATTCTGTCCTATCGGACAATGTTGTCGGAAATTCCGACCGTGTGTAGGCACCATCGGACAGTTTCCATCGGATTGTCCGACGGACAAAGTTCTATCTCCTGCTCTATAAATATTCCGACAACAAAGTCCGATCACACCAATTCCGATCGTGTGTAACGAATTCCGACGGACAAAGTGCCACGCATGCTCAGATCACATTACAAGACCAAAGCTATTGGCTACTAGCCTCTACGTAGTCCCGTCGTAGGCAAAAAACGTCACCACGTTCAGAATGATCGGATTTTCCGACAACTTTGTCCGACCATGTGTATGCAACACCAGTGTCGGACTAAATCCGTCAGACCAAATCCGATGGATTTGGTGGTCGGATTTTCCGACCGTGTGTATGGGGCTTAATTGTTTTTGTTGTCACTAGCAGCCACTCCTCTGAAAGAAGAAAGAAACCATTGTTAAAAAATCTAGCTAAAATATTCTGAACAATGAGTGATGTAATGGATGATCAATCATATGTACCAGACAATGTAATGGAAACAAAGATAGGATATTGGACACATCTCCTACTTTAACTAATGTTTTTTGTTTTGGGTTGGTGTTTGCCATACTGGGATACCCAGTGACTCTGGAATACTAATGCCGTATACACACGATCAAAAATTCCGCCAGCAAAAGTCCGATGAGAGATTTTGGTCAGAAAATGCGACTGTGTGTATGCTCCATCGGACTTTTGCTGGTGGAATTCCAGCCAGCAAAAGATTGAGAGCAGGTTCTCAAATTTTCGATCGGAAATTCCGATCATCTGTACCAATTCCGCCATGCAAAATTCCTACGCATGCTCAAAAACAATTCGACGCATGTCGGAAGCATTGAACTTCATTTTCTCGGCTCGTCGTAGTGTTCTACGTTACTGAATTCTAGGCGGTCAAAAGTTCAGCAAACTTTTGTGTGACCGTGTGTATATGCAAGCAAAGCTTGAGCGAAATTCCGTAGGAAAATCCGCTCGTGTGTACGTGGCATAACTAATTTTTGCTTTGTAGTCACACTTTAGTCTGGTTCATATAATGACTAAAAATTTGATATCACAAAAGAAGAATAAGAAGTAAGCTGCAAATAGGGAATTGAGAAACATATAGACCAACTTCTGATAACGGGAAGGCAGTAAAACAGACACGGTTAGGCAGTCTATTTAAACTGAATGGGCTGTGATGCACCTTTATGCCCAACAATTTTCGTTCTACTCCATTTTTCATCCTACTTTGTGTTTGCAACATACCACACTGCAGACTGAAGAGAAAGTTGGAGCCATCACAATTTTGGCCACCATTTCTATAGAGCAGAGGTCTCCAAACTTTCTAAACAAAGGGCCAGTTTACTGTGCCTCAGACTTTAGGGGGCCGGACTGTGGCCAGTGGGAGTAGAAAAAGTCCCAACGTCAGTGGGAGAGAATAATGCCCCATCGTTGGTGACAATTGTAGCAATTGTGCCCCATCAATGATGTCCTTGAGCCCCAACATTGGTAACATTAGTAGGAATTGTGCCCCATCGTTGATATCATTGAACACCATCATTGGTGTCAGTGGGAGGAATTGTGCCCCATCATTGATGTCATTGGGCCCATTGTTGCTGTCTTTGGGAGTAATTGTGCCTCATTATTGGTGTCAGTGGGGGGAATAGTGCTTCATCGTTGGTGTCATTTGGAGGAATTGTGCCCCCTTCATTGGTGTGAATGGGGCAATTATGCCCCATTGTTAGTATTTAGTGGATGAAATAGTGCCCCAAGGGCTGGATAAAAGCAAGCAAAGGGCTGCATCTGGCCCCCGAAGACCACTGCTATAGAGTAAAGACTGGAGGAGGACTTGAGAATTTGACTATGAAAAGGAATGATAGGTAGCAAAGGAGCAGACAAAGAATACTGGAAGGGAGGATTGTAATGGCATGACCAAAAGAGCAGAATGTAAGACAGGAGAAGAGAAATATGCCAGGAAGAGGGATGACATGTACTGGAGGTGAGGCCGGCAGTGGAACAGCCAGGATGACAGGTTACAAAGAAGCATCTATTGGGCATTATTGAACATTATTTAGGGGTGAAACATAGTTGGGGAGGAGTGGATACTTCATCAAAGAGACTTCATGTGAACATTGCAGGAGAGTGGACAATACTGAATAGAGGCGAAATCAGAAATGAAGGTGAAATACCCTTATTTTGAAATCACAAGTAGCTTAGCAAGAGCAGAATTTTTTTTTTTGGAATTTAATGTAAAATATTAAATATAAATGTATCCATCCGGTAGATGTTCTTTTTAGTCCTGAACATAATAAATTAGGGGAAAATATACACACACAAAAAAAAAAATTTGGGCTTGGTATGGATTGGAGAGGGGGGCCTTCCGGCTTGTTATGGCTTAAAAAAAGTATTATGTCAGCTCTTTTGTTTACATGCTGTTGTCAGCAGGGAATCCCCCACTGGCAGCAGGGAGGACTCATCATTGTTAGGACGCTGGCAGGTGACGGCTCCTTAACAACCAATGACTTATCCTTGCTGTTAACAGCAGGGATGAGTCACTCATTGTTTACGATGCTAGTGGATGTCTACTCCTAACAACCAACACAAATCACACACAAAAACGCATCATAAAATGCATTTACACATAATGTGTCTCCATTGAAGTCTGTGGACCACAAAACGGCACTGCATTGCACCAAAGTAACACAGGACCCTTCCCCAAAGTACCTTTGCAGCTGCACTGCATTTATGTGAGCGAATCCCATGGGATTCAATGTTATTTCCATTGTCATACAATTCAGTGTGACCCAAGTGGCATCTGAAATCACATCAGTGTGAACCAGGACTAATGATCCAAATTTCCACTCTTTGATTATAATAGTGCAGCCTTCCTTCTTAAGTATGACTTTTTTACTTTCTTCCTGTCAGCTTTGAATTGATGACAAACAATCAAAAACTGTAGTATAAGCCACCATGAACAGTGACAGTTCCAAATCGCATGACAAGTCGCACCAAATTGTCAGCAATGGAACCGTTTGAATCGGTGCGACTCTGACTTTGTGGTGCCGCACTGATTTGAAAACAGGGTCCTGCACTATTTTTTGCGATTTCAGATGTGACTTGCATAGACATCTATGCATGAAGTCACACAGATATCAGTCAAGTCGCACCTGAAATCACACTGACCTGCATCTTTGAAATGGTGCTACTTCAAGTGAAGTAGCATGATTTCAAAGTTGCATTCTATGTGAACCAGGGCTCACAAAAGGTGTTTCAAGATCACACAAAAGAATACTAAGGGCTTTGTTAATGTTGTTACTCTTCGCCAGCAGCCTGAAAAGAATGTCTCTTATTAGCTTTGAGCTCAGAAATAAGGCAGGTCATCCTTACAGCCTGACGTTAGACTGACAAGTCCGCTTTAATAGAGATTAGAAGTATAATAATGCTAATAACAGCAGGGCTTTGGCTGAGACCTCTGGGGGGGGGGGGGGGGCTGCTCACCACAATCACTTATAAACACAGAAGTCCGGTTTCTGTGTTTACAAGTGACAGCTCTGTACTCTGTGTGTAGCCCCACTGAACTCTGCACTCTGTATGTAATGCAATCCTGGTATTTAATGTCCCTTTAAGACCCTCCTACTGTTCGTGAAATTTGACTGACTACACCCACTATTTGATGCGATTTGGAGGGTGTGTGTGGGCGGAGGGGTTTTGGGGGGTCGTGGTTGAGTTCCAGCACCTATTGTTTGTTTGAGAAAAAAAGCCCTGAATAACAGGATATTCACCAATCTATGTGGGAAGTAGGGGACAGCTAGAACCCTACTTCCCACATGTCAGCACTTTCCCTATTTCTATTTTTTTCCCCTTACTTCCTGTCTAGTGAAACCATTGTCACGGAGACAGGAAGTGAGTGGAAATCTCTCTAACAAAGTCCTGGAGACCAGAAAACCAAAAAAGAATAAGGTCATTTCCTACTGTATCCAATTCTAAAAAATATGTTTTGTCTGGACTTGTGCAATTCCAGCAGATGTGTGCTGGACATTCGTCTGTCTGTATTTATAGCATTGATTTTCAAAGAGTAATTAACCCTACGTATAATGTGACAGATAAGCAAATCTTGTTTGAATCTAAATGTGACATTTGAGTCTTGTTTGGTGTTGGAATCTCTCTATTATGTTGTATGTGGATGTTAATTGGCAATCTTATGTGACTTTAAAGCTCATGCACACAGGACGTTTAAAAAATGCCAGTGCTGTTGTCAGGAATATACAGCATTAAAAACACGCTTTTAGACATGTTTTTGACTAGTGTTTATGAGCGTTTATGCACGTTTCTCCGCATTTTTGAGTGTTGCCACTTTTACAGTAAAAACACTTTCTAAAACGTAAAAATGCCACAGTTCCTGTCTAGTGAAACCATTGTCACCGAGACAGGAAGTGAGTGGAAATCTCTCTAACAAAGTCCTGGAGACCAGAAAACCAAAAAAAATTATGGTCATTTCCTACTGTATCTAAATTTAAAAAATACGTTTTGTCTGGACTTATGTAATACCAGCAAATGTGTGCTGGACATTCATCTGTCTGTATTTATAGCATTGATTTTCAAAGTGGAATTAACCCTATGTATAATGTGACAGAAGAGCAAATCTTGTTTGAATCTAAATATGACATTTGAATATTGTTTGGTGTTGTAATCTCTCTATTACGTTATATGTGGATGTTAATTGGCAATCTTATGTGACTTTAAAGCTCATGCACACAGGACGTTTAAAAAATGCCAGTGCTGTTGTCAGGATAAAGCAGCTTTTAAAACGCGCTTTTAGCCGCATTTTTGTATAGTGTTTATGAACGTTTATGTAAGTTTTTCCACATTTTTCAGCATTGGCATGTTTACAGTAAAAACACTTCCTAAAACGTAAAAACACGCGGCTCGAAGCTTGTTACAGTGTTTAGTCGCATTTAGCAGCGTTTTTTGGCGTTGCGTGTTTTTGCAGCCAAATAGCCTGTGCTTCTGGACGCACGGGCAGACATTTTTTTTACTGCCCCTAAAGGCTTATGCCTCCAAACCCCTCTGAAAGATTATGTGTACATGGACACATAGGCTAACATAGAGGAGAGTTCAGAGGCAGTAAAAAAAAAAAAAAACACCAGACGCCCCTAAAAGTAGCTGCAAAAACATCCTGTATGCATGATCCCTTAATGTGATGGGTACATTTTGTTTACCATTTTCAGAGGATTAATCAATTACTGTATTTTCAGATTATTCAGTCATTTTCAAACAAGAGTCGCCCAATGGCAGCCACATATAAGATAATTAGTTTTAATTATTATTATTGATACATTTTTCACATATACAAAAAACATTTCACATTATTACAAATTCTTATATATATACACATATACAATACTTGTACATAAATAAATACATAAATAAATAAACACAAAAAAGCCACAAACAACAAAACACATGAATCAATCTCAATATATTTTTCAGGGAAACCAAGAGTAGTCCCCCATCTTCCCCCTCTTCCTGATATAATTCATTACCCCTTCTAACTTTATTCGAATAATATTTTATTTAGCATTCTTTTTTCCTTTTTTTTCCTCCCTCCCTCTCCCCTAAGTGGTTAACTACCCCCCAATTCCCCCCAGTTTATTTCTCATCGCTGTTCCTATAATCCCCTGTTGTGTTTATGTATTTATTCATATAAGATAATTAATAAGAGAGATTCCAATAACAAAAATAAATAATTTACAAATAGACCCCATAAGTGTGCAGGATATTAAGAACGTACAAATGCCAACGTACAAATGCCAATTCCTGTTTGGGTCAATTTTAAGTCCAGGTCTAAATACAGTCCTAGGGATGTCAGGAACACACGCTATACGCTTTCTTCTAGCTCATGTGTGTCCAAAGGCCATATAACAAAATATTCATCTACAGAGGTTACATCAGGTCATAAAATAAAAATAAAATACAGTGAACAATTGTATTTGCCATTTATCACAGAGATTTTTATAAATTTGTTGATAGGGTCATTTATCAATAGAAGAACGCATCATGATTTTGTATTCCATTAAGGCTATGCAGCGTGTGCTGCTACACTGGCTCGGATATTGTGCAGTCATTTATTACTAATGCCTGAACATATGGCGAGTCCTGAAGCCACTCTGTTGGCTATTTCCATTGGCATTTGTTGCTGTGGAATCCATTTAAAGCAGCCAAATAGGCTAAGTTGGAGAGGGGCACCACAAAGGCATTGATGGCAAAGATAAATGGATAAACATAACGCAAATATAAAGGAGGACATGTATTAATGCTTATAAATATTACAGCAAGCACAAATGGAGACTCTCTACTATAGGAATTGTAGCCACTCATGCCCATGTGTGCAAACTGGTAGACGTTGAAAATTCAGACAAGGAATCTCCCTATTTGAAATCTATGCTTGCTTTAATAATACCAAAAACCTAAGCAATATATATTCAATATTTTTTAGTTTCATTAAATAATGTTCATAAGTCTATTGCTTACAAATTAATTCTGTAAGTGACCCAGCTTATTCAGAGGAACACGTCAAATAAAATTAAAGTGTGACCACTTACAAATGACTTTAATGTTAAATAATTGGAGGAGAGCTACAAATATTTATTATTATTATTAGATAAATTGCTAATATATATATATATATATATATATATATATATATATATATATATATATATAAATAACAAAATACAGTATATATTGGATAAGTACACATAAATGTTATGCTTATAGGAAAAGTAAAAGGCAATGAATGTATTGCCAACCACGAGAGTGCGAGGCAATACCATCCGGTGAGTGCGGTCTCATTGGGAGAGGGAACACAAGTTGGTGTGGTGGAAGATTTATTTGATTATTCTATTGAAGATTTTTTGGTGGACTTATTTTCCTTTGGAAGAATTGAATCACATTTTCTTCGAATTTGCACAAATATTAATGAAGATTGTTTTCTGTATCATTATACGGACACTATTTCACGTGGTGTTATATATATTTATATATTTTGGTAGCTTTTATTTTTTTTTGTTTTGTTTTTTGTTTGTGTTTTTTTCTTTTTTAAGCGCCATTTGATTATATTTTTCACTTGTCATTACTAGTTTGATTATAATCACATTTTTTATGGTTACACAGTTTTAAAGTGGCTGCTAGGTGTTTATTCACATTTAGAATTTTAGTAGGTGGTGTTTATCACACACGCATCTATCCACACATTGTTTGGTACTATTGGCGCAAGGGTGGTCAGTTATTCTAGGAGCGGCATTATAGAGTATCTACCAATCAGACTACAATGAATGTAATATTAGCAGGTAGGTACTTGCTGAGGGTCTCAATGAACAACTGTACCTGCAAGCTGCTGGAGGCTAGACATGTGCGGTTCGTTTCGTACGAATCGAAAATTCATATAAATTTCCAAAAATTCGTACATTCGGAAGCATCCGAAATACGAATTTCTATGCTTCCGAATTGTATACGAAATTTCGTTGACGAATTTCGGATCCATATTCCATTACAACGGAAACGTGATTGGGGTTTTGTTGACCAATCAGAGGTTTTCTTCTGCTGCTGAGTGATGGTTGGGCAAATTACCTTTTTTAATATTGGAGTGGGAGACTGGTACTGGTAGTCGATGGGAGATTCAGAATCGGACAAAATAAAAATGTTCGTTAATATTGTTTTACTATTGTCATAATAATTATGATTATTCGTTATGATGAAGTTAAAAACCCAGGAAGTCAGCACAGCACAGGGATGGTGGGAGCTCCTCATAATGAGCACAGCAGGGGTACAAACCCAGGAAGTCAGCACAGCACAGGGATGGTGGGAGCCCCCTCATAATGAGCACAGCAGGGGTACAAACCCAGGAAGTCAGCACAGCACAGGGATGGAGGGAGCCCCTCATAATGAGCACAGCAGGGGTACAAACCCAGGAAGTCAGCACAGGGATGGTGGGAGCCCCTCATAATGAGCACAGCAGGGGTACAAACCCAGGAAGTCAGCACAGCACAGGGATGGTGGGAGCTCCTCATAATGAGCACAGCAGGGGTACAAACCCAGGAAGTCAGCACAGCACAGGGATGGTGGGAGCCCCCTCATAATGAGCACGGCAGGGGTACAAACCCAGGAAGTCAGCACAGCACAGGGATGGTGGGAGCCCCCTCATAATGAGCACAGCAGGGGTACAAACCCAGGAAGTCAGCACAGCACAGGGATGGTGGGAGCCCCCTCATAATGAGCACAGCAGGGGGACAAACACAGGAAGTCAGCACAGCACAGGGATGGTGGGAGCCCCTCATAATGAGCACAACAGGGGTACAAACCCAGGAAGTCAGCACAGCACAGGGATGGTGGGAGCCCCTCATAATGAGCACAGCAGGGGTACAGCCCCAGGAGGGAGTCAGCACAGGGATGGTGGGAGCCCCTCATAATGAGCACAGCAGGGGTACAGCCCCAGGAGGGAGTCAGCACAGCACAGGGATAGTGGGAGCCCCTCATAATGAGCATAATGAGTCCGAGGACAACCATATTGAGAAAGGTATTTTTTGCTTTTTAAATTCATCATAACGAACGTTCGTAATTGTTACAAAAAGTTAACGAACCTAACAATTTGTATTTTGTACGAATCCAAATTAAATTTCGAACACGAAATACGAATTAACGGCTAATATGAAACGGAATGAAACAAAACAAATTTATGACGGCACACATGTCTACTGGTTTGTCACTGGTTGGAGACCACGGTGTGCTTTAATAATGCAAAGAACATAAACAACAGGAATTTATCTAAGTTAATGAAAGACTAAATGTGATTGGTTACCATGAGATACTACACATCACTGATCTCTGCACTGTTTTATTAACTACTTGCTTACCGGGCCTATTTTGGCCTATTTTCCTTCATGTAAACATCATCATTTTTTTGCTAGAAAATTACTCAGAACCCCCAAACATTGAGTATGTTTTTTTTAGCAGACACCCTAGGGAATAAAATGGCGGTCATTGCAACTTTTTATCTCACACGGTATTTGCGCAATCATTTTTCAAACGCCTTTTTTTTGGAAAAAAAACGGTTTCATGAATTAAAAAATAACAAAACAGTAAAGTTAGCCCAATTTTTTTATATAATATGAAAGATGATGTTACGCCGAGTAAATAGATACCGAACATGTCAAGCTTTAAAATTGCGCACAACCGTGGAATGGCGCCAAACTTCGGTACTTAATAATCTCCATAGGCGACGCTTTAATATTTTTTACTGGTTACCAGTTTAGAGTTACAGAGGAGGTCTAGTGCTAGAATTGTTGCACGCGCTCTAACGCACGCGGCGATACCTCACATGTGTGGTTTGAGCGGCGTTTACATATGCGGGCGGGACTTGCGTGTGCGTTAGCTTCTGATCGCGAGCTACAGGGGACAGGGGCGTTTTAATTTTTTTTTTTTTATTTATTTATTTTTATTTTACTTAATTTTTTTTATTTTTACACTTTTTTAAAAAAAAAAATTTTTTGGATCACTTTTATTCCTATTACAAGGAATGTAAACATCCCTTGTAATAGGAATGTATGTGACAGGTCCTCTTTATGGAGAGATGTGGGGTCAATAAGACCCCACATCTCTCCTCCAGGCTGGAAAGCATGAGATCGGTAAAAATTTTTTTACCGATCTCATGCTGACAGCCGCGATCGCGGCTTTGTTTACTTCCGGGTACCGGGCGTGACGTCATAACGTCGCGCCCGGGCCTCCGTCGGTCATAGAGATGACTGGTGACCATCTGGTCACCGGAAATCTCTATGCTCGTCATCCGGCGGCGAGCGATTCTTTCTCCGGGCCCCCGATGGCACGGGAGAGCCCGGAGAAGCACCGGATGGCGGCGGGAGGGGGGGGACGTCCCCTCCCGCTGCCTATAAGAACGATCAGGCGGCGGAACCGCCGCTATGATCGTTCTTATGGTGCACAGAATCGCCGGCCGGAAAGAATGATATCTGAATGATGCCAATAGCTGCACGCATCATTCAGATATCACCACTCAAAGTCAAGGACGTCATATGACGTGCTTGGTCGGCAAGTGGTTAAATAAGCCTATGTATGTATTTATTGCTACATATATATATTATAGGCAGCAATAAAGAACGTAAGTCTGCAGCTTAAACTAGAACATCATTGGTTTTAAAATGAATTACAAGATAATAAAACATTTCCTTGGGACGGTTAATTTTTCAGATATTTCTAGGCAAAATACGAAAGTGTTGGTTAGCTTTTCAGGAGAATTTTAGACATGCTTGAGTGGCAGGTCATTACATCACATTTATCTCTTTGGTGTGGGAGACATTAACAGCCTTATGAATATTCATGTCATCTGGTTAATTAACTTAATTGTTCAGTAGAAACTGCTTTCTCATCCAAGGACATTCTTTTTTTTCTGTCTTGCAATTTTAAGTTGAAATAATCATCTTTGTCTGATGTATTCTCTATTTATTTTTAATTGAAAAGTACGAATATAAAGGCTTTTATAGTCTGATATCATATTTGAAGTGTGTTTGAAGTATTTATCGGTGTTCTAACGCAATATTGTAGTTTTTTTGTTGTGCTCTAAACACAAAAGGGTTTTTGACAAAGGCATTGTGACAGTAGGCATGAGTCTGGGGTTGGCAAATGCCCCAGAAGTGGCTTTTTACTGCATAGTATAGTATATATCCTTTCCTTATGTCTATAGACACCCTGGTTTTATGAAAACAGTCACTATATTTTATTGCATGACAGACAGGTTGGGTCTGGTGAGTGGGTAGAATTTAGGGCATGAAAAATGGTTTTGTCTGTAAGTTCCGTTCTCTAAATCCAGCTAGACACACAGGGCAGTGAGCCGCTCCAAGCTCTAATTATCAAACCCCAGGTGGTATCCGGCGATAGTGTCCAGACATCCAATGCAAAATGAATTGGCTGCACTCTATCATATAATGTACTCCAATAAATACACTACAGTTTTCACCATTATAATGATTGTCCTTATTTTTATTGTTTTACTTCTGTTCTGATCTTCTTTTGCCTGGAAAAAAATCGAAATCTTCAGCTGAAAGCACATCAATGGGATTCATTTAAAAAACTGAGTTGACCATAAACCGTTTCCAACTCATGTGATTACACATGCTCTCTGTCCCTCCTCAAATATAGTGTAATGCCCCGTACACACGGTCGGAAATTCTGACCACAAAATCCGTCCGTTTTTTTTCGGATTTTGTCCGAAACTGGTTTTGCATTAACGCGGTCGGAAAAAGTTGTCGGAAAATCCGATCGTGGTGACGTTCGTTGCGTACTACGGAATTACGTAGAGGCTAGTAGCCAATAGCTTTGGTCTTGTAATTTCATCTGAGCATGCGTGGCACTTTGTCCGTCGGAATTCCCTACACACGGTCGGAAAAAGTCTGATTGGATTTTGTTGTCGGAAAATTTGAGATCCTGCTCTCAAATTTTCAGACGGAAAAAGCCCGCTAGAGCCCACACGCGATCAGATTTTCCGACAACATAATCTGATCAGACTTTTTCCATCGGAATATCCAACCGTGTGTACGGGGCATAAGAGAACAAAGAAAACACTCACCTATGTTTCCGGGGGGTAGAGTGTCATGTGAAATTACCCTCTCCTGCCAACACTTAAATCCACTCATGCTACAACACCAAGATTACAGGGATCCCGAGCCTCCACTAAGTTATTGTGGTTATAAAGCCTTAAGGTTTTTCACCTTATTGCATTCTATGCATTTAGGTGAAAAACCTTCTGTGCTGCAAAAAACCCAGCCCCCATTATACTTAAATGAGCCCGATCCCAACCAGTGATGTGCATGAGAGCAGCAGCCCTTGCCCCTGTCTGCCTCCTCCCTAGGCAGATTGATAGCAGCGAGAGCCATTGGCTCCCACCACTGTCAATCAAATGCTGTGCCGAGCGAGCTTTGTGTTAATAGATGCAGACAGGGTGGCTCAGGAGCGAGCACACATCGGTGTCCCCATGGAAAGCAGATTTTCCAGGAAAAAAAAATGACACTCATGGAGAAATTGAAGTTGGGATAGGAGAAGGTTGAACATCCAACACAATCCTGTGACTCTTATGCCGCGTACACACGAGAGGACTTTTCGACAGCAAAGGTCAGACGGAACGAATCCGTCGGACAGTTCGATTGTGTGTGGGCTCCATCGGACTTTTGCTGTCGAAAAATCCAACAGACTTAGAAATATTTTCCCACCCGAACTCCGCTGGACCCAGTTCCTATCGAAAAATCCGCTCGTCTGTGTGCTAGTCTGAGGGACAAACAACAACGCTAGGGCAGCTATTGGCTACTGGCCATGAACTTCCTTATTCTAGTCCGGTTGTACGTCATCACGTTTGAATCCGTCAGAATTCGTTGTAACTCAGTCGAAAGTCCGTCGGGAAGACCGCCGGACCTAGTCCCTCGAAAAGTCTGCTCGTGTATATGCGGCATTAGAGCTTCTCAGCTAGTATCCAGGAACATCACACAGCATTATGTGGAGCACAGCAGCCAAGAGTCTCCTTCCCAGCTCCTTGACTGTAGCAAAAACCATCAGGCCAACTCTCTAGGCCTAGGCTCCAGCTCTGGGTCCTCTCTCTACACACACTGCCTGGTTCTTTCGGAGGATCTTTCCTTGAAAGGAGGGTTACTAAAGGACCGCTCCAAAATAGTGCCTCTTTTTTAATTGGCTATTTACACGACCATTGTAATTGTCTGTCACAGTGGTCACATGATCAGGAGCCGGTCCTGCTGCCTACCGATCATTAGCAGGGTTTAAGGGCTCTCTTTCACAGCTCAGTCTCTGTGCTAGGAGTGCTCAGTGTGTGCGCTTTCAGCACAAAAACACCAGGCGCCCAGTGATGATTATGTGCGGTGTGGGCGTTAAAGCCCAGCCATTAGTCACTACACATACACTATATTACCAAAAGTTTTGGGACACCTGCCTTTACATGCACAAGAACTTTAATGGCATACCAGTCTGTCTGTTGGGTTTAATATTGGGTTGGCCCACCCTTTGCAACTATAACAGCTTCAACTCTTCTGGTAAGGCTGTTCACAAGGTTTAGAAGTGTGTCTATGGGAATGTTTGAGCATTCTGTGAGGTCAGGCACTGATGTGGATGAAAAGGCCTGACTAGCAGTCTCTGCTCTAATTCATCCCAATGGTGTTCTATCGGGTTGAGGTCAGGAATCTGTGTGGGCCAGTCAGTTCTCCCCCCCCCCAAACTCACTCATCCATGTCTTTATGGACCTTGCTTTGTACACTGGTGCACAGTCATGTTGGAAGCGGGCCATCCCCAAATTGTTCCCACAAAGTTGGGGGCAATAAATTGTACAAAATGTCTTGGTATGCTGACGCCTTAAGAGTTCCCTTAACTGGAATTAAGGGGCCAAGCCCAACCCCTGAAAAACAACCCCACAGCATAATCCCCCTCCACCAAATTATTTTGACCAGTGCCTGACTTCACAAACATTCCCATAGACAAACTCTTAAACCTTGTGGACAGCCTTCCCAGAAGAGATGAAGCTGTTGTAGCTGCAAAGGGTGGGCCAACCCAATACTGAACCCTACGGACTAAGACTGGGAGGCCATAAAAGTTAATGTGTGTGTAAAGGCAGGCGTCGCAATACTTTTGGTAATATAGTGTATGTGTTGTGCAGGTGGCAAGAGGCTAAAATGTATCTAATACCAAAAATATAATATGTTGCCCCATTCGCATAGTACAAATGTACATGCCCTTTCACAGGATGAATAGCTTTGTAAATGTTTAAAAAATACATCCCTAAGTGTCATGTGATTTGGGAATTACAGTTCCATGTTTTGTAATTCCAGGTTTTGAGATTTTGTATAATTATATACAACATTGTTACTGATTTTCAGCTGAGCAGAAATGGATTTGTATACTTTGATCTCTTTGACACTTGACTTGATGGCACAAAAATCTTTGCCATTGGCAGTAATGCTTAATGCCCTTGCCACTGCCTGGCACTGTCAGTATTGCTGGCTAGCTTGATGCCTTGGCCTGCACACAGAAGCACATGGTAACACACGGCCGTTCTGTACAAATAGGAAGTGGTTGGAGCTGCTCTGCCCTAGTTATGTAGTATTTCCTAGTGCATTCTGGGATACAGGAACCTCCACTGCCTCTCCCCCAGTGCTCAGCTAACATTTTATAAATGCTTCACTAACACACTATAAAAGCTATAGGTGCAGTTACGAAGCAGTACCACTGAAATCATTGGAGGCAGCTGATAAGCATTGATGCCTTTATGAAAGTGATATGCTGTTTAACCACTTCAATACAGGGCATTTTCACCCCCTTCCTGCCCAAGCCAATTTTCCGTTTTCAGCGCTGTCGCACTTTGAATGACAATTGCGCGGTCATGCAACGCTGTACCCAAAATTTATTTTTATCATTTTTTCCCAAGAAATAGAGCTTTCTTTTGGTGGTATTTGATCACCTCTGCAGTTTTTTTTTTTTTTTTTTTCGCTATAAACAAAAGAAAAGCAATACGTTTGAAAAAAAAAACACAATATTATTTATTTTTTATAAATATCACAAATATAAAAAAAAATATGTTTTCCTCAGTTTAGGCCGATGCGTATTCTTCTACATATTTTTGGTTAAAAATATCGCAATAAGCGTATATTTATTGGTTTGCACAAAAGTTATAGCGTCTACAAAATAGGGGATAGTTTTATGGCATTTTTAGTATTATTTAATTTTTTTTACTAGTAATGGTGGCGATCTGCGATTTTTATCGTGACTGCGTTATTGCAGCGGACACATAGGACACTTTTGACACCATTTTGGGACCATTGGCATTTATACAGTGATCCCAGCCCAGGATGGGAGATCCCGTCTGCGGACGTCATATGACAATGGGCGGATATTGAAGTGGTTAACTTTTAATAAAACACAATGCTACCGCTCCTGTGTATACAGCACTGTGTGATGCCCATTTTAATATTGGCATGCGTTGAAGGGCCGTTATGAGCTTTAAAAATGCTAAATAAATGCTGCACAAACACTGGGTGTTGATGCAGGACATTCCTGCTACGGGAACTTTAGGGCCAGTTCACACTACAAGCATCTCCAGGAATTTTGCTGCTGTTTTAAATGCTGGTGCAAGCTTTAGAGACTGCATTGTGTTAACACAGGGAGTTGTGCCTCCATGCATTTTTATTAAAGCTCCTACATTTTCCTAGCATATTTTAAGAATTTTACCTTCTATTGTGGTGTAAGCAAAACACTCTCTAATTAGGGTATCCACCTTCTCTTCAAGTCAAACCCGAACACTTTTTAGCGGCGCACAGCAATATTTTTTTCTAGTAGAAATTATACATATATTTTGCAATTAAATAACATTTCTCATCAAATTAAATTAATCACAAGAGTCCCCCTTTACATCAGAGTCCACAGAGTTCCTCTTTTACATATGAACTCACGGAGTTCCCTTACATTGTAAGGAGGTGGGGGGGGGGGGGGGGGGCGACTCCGCAGACTCTGATGTAAGGGAGAACTCTGGGAACCCCGATCTAAGGGTTTGAGAACTTGGAGAACATTGAGAACTCTGATGTATGGAGAGGAGTCTGATGTAAGGGGTGCTCTGAGAACCCTGATTTGCCTTAGTGTACTCACTCAGAGGCAGGAGAGAGAAGGGGGGAGACTTCAGTCACAGACAGGGATGGATGGTGAGCTCACTCACCCCTTGGCAGTCAGCACTTCTCATCCAGATGTATCAGACTGCTGGACTTCAAATTTCTGGCCCCCACTTTCCTTTTCTGAGGCACAGTGCCAGGGATTGATGTGTGGGCAGACACAGAAGGGTAGGGGTGGGAGGAAGAGGAGCAGATCAAGCCCTCTCTCCTCTCCCTTCGGTGTGGGGGGGAGGGGTAATTGTTAATGCTTGCTTTGGGCAGTGTAAGAGAGAGTGTAACAGACACTCTCGGCTTAAACATCTGCAGCCAGCAACCCCGCTGGGAAGACAAATTATGGTCTGAATAATGTTTCTGGGTTGCAGGTGGTCTGAAACCCGAACACATAACTCCAAACCCGAACTGTCCGGGTGACTCCCGGACAGGTGGCAACCCTATCTCTAATACTTGGTACAATTGTTCACAAAACATCACATCATGATGCAAAAAGCTTGAAAAAACACTTTTGAAACCTGTATTGCTTTGAAAACACCAATAAATGCTAAAGGTTGGTGGTAAAAATTGGCCTTTAGAGGTACTTTCTCTCCCACTCCTTTAATACTTTTCATTTCCCCCACTTATTTCAGGCCTGCTGATCTGCTCGGTTACTACACAGATACTAAGAAAGGTTAAGAGTTTCTTACCATAGTTCAAGCTTCTATAGGCTTCTATAGGCATCCCTAAATAAAAATCTGTAAAGCCCCATACACACGGTCGGATTTTCTGACGGAAAATGTCCTATCGGACAATGTTGTCCGAAATTCCGACCGTGTGTAGGCTCCATCAGACTTTTTCCGTCGGATTTTCCGACGGACAAACTTTTATCTCCTGCTCTCAAATTTTCCGACAACAAAGTCCTATCGGACTTTTTCCGATCGTGTGTAGCAAAGTGCCACGCATGCTCAGATCACATTACAAGACCAAAGCTATTGGCTACTAGCCTCTACGTAGTCCCGTCGTACGCAACAAATGTCACCACGTTCAGAATGATCGGATTTTCCGACAACTTTATCCGACCGTGTGTATGCAACACCAGTGTCGGACTAAATCCGTCGGAAAAAATCTGATGGATTTTGTGGTCGGATTTTCCGACCGTGTGTACGGGGCATTAGAAACAATATGATGGATTTAAGAGTAATGAAGGTAATTGAGAAGTGACTGGGCAGTGGATACACATTTTCTTAAAGTAGTATTAAACCCTCAGCATTTCTTAGCTTATGGACCATCATAAAAAAAAAAAATATATAATTCTCCAGTAAACTATTTGTTGAGATTTTTACTCCAGCATCTGCAGTTTACAGCTTTTAATGCTGCTGCTTCCTGCTTTCTGAGTGCTGCTTCCCTAAACATCCAGTCTTCACATGAAAGTCAGTGGACAGTGTGTAGTCCTCAGCCAGTCTGTTAGCTTAGAGAAGGGAGGGGGAGGAGCAGGAGCAGGGAAGGACCTCACCATCCTAGGCTGGAGTTTGTGTGTTTCTATGATTGCACACAGTGTAGGGAGACACAACTACCTCCATACAAGGCACAGGATGCTGCAAGAGAAAATAGGCACCATAAAACAGGAATCTGAGGGCAGCGGTCATAGCCCAGCATAGACTGGAACATAGGTAAGGATGTAAAGGTAAAGAAGCTGCAATCTGGATGAGGTTGTATGTTTGCTGCGGCCCTGATGCTTTGCTTTGTGGCGCAGCAGGAATTATACCCTCTGTTCCTCTGGTTCATTCAAAAGCAGATTGGTAGCTGGGTTGGGGCCTGGTTGGGGCTTTTTAGGGGATAAAACAGGCATGTTGTCTCCCAGTTGATAGTCAACTTCACCTACAAAATGATCCGCCGCGGATCGCTTCGCTCTTCAGAGAGCAATATTAATGAGGCCTTAGTGATTAAATCAACTGCTCAAAGTGGTTAAAAACTGAGGGTTTTATATTACTTTATGCACGGAATAAATTAATGAACTCAATGTGATGGTTTTTAAAGATTGCTAGATGTTGGAAAGTCAAAATGGCACCACATCCTTTAGTTGAGGAAACTTTGTAAAGAAAGGGTAATGGGACTTTAAAGGTGCCAAGAACAAATCAAAAAAAAACAATATATATATATATATAAAAATATCAAATTTGTTTATACAAAAAATAAAATAAAATCATCGGGATATCATTATAGTCTGTATGGTCACCTATTTCCCAACAATACACCTCAATGTTTTCCAATTTGGTAAATGCCATCTAGTGGCCAAACAAGGGAACGACAACCCCAGTCTAAAAACGTGTTATATATATATATATATATATATATATAATATACAGATTTATCTCTATCATAAAGGCTCATTTGTCAACATTTAAATGTTTTTAGACTGGGGTTGGCTTTCCCTAGTTTGGCTACTAGATGGCATTTACCAAATAGCTATTGGTGATAGAGGGGACCAATGTTTGCTTCCTTCTGTTCCCGTAGTATATGGGGTGAGGCTTGACATTTGAATGGATACATGGGATGGCCTAGAAAAAAAATATAAAATATTCTCTTTGGTAATTACTATAATCTTTGTTTCTTTTTTTTTTTTCTTCCTTTTTTGCTATCCAATGTGATAGGATTGTGTTATTCTACTAATATATTTCAGATTCAATGTGTATGATGTGTTGTCGTGTTTTGTTGGTTTGTCTAAGAAATTAAATAAAAAGATTTATAAAAAATACATGACTATAATACTATTCTTTTAATCTGTAGTGACCATATATGCAGTACTTATCTCCTGAGGAAGCCATCGTATGGTGAAACATGTAGAGCAATAAAATACTGCGGTCTATATCCTACATATTGTTATTGTATGATGATATCCTGATGATTTTATTTTATTTTATGTATAAATAAATTTAAAATTTTTATATATATTGGTTTTTGATTTGTTCTTAGCACCTTTAAAGTCCCATTACCCTTTCTTTCCAAAATTTCTTCAATGTGATGGTTGTTGAAAAGAAATTACACATACATATGTCATTTTAGTACCCCTACCAGGCTTTAATAATAGCACAAACCATTAAAAAGTTAGGTTGGTATCTGATCTCCCTGGTTGACTTTCATTTTAAACGTGTTCATATAAAAATGGTACAGTTTAGCCTGGTCTCAGTGACATGAGTTCCAAGTGTCTGGCCTTGTCCCAGTGACATCATTTCCAAGTGTTCCTTGTCCCAGTTACAATGCCTTGAAAAAGTATTCATACCCCTTGAAATTTTCCACATTTTGTCATGTTACAACCAAAAAAACATAAATGTGTTTTATTGGGATTTTATGTGATAGACCAACACAAAGTGGCACATAATTGTGAAGTGGAAGGAAAATTATAAATGATTTTCAAAATTATTTGCAAAAAATATCTGAAAAGTGTGGCATGCATTTGTATTCAGCCCCCTTTACTCTGATAGCCCTAACTAAAATCTAGTGGAACCAATTGCCTTCAGAAGTCACCTAATTAGTAAATATTAGAGTCCACCTGTGTGTAATTTAATCTCAGTATAAATACAGCTCTTCTGTGAAGCCCTCAGAGGTTTGTTAGAGAAGACAGGTCAGGGATAAAGTTGTGGAGAAGGTTTAAGCAGGGTTAGGTTATAAAAAAATATCCCAAGCTTTGAACATCTCACAGAGCACTGTTCAATCTATCATCTTAAAATGGCAAGAGTATGGCACAACTGAAAACCTACCAAGACATGGCCGTCCACCTAAACTAACAGGCCGGGCACGGAGAGTATTAATCAGAGAAGCAGCCAAGAGGCCCATGGTAACTCTGGAGGATCTGCAGAGAGCCACAGCTCAGGTGGGAAAATCTGTCCACAGGACAGCTTTTAGTCGTGCACTCCACAAATCTGCCCTTTATGAGAGTGACAAGAAGAAAGCCTTTGTTGAAAGAAAGCCATAAGAAGTCCCGTTTGCAGTTTGCGAGAAGCCATGTGGGGGACACAGCAAACATGTGGAAGAAGGTGCTCTGGTCAGATGAGACCAAAATTTAACTTTTTGGCCTAAAAGCAAAACGCTATGTGTGGTGGAAAACTAACACTGCACATCATCCTGAACACACCATCCCCACCGTGAAACATAATGGTGGCAGCATCATGTTGTGGGGATGCTTTTCTACAGCAGGGACAGGAAAGCTGGTCACAGTTGACGGGAAAATGGAGGGAGCCAAATACAGGGCCATCTTAGAAGAAAACCTGTTAGAGTCGACTTACGACTGGGGTGGAGGTTCACCTTCCAGCAGGACAACGACCCTAAACATACAGCCAGAGCTACAATGGAATTGTTTAGATCAAAGCATATTCATGTTTTAGAATGACCCAGTCAAAGTCCAGACCGAAATCTAATTGAAAATCTGTGGCAAGACTTGAAAATTGCTGTTCACAGACTCTCTCCATCCAATCTGACAGAGCTTGAGCTATTTTGCAAAGAAGAATGTGCAAAAATGTCACTCTCTAGATGCGCAAAGCTGGTAGAGACATCCCCAAAAAGACTTGTAGCTGTAATTGCAGCGAAAGGTGGTTCTACAAAGTATTGACTATTGAGCTGGATACAAATGCACACCACACTTTTCACATATTTTTTTGTAAAAAATGTTGAAAATCATATTCCTTCCACTTCACTATTATGTGCCACTTTGTGTTGGTCTATCACATAAAATACCAATAAATTACATTTACATTTTTGGTTGTAACATAATAAAATGTGGAACATTTTTGACTTTTTCAAGTCACTGTACAAAAGGTAGGACTCTGCAACATAGTTTGTTAAAAATCCCTGTTTGTTTATCTGTGTCCATGAGTAAAGTGAATCTGTATTGTATTCGTTTTATAATTATAATTTCCAAGTGATTGGCTACAAAATGTCTAAAGCTAGCCATACACACCTAGAAATCAATTTGTTCCCCTGTCCAAGGTAAACATCATGAATAGAAGAATCCTCAGGGCTGGATATTGTATTTAGACAACTGCAGCACGTGAACAGTCATGGACGCAGTCAGTGTTTGGTTGACAGTTTTCCACCAGAATCCTCCGATGTTTCAATCATCTTTTGTTGAGTACAACAGGGTCACCCATGACTTTAGTTTTAGCTGATTCAGAAGGAACCGCCTGAAACTTGAGCCATGGACGGCAAGCTTAAATGTTGTTAAATTTAAGGAGCGTGATTTTTGTTTACTTTATGCATTTTTTTTTCTAGGTACTACCAATGTCTTGGCGTACTCTCTGCATGGAATTAGACACTATGTAACTGCAGCACTGCACATTATTATGGGCAAGTATAAATCTTTTGCTAACTCTTGGTGTCCTTTCACACGGGCGGTCCACTCGGCGGACTTCACTTTGCTCAGCAGGTGGATCGCTCCGCTGATGCCCACTGAGCAGGCTGATGACAAATCCGTCTCCGCTCACTGTGCAAAAAATAGGGTTACCATCCGTCTGTATTTGGCAGACAGGATCGGATCGGATAGCGGCGGGGGTCAGCGCTGACATCTGCCGGATGAATGGAGTGTCTGATCAGGTCCGCCTGAAAAAAAGACAGACGGACCTGATCGAACCACCTATGTAAAAGGACCCTTAAATTATATATTTTAAGTATAAGTTCACCTTTCTAAACATGTTACATTTTACACTTCACTGTGACAGCAGGGGGGGGACCTTCTCCTCGCACCCACTGACACTATTTGAAAACAGTGTGTGATCGCAGGTGCAATGCTTCACAGGCTCCTTAGAAAAAGAAAATAATCAATGCACATTTATTGACCTGCAAAAAGGCAGTAAGTAGAAAAATTCTCCAGCAGGTTAAACAAAAAAACCTGACAGATCCTTGCATAAGCACAATTGTGATGCAAGGATCTCTCCTGCTGAGCTATAGGAATGGACCGAACACCCCCGATTCGGTTCGCACCAGAACACGTGAACAGGCAAAAAGTTCTATGTGACACGAACATGAAAAATCAAAAGTGCTAATTGTAAAGGCGTATATGCAAGTTATTGCCATAAAAAGATTATGGGGACCCGGGGACTGCCCCAGGGGACATGTATCAATGCAAAAAAAAAAGGTTTTAAAACAACAGTTTTTTCAGCATTGATTTTAATAATGCTTAAAGTGAAACAAAAAAAATGAAAGATTCCTTTAACCACTTCAGCCCCGGACCAATTGGCAGCCAAAGGACCAGGCCCCTTTTTGCGATTCGGCACTGCGTTGCTTTAACTGACAATTGCGCGGTCGTGCGACGTGGCTCCAAAACAAAATTGGCGTCCTTTTTTTCCCACAAATAGAGCTTTCTTTTGGTGGTATTTGATCGCCCCTGCGGTTTTTATTTTTTGCGCTATAAACAAAAATAGAGCGACAATTTTGAAAAAAAATATTTTTTGCTTTTTGCTATAATAAATATCCCCAAAAAATATATAAAAAAACATTTTTTTTTTCCTCAGTTTAGGCCGATACGTATTCTTCTACATATTTTTGGTAAAAAAAAAAACGCAATTAGCGATTATTGATTGGTTTGCGCAAAAGTTATAGCGTTTACAAAATAGGGGATAGTTTTATAGCATTTTTATTATTATTTTTTTTTTTACTAGTAATGGCGGCGATCAGCGATTTTTATTGTGACTGCGACATTATGCGGACACATCGGACATTTTTGACACATTTTTGGGACCATGTTGTAGTGAAGGGGTTAACCACTAGGGGGAGGGGAGGGGTTATGGGCTGTGACGTGAGTTTTTTTACATTAGGGGGCGGGGCTGACGTCTGACGTCATTGATCGGCTTTCCCGATGACCGGGAACAGCCAATCAATGACAGGCAGAGTAGGAAGCGCGGGGAGAGGTTTGTTTACACAGACCTCTGCCCGTTCTTCAGCTCTGTGACCCGATCGCGGGACACCAGCGCCGATCGGGTCCGCTGGTCCCGCGGCTGGGGTCACGGGCAGGCATTTAAAGGATCCCGTACAGGTACGGGATTTTGCCTGCCCGTGCCATTCTGCTCACGTATATGTACATGAGCCGGTCGGGAAGCGGTTAAACATTGTGCCTGGGGTCCCCTTAGTCTGCCTGTAAAGTGGCGCTCGAATTTGCCGCGAACGCCCCATATGTTCCTTTGTTCTGCGAACAATCGAAAATCCAGACCATCCCTACTGAGCTATTGCATTCCTGCTTTACTATCATATCATTTTCAGGGAAACTTCACTTCCAACAGTGGTCTTCTTGTGATACATGATAATGTCTTGGAGCAATATAAAACATTTGATTTTATGTTCAAATACACTTCTATAAATATATTAAAGCAGAACTACAGGCAATACGTTCAACTTTCTACCAGAACATACCAGCGTAAAGTCTAGCTTTGACAGATGTGAAAACCAATGTGCATACCCTTAATTCTGTTTGATATCAACCTCCAAGAGTCCTTTGTGGCTCTACTGTAAGTTTAACCCTGCAGGATCATGGGAAGGTCAAGAAGTACTCTACATAACTACTGCTTAAATTGGACATCCCTTTAAAGTAGTTGTAAACCCTATATATATATATATATATATATATATATATATATATATATATATATATATATATATATATATCCAGTGAAGTGACTGGGCTCTGGTGATGTGATACACAGAGGCAAAACAAATCCGCCTACACATGTTGTACCTATTTATCTGCAGGGTTCTCTTCTTTACATCCATTCAAAGTCCAGAATTGACAAAGCTTGTCTGAGCTGTCGGAAAACAGGGGGTGAAGAGCTGAAATTGCACAATGCGGAGCTTAACAAGGAGACCTACGAGAGCTGATTGGAGGGCACAGGAACAGAGCTGAGGTTGTCAATCACAGGATATGTGCTAGAGCTCCCTCCTATGTCACCTTTTTACTCTTGGTGACAGAAATGACAGTGCCCTGAATAAAGACAAGTACAGGCTATAGAGGGAGGTGCTTTGTTCATATTTCATGTCTAAGGTTTTCAACCACTTTAAGGCTATACAGCTAATGACATGCACTGGCAATGATTGAGAAATGATGGCTGAGTCAGTGACGTCAAAGGAACCATGAAGGGGAAAGTGGGGGAGCAATAATCAAGCTTTCCTGATTGATTGTAGTTCTTAACTTATAACTAAAGGCAAACCTTTTATTTTTAATTTTGGATTGCGTGGAGAGAGATTAGAATCCTTGTCAGGTTCTTTGTCTGTGCCCCCATTAGGGGGATTCAAACTCTCTATTTGTCCTGTTTACCATTATCACCAAAAGTGAAAGTAAAACAAAATCCCAAATTCTGGGTTGTCTCCAGAACAGGAATAGTGAAGCTATTTTTTAATGAGGACATTGATTCTGGTGACTCTGGTTACAAACAGGCCTTCCCTCACTTTAGAGGGATTTCCTCTGTTTTGGATGTGGGCCAGGAAGTGAAGGGATATTTTTCCAATGGAACACCTCACCCTCCTGTATTCTATCCATAATGGAAAAAATGGAGAACAGAGGACATTGCATAAACACAGTTTAGGTTAAGACGGAAAATGACCCACTCGTAAGTGCACCCATTTGTAAATTCAAGTACAAAAGAGAGGTTACCAGTGCTGCATGTGCATGACACCCTCTTGACCATAGATTGCTTGCTCTTACAAAGTGTGAACAGTCTCAATTGTGTTAGGGCTCATTTACACTTGCTTCAGCTTCAACGCACATTAACGGCTAGTTTACACTTGCTTCAAATCAAGGCTTCGGACAGGCTTTGTTAAAGCTCTCTGAATGCCAGTCAAAACTCCTGTCACTAAATAAAATGGTTAGCTTACAGTCCTGTTTACACCTTGCTTTTGCTTTGCTTCGGCTTCGCTTAAAAAATGATACCCCATGTCGCTTTAGTCGTGCTTCAAAGTGTCTTCAAAGCCCCCATAGAAGTTTATGGCAAAGCTCGCTTGAAGCCCAACCAGAGCCTCACCAAAGCCTCTTCGAAGCCCCACCAAAGGCTCATCGATGCCCCACCAAAGTCTCATCGAAGCACCAAGCAAAAGCAAGGTGTAAACAGGACTGCAAGCTAACCATTTTATTTAGTGACAGGAGCTTTGACTGGGGTTCAGAGAGCTTTAACAAAGCGTGTCCTAAGCCTTGTTTTGAAGCAATGTAAACTAGTCCTTAATGTAATGAGTTTGGATAACCTTTTGTGTGATTTCTGCCAACATTCACTTAACTTGTGGTGTCACTTCGTAAGATAGATCAGAAGTGAACTGTTCTGAACTACCTATGTTGCAGTTTTATTGGCCTATATGTTTAGATATTTTAATATATGAGTGAATATATTTTACTTTATTAGAATACATTAACTTTACTGTACATTTTTAGGAAACATCCAGCTAGTAGATGCCTGCACTTTCAGCAGCGGCCACAAACTCCTGCGGTTTGGGTTTTCCTCCATGTTTGGATTTGGTGGAAGGACTCTTGCTCTTGCAGAAAAACATCGCTGGATGCCCTCCAGTCAGAGAACAGATTTTGCTGTTATTAAAACACTTGCCAACTTAAAGTAAGTCTCTTTCTTACCTGTCTGTCTTATAAATAGGTATGAAAATACTTATAACAGTCATAACCTATACTTTTAAAAAAGCTTGGCTAGAGACTGTCGCTAACTTATAAAATAATGCTTTTGCTTTCCATAAAGGATTTTTGATATACAATGTGCCTCTGAACCTGTCAGAAAATGTGACTAATCCATGAAGAATTTATTCCCTAGAACAGCCCCTCCCCCTTTGACTGTCACAGTCTTCTCTTCTAGGAGTGTAAGTACTGTTTGCTGGCTAACTGCCTCAACCCACCTCCCTATATTATCTTTTATGTAGCTGTCACTCAACTATCACTTGAGTGACAGCTCTGAGTCTGCCTGGGCTGCTGACGTCACATCCAAGATGGTGGTGGCCAGCAACAATCGTGCAGTTTGGATATCTACAGAAGGGAGGTTTTTTACAGGTGGATGATGTGCCTAAAATTAATTAAATGCACTTAACATTTATGGGGAGATGGTTTTTGAAATGAATGGACTGGCAACAGAGTCTCTTAAATTTTATCCCCTATGTGTAAAAATGTTGGGACTTGCCATATACAGCAAGCAGGACTTTTTTTAATGGGCCACAACAAAGCTAGAGGTGTAAAATAACTCAAATACTGTATAGATCCTGCTACCTATAATTTCAAGAGGTAAAGTGTTAAACAAAAAGTACTGTTCAAAGCCCCCACCTCTGCAAGGCATAGCAAGCATAGAACAAGGTTCATTGCATTGGAAGAATTAAGAAAACTGCACAAATGTGCTCAAAAAGAAAAACAAATAACAAATGAAAATTAAAAAAGCTGCAAACACAATTCCTCCCAGTATCAAAAGAAACAAATAGTGTAAAAAAAAATGTGAATGTGCAAATTGTTAATGTACAAATTCAAAATACGACCATAAATTAATACATAAGACAATCTCATACACTAAATACATAAAACTATACATTAAAAATATAATATTGTCCATAATGTGCGTATTAAAAAGTGATCTGAAAAAGTACCATGAATTCCAAATGAAACCAGGAAAATCCCATGAAATGTATAGGATGAATGGCCTTGTTCCTCAAACTGGTGCCCGCAGCGAAGCCTACTGTGTACCGGAAGTCCACGTGTCTTTGCAGGCTGTGTTCGATTTTGAAAAAGCATTATTTCTACCTGTGTGTAAGTGCAATTTTAAAGTATAATAAAGGTACCATTTGATATTCTACACCAGGAGTCTCTAAACTATCGCCCTTCAGTTGTTCAGGAACTACAATTCCCATCATGCCTAGTCATGTCTGTGAATGTCAGAGTTTTACAATGCCTCATGAGATGTGTGGTTATGCAACAGCTGGAGTGCCATAGTTTGAAGATCCCTGTTCTACACTATGAGAAGTGTATATGTGCTTGTTTTCACATGAGCTTATATCACTGGTGATCACACGTTTTGTGGAAGGGAACCTTATTTTCTGATGACCCTGGGACATGTGGGGAGATGGCATTAAGGCCTGAGTACTTCTACTGAAGCTCTGTGTGACCACTCTGAATACGGGGGTATTAATATTTGGTAAGCCTGCATCTTCTCACTGGTTTTGGTGTTGGTGACACACTACGGGCACTTGTTTGAGGAACGAGTCTATTTATCCCACAAATTTCATGGGATTTTTCAGGTTCCTTGCATTGCATGTTCACAGTAACATCTGTAGCATATAGTGACTATATATCATCAGTAAATGACCTGGTGCACAGACATTACATAGACCACAAGTTACAGGTTAGTGTCTGAACACCAACTTACTGTATACAGGTAAGTGCTGAAAAGTGACACCTGTCAAAAGGGATGTTAAAAGTCAGTGCTTGCTTACTGGAAGGGTATGTTATAAAAGGTACCCTTTGTCACCTTTCAGTAAACTTGTTCTGTTCTTTGTAATATTTAGAAAGTGTTTAGTAATAGTAAAGCATACTATATCCACAAATACACTTGCAAATACAGTATTTGCTAAGTAACTAAGGCCCCTTTCACACTGGGGCTGGGGCAGCATCGGCGGTAAAGCGCCGCTATTTTTAGCGGCGCTTTACCCTCGTATTTGCGGAGGTATTCGGCCACTAGCGGGGTGCTTTTAACCCCCGATAGCAGCCGAAAAAGGGCTAAAACCAGCCGCAAAGCACTGCACCAGCTGCTGATTTCCATGGGCAGGAGCGGTGGAGGAGCGGTATACACACGCCTCCGTCACCGCTCCAAAGGTCCAAAGGTCCTTTTTTTAGCGTCCTGGCAGCGCACCGCACCGCACCAGTGTGAAATCCCTCGGGCTTTCACATTGGTGACACAGGAGCGGCTCTTTCAGGGCGCTTTGCAGGTGCTATTTTTAGCGCTGTAGGGCCTGCAAAGCGCCCCAGTGTGAATGGGGTCTAAGATATTTAACAATAACATATGCAGGTATTTAGGGCAAACTTTTGATGAAATTGATTTAAGACTTACAGTATATATGAATGAAGGTTTGCAGAAAAATGTCACTAATGCAATTTTTTATGTTTTACAGACCAGAAAGCTGTGAACTCTCTTTTTTACCTATAAGCCATCAATCCAGTTTTCACGGAGAGCACAAGTAAGGAAGGAATTTACATTCAAATAAACAATAAAAGCAATTACTGTGGGCCCGCTATTAGTAAACCTGTGGTCAGACTGCAGACATTCAAGTATTTACATACTCTAAACAAGCAGTAAATTTGTTTTAAAACAACTCACTGAACTCTGTAGCTAACAGCATTCTGGTGCGATTTTTTGTTAGACTTCACAGTAGGAGCACTGAAAGGAGTTGTAAAGCCAGAATGTTTTTTTTTTTTTATCCTAATGCATTCTATGCATTGAGATAAAAAGCATTCTGTGTGAAGCAGCTGCCCCAGCACCCCCTAGTACTTACCTGAGGTCCCTCACTGTCCAGTGATGTTCACAGTGATGTTCACATGTGTCTCTGCCATCCGAGAATCTCCCTCCTGATTGGCTGAGACACAGGAGCAGCCATTGGCTCCCGCTGCTGTCAATCAAAGTCAGTTAGCCAATCAGGAGAGAGAGGGGGTGGGGCCAAACCACAGCTCTGTGTCTGAATGGACTTAGAGAGCTGTGACTCAGCTCGGGTGCCCCCATAGCGAGCTGTTTGCTGTGGGGGCACTCAGGATGGAGGGGCCAGGAGCACAGAAGAGGGACCTGAGAAGAGGAGGATCTGGGCTGCTCTGTGCAAATCCACTGCACAGTAGGCCTGGCTACTGAATCACTGATTTGATTCAGTGAATCAACTCACTGCAGAGTTTGAATGAATCGAATTATGAAAGTGAATCTGATTCAATTCATTGTCAAAGATCCTCCCCTTTCAGGATGAGTAAAGAAGGGAGCTGAAAAGAGCAGCCTCAGCTCATGATTTGCAAAATGAGCTATAACATGATTATCTGTGTGAGCCATCAAGATTCCAAGTCTGAATAAATCACAGAGCACACAAGATTCTCTTTTGTATGATGAGCTGTGTGTGTGTGAGGCAGGCAGCAGCAAGACTGAGTCTGTGAATGACTCAGAGAGCACACAAGAATCAAGATTTTGTTTTGTAACATGGACTGTCTGTGTGTGAAGCAGACAGTATAACTGAGTGTGAATGACTCGAGTCTCAGAGCAGTGGAGCACATAAGATTCATGAGCTGCTGTGAGAAGTCTCTGAATAAAACCTAGAGAGGACACAATGATTCTGTATTGTATCATGAGCTGATGCAGCCAGACCCTGATTCTGTGAATGACTCAAAAGCCTAGAGAGCTCACAATGATTCTATATTGTATCATGAGCTGTGTGTGATTCAGCAAGACTGAATTAATAAGGGACTTGCTAGTTGTTAAATCTAGATGTTTATGTTAATTATTTTTTTATATTTCAAGGTATCTGTCTGTATACAATGATTGAACTATTTTTGCTTTATTGCAGAGATTATAGAACAATTATTGTTATATACCTTACAACACCAAAATAAAGTTTCTTAACATTAAATATGCTGACTGTACTAAGTGTATCACAGGACTAATTCATGATCCTTAAAGCGGAGTTCCACCCGCACCAAAAATATTAAAAGTCAGCAGCTACAAATACTGCAGCTGCTGACTTTCAATAAATGCACACTTACCTGTTCCAGGTCCCAGCGGTGCAGGCAGAAGATGATGAGCGACTGCTCGTCTCTCGGCTGCCCCGCCGCCATCCTCTGTCAGGGAATCAGGAAGCGAAGCTTGCGGCTTCACTGCCCGGTTCCCTACTGTGCATGCGCGAGTCGCGCTGCGCGCCTTTATTGGTCCCCGTTGTGTCCTGGGAACTGTGTGTTTCCCAAGACACAACGGGAACCCTCGGATATGGGCGGGGGCAGATACCTGTATTATACAGGTATCTGCACCCCCCTCCCCCCTGAAAGGTGCCAATCTGATAAGCGGTAGTTCCACTTTAGGGTGGAACTCCGCTTTAAGTTTAGCTTGGAAGAAATGAGTCGTGATTCGATTCAGTGATTTGAATCATTTCACTGACTTCCGCTAGTGGTCAGACATGCATACACAATCATACTGATGCTACTCAGTCACTCCCATCCCAAGGAGCTGCCACATGAATGTAGAGAAAAACTGCAATGCTGCTTTTTACATGAGGATGGTAGACATCAATTTTCTAACTTGGTATATCCATATGTTCTCCAGAGTGACCAGGTCAAATGGCTGTCATCTCTTTAGATTTAATTGCACTGTGTATTAAAATCCATTTTCTGTAGGATCATTTAATACCAAGTATGTCCATACTAATGTTAATATCTAATGTCTTTCCCTTTAGAAAGAAGAAAGATGAGAATTGTGTTGAGCCTGGTGAGTGTCTAATCTAGAGAATGGGAAATTCATGTACTTGCTTGTAATGAGCTGTAATAACCATGCGTTTAACTTCGTCCAGAGTGCAAGGATCAGTGGCAGCACATCCAGGGTCAGTTGCTGAATGTCAGCATTATGGCAATCCCCTGCCTTTGTTCCATGGCCCCAAGAGGCCTGGCGCCTAATACCAGGTCAGTAGAAGCTTACAAGAATTACTCCTTTCCTCACTGCCAATTTGATTATAAACCTTTTGTAAATTGTTTCTGCAGATAGCTCCTGGATTCACCCTCTCTGTGGAGATGGGCTCTAGTCAGTCTTTAGGATTATAAGCAATTAGAGGATCTGTAAAATTAGGTCAAGTAGTTTAGCTAGAAAATTCCAAGTATTCATATTGTTATTGCATTATTTCATGAGCAAGCTAAGGATTTAATATAAGCCAAAGATTTATTTAAAAATGCACAATGAAGTGTAAAATATAAAAATGATGCCGCTCATATTCAATACTAATATATATATATATTTATATACACTATTTTGGAAAAAGTAGTGGGACACCTGCCTTTACACACACATGAACTTTAATGACATCCCAGTCTTAGTACATAGGATTCAATATTGAGTTGGCCCACCCTTTTCATCTATAACAGCTTCAACTCTTGTGGGAAGGCTGTCCACAAGGGTTAAAAGTGTCTATAGGAATGTTTGACCATTCTTCTAGAAGTGCATTTGGGAGC
The DNA here is from genome assembly GCA_028564925.1 of Lithobates sylvaticus. NCBI lineage: Eukaryota > Metazoa > Chordata > Amphibia > Anura > Ranidae > Lithobates > Lithobates sylvaticus. The sequence goes on from CM053031.1 coordinate 82,380,739, forward strand.
CCAGGCACTAAACGAGAAGGCCAGGCTCGCAATCTTGGCTCTAATTCATCCCAAAGGTGTTCTATTGAGTTAAGGTCAGAACAGTCAAGTTCCTCTACCCTAACTCGCTCACCCATGTCCTTATGGACCTTACTTTTTGCACTAGTTCAAATCATTTTGTGGAGGGGGGTTATGGTGTGGGGTTGTTTTTTAGGGGTTGGGGTTAAGGGAACTCCTTAGGCGTCAGCATACCAAGACATTTTGGACAATTTCATGCTCCCAACTTTGTGGAAACAGTTTGGGGATGGCCCCTTCCTATAACAACATGACTATGCACCAGTGTACAAAGCAAGGTTCATAAAGACATGGATGCGAGAGTTTAGGGTGGAGGAAGTTGACTGGCCTACACAAAGTCCTGACCTCAACCCGATAGAAGACCTTTGATAAGAATTAGAGTGGAGACTGCCAGCCAGGCCTTCGTGTCCAACATCAGTGCTTGACCTCACAAATACGCTTCTGGAAGGATGGTAAAACATTCCCATAGACACACTCCTAAACCTTGTGGACAGCCTTCCCAGACGAGTTGAAGCTGTTATAGCTGCAAAGGGTGGGCCAACTCCATTTTGAACCCTATGGACTAAGACTGGGATGCTATTAAAGTTAATGTGCATGTAAAGGCAGGCATCCCAATACATTTGGCAATATAGTGTGTATGTGTGTGTGTGTGTATGTATGTATGTGTATATATATATATATATATATATATATATATATATACAGTTGTGCTCATAAGTTTACATACCCTGGCAGAATTAGACTTCTTGGCCATTTTTCAGAGAATATGAATGATAAGACAAAAGCTTTTCTTTCATTCATGGTTAGTGTTTGGCTGAAGCCATTTATTATCAATCAACTGTGTTTATTCTTTTTTTAAAAACTACCCAAATGACCCTGATCAAAAGTTCTTAATACTGTGAATTGCCCCCTTTAACTTCAGTGACAACATTGATTGAAAAAAGTATTTTGTGGTATTTGTGGATGAGGCTCTTTATCTTCTCAGATGGTAAAGCTGCCCATTCCTCTTGGCAAAAAGCCTCCAGTTCCTGGAAATTCTTGGGCTGTCTTGCATGAACTGCACTTTGAGATCTCCCCAGAGTGGCTCAATGATATTGAGGTCAGGAGACTGAGATGGCCACTCTAGAACCTTCACTTTATTCTGCTATAGCCAACGACTAGGCCTTGTGTTTTGGATCATTGTCATGTTGGAAGTCCAAGTATGTCCCATGCGCAGCTTCCTGGCTGATAGATGCAAATGTTCCTCCAGTATTTTTTGATAACATACTGAATTCATCTTGCTATCAATTTTGACCAAGATTCCTGTGCCTTTTGTAGATCACACATCCCCAAAACATCAGTGATCCACCTCCGTGTTTCACAGTAGGAATGGTGTACCTTTCATCATAGACCTTGTTGACTCTCCAAATGTAGCGTTTATGGTTGTGGCCAAAAAGCTAAATTTGGTCTCATCACTCTAAATGACTTTGTGCCAGAAGGTTTGAGGCTTGTCTCTGTGCTGTTTGGCGTATTGTAAGCGGGATACTTTGTGGCATTTGCGTAGTAACGGCTTTCTTCTGGAGACTCGACCATGCAGCCATCTTTCTTCAAGTGCCTCCTTATTGTGCATCTTGAAACAGCCACACCACATGTTTTCAGAGAGTCCTGTATTTCACCTGAAGTTATTTGTGGGTTTTCTTTGCATCCCAAACAATTTTCCTGGCAGTTGTGGCTGAAATTTTAGTTGGTCTACCTGACTGTGGTTTAGTTTCAACAGAACCCCTGATTTTCCACTTCTTGATTAGAGTTTGAACACTGCTAATTGGCATTCTCAATTCCTTGGATATCTTTTTATATCCCTTTCCTTTTTTTTACAGTTCAACTACCTTTTCCCGCAGATCCTTTGACAATTCTTTTGCTTTCCCCATGACTCAGAATCCAGAAACATCAGTGCAGCACTGGATGAAAGATGCAAGGGTCTGTCAGGAGTCCAGAAACTTATTGACCTTTTATACACACACTACTTACAAGCAAACAGATCACAGGTGAGGATGGTTACCTTTAATAGCCATTCAAAACATTTTGTGTGAACTTGTGTGCATGTTGATCAGGGTCATTTGGGTAGTTTCTGTTGTCATTATGATTTAATCGCTTCCCGACCTGCTCCTGTATATATACGGCAGCAGAATGGCTCTGCTGCGCAAATCGCTGTGTATATATATATATATACTGCAGCTGCTTTAAGAGACATAGTAGGCGCGGCAGGGGACCCGATGCGCGTGGCTGGCGGGTGTGAGAGCAGGAACGGGGATTTGTTTGTGTAAACACACAAATGCCTGTCCTGTCAAGGGAGGAGAAACAGATCATGCATTCCTACCAAGTAGGTACAATGATCTGTCTTCTCTCCCAGTCAGTCCAATCCCCTCACAGTTAAGCCGCGTACACACGATCAGACTTTTCCACGGGAAATGTTCGATGACAGGCTGTTGGCGGAAAATCTGACAGTGTGTGTATGCTCCATAGGACAATTGTTGTCTGACTTTCTGCAGACTAATTTTGGCTAGCAGGTTTTAAAATTTTTCCGCGAAAAATATGTGTTGTCGGATTTTCCGAACGTGTGTACACAAGTCAGTCGGACAAAAGTCCAAACACGCACGTACAAACACGCATGCTCAGAAGCAAGGATGAGCCAGAAGCGGTCGGTCTTGTAAACTAGCGTTCGTAATGGAGAATCAACATTCGTGACGTGGCAAATTATGAAATCTTGAAATGCAGCGCACGATTCTCTTCTTCTTTAATGGGACAATAATGAAGCTGCTTTGCTGGTGATACTGATGAAGTTATTGCAACCAAATTTTCAAAGGCTTTTTTTTTCTAGTGATATCAATAATAATATTATTATGCTTTTTTTATTTTTATTTGGGCAAAGTTACCACAACACCATTATCCCATAGATTTTAAGATCAAAGATACAACTATGTTGGTGTCCCTTGTCAATTTTACATTGTATTTTTTAAAATGTAACTACCTACTCCCAAACTGTCATTTGAAGTAAAACACAAAGCCAAGTATTATTCTACACATTTTTTTTATTGTGCATTAAAAAAAGAAAACCAAAAATTTGACATGCTATCTGCCAATAGAACTTAACCAAAAAGTGCATTCTATGCATCCAAAAATATAGAAAATATACCAAATCAAATCATTATACAACCAAAAAATTTATGTCAAAGCAATAACTCCAAGGCCAATAATAAACAACATGTTATCTCCTCTGATTTTGCAACATAGCTGGTTGACGAACAGCCGTCCAGAAACTAAATTAAAAAGCGCAAACTGAAAAGTGCGAAATGAAAAGGGCGAATCAACACTCAACAACAATCAACACAACCAAACTGCTACTAACACGAAATTAGCAGAAGGAGCCCAAAGGGTGGCACTAAAGAGCTGAAAAACAACGTAGTACGTCACTACGTTCGTATTTGTTGGCCAACAATTGTGTGGCCGTATGTTTGCAAGACAAGTTTGGGCCAACGCCCTTTGGACAAAAGTAAACGGTTTTGTTGGCCAACAATCTGATCGTGTGTACGAGGCTTTAGAACACACTTAGGGAACACACACTTAACCCCTTGATCGCTCCCTAGTGTTAACCCCTTCCCGGCCAGTGACATTTATACAGTAATCAGTGGCTATTTTTAGCTCTGATCAGTGTATAAATGTCAATGGTCCCAAAAAAGTGTCAAAAGTGTCCGATTTGTCGACCGCAATATCGCTGATCGCCGCCATTACTAGTAAAAAATTAAAAATAAAAATGCCTAAAATCTATCCCCTATTTTGTAGACGCTATAACTTTTGTACAAACCACTCAATGTAAGCTTATTGCGATTTTTTTTTTACCAAAATTATGTAGAATACATATCGGCATAAACTGTGGAAATGTTTTATTTATTTTTTTAATTTGGGAGATTTCCCCTGGAATTAACATGGATTTCTTGAGGATTTGCATAATTTATTTTACAGAACATGCCCACAACTTTGAAGATGTTTTTTTTTTATTGTGAAGCAAACAACAAATGGGACAAAATAACTGAAAAAGTCAATGTGCATAACTTTTCACCCCCCTAGTCAATACTTTGTAGGGCCACCTTTTGCGGCTATCACAGCTCCAAGTCGCTTTGGATAAGTCTCTATGAGCTTGCCACATCTTACCACTGGGATTTTTGCCCATTTCTCCTTGCAAAACTGCTCCAGCTCCAGGTTGGATGGTTTGCACTTGTGAACAGCAATATTTAAGTCTGACCACAGATTTTCTATTGGATTGAAGTCTGGGCTTTGACTCGGCCATTCCAACACATTTACATGTTTCCCCTTAAATCAAGTGTTGCTTTAGTAGTGTGTTTGGGGTCATTGTCCTGCTGGAAGGTGAACCTCTGTCCTAGCTTCAAATCACACACAGAGTGGTACAGGTTTTGCTGAATAATATTCCTGTATTTAGCACCATCCATCTTTCCCTCAACCCTGGACAGTTTCCCAGTCCTGACTGCTGAAAAACATCCATACAGCATGATGCTGCCACCACCATGTTTCACTGTGGGAATGGTGTTCTTTGGGTGATGTAATGTGTTGGGTTTGGGCCAGACATAGCGTTTTCTTTGATGGCCAAAAAGTTCAATTTTAGTCTCTCATCAGACCAGAGCACCTTCCTCCATACATTTTGGGAGTCTCCCACGTGTCTTTTCTCAAACTCAAAACGTGCCATTTTGTTTTTTGCTGAAAGTAATGGTTTCTTCTGGCCACTCTGCCATAAAGTCCAACTCTGTGGAGTGTACGGCTTATTGTTGTCCTATGTACAGATACTCCAGTCTCTGCTGTGGAACTCTGCAGCTCCTCCAGGTTTACCTTAGTCTCTGTGCTGCCTCTCTGATAAATGCCCTCCTTGCCCGTTCCATGAGTTTTGGTGTGCGGCCATCTCTTGGCAGGTTTGCTGTTGTGCCATGTTCTTTCCATTTGGTTATGATAGATTTCATGGTGCTCCTAGGGATCATCAAAGCTTTGGATATTTTTTTATAACCTAACTCTGACTTGTACTTTTCAACAACATTGTCCCTTACTTGTTTGGAGAGTTCCTTGGTCTTAATGGCAGTATTTGGTTAGTGGTGCCTCTTGCTTAGGTGTTGCAGCCTCTGGGGCCTTTCAAAAAGGTGCGTATATGTAATGACAGATCATGTGACACTTAGATTGAAAAACAGTTGGACATCATTTCACTAATTATGTGACTTCTGAAGGTAATTGGTTGCACCAGAGCATTTTATGGGCTTATACGTACATGCCAATTATCATTTTTTAATTTCTGAAAAATTGTTTTATGTATATATTTTTCTAATTTTACTTCACCAACTAAGACTATTGTGTTCTGATCCATCACATATAGTTCACCCCCCCACCCCAAAGCACCTTGTGCCCATGTTGATGAGGACAAGGGCCTCTTCCCGACAACCCTGGCCATTGGTTGTCGGAGTCTGCGGGCGGGGGCTTATCAGAATCCGGGAGCCCCCTTTAACAAGGGGGTCCCCAGATCCCGGCCCCCCACCCTATGTGAATGTGTATGGGGTACATGGTACCCCTACCCATTCACCTAGGGAAAAAAGTCAATAAAAAAACACACTAGACAGGTTTTTAAAGTAGTTTATTAGGCAGCTCCGGGGGTCTTCTTCCAACTCCGGATGTCTCTCCACGCTTTGCCGCTCCCACTGCCTTTTTCTTCCTTCTTCTCTTCTTCCGATGTTGACACGATGCTCTCTCCCACTGTAATGCGGTGGATACGCTCCGTATTGAATTATATAGGCATAAGGGGCGGGGTCCCCGGGTGATGTCACCCGGCGACCCCGCCCCTTATGGCGTCCCAGTCCCAGCATGCCCCGGAATGGACTTTACTCCGTGTGTGGGCAAGTCTGTTCATTTGGAAAGTCTGTCGGACCTGCATTCAGACGAGCGGACTTCCCGACAGGAACTGGATCCAGCAGACTTTCGCGGGAAGATTTAAAACATGTTTTAAATCTAGGTCCGGCAGACTTTTGGGAAGAAAAAGTCCACTGGAGCGCACACACGATCGGAATGTCCGCCAGACTATAGTCCACTGGAAAGTCTGATCGTGTGTACGGGTCATTAGTGGCACATGCAGATGGATATGCTACTATTGGCCACCATTTAATACTTTGGGTCACTGGATGCCTTTAAGTGCATATCAGAAGGTCAGAGACATACCTTAGTGGCAGCTGTGCAATTCAGGCTGTTTAACTTGGACATCCACATATATTTGTGTTTTATATATTTTCTAGGCTGAATGATGGAACAATGTCACTTATAGTTGCACGAAATACCTCAAGACAAGAATTTGTGAAACACTTAAAGCGTTATGCCAGTCTGAAAAACCAGGTACTTGTTTTGATGCTTCCTTGTATTTGTTAATCAACACACTAGATTAACATTGATGTCCTCTTAGGAAGACTTTATTTTCCAGTCCTGCCTGAGTACATTAGCCATTATGTGACTCACTTGTAAATCACCAATCAGACTAATGCAGCTTAGCTTTCTTTAATCCATCCCTCATACTATTAGTAACACAACGTATTGGAGTGAATGGACTAAAGATCCAGGGCACACACAATAATAAAGTATATATAAAGACAAGGGGGAGATAAACAAGAGCCATAATTTAACCCTAAAGAACAAGTACAGTTTGAAAAGACATGCGCTCCAAAATCCAAGGCCCAGGCTCCACATCAAGAGTCAATTTTCCAGTCGAAAAATTGCATAGATTATTCTCATCTGTAAAGTTGATCCAAACAACTGCTGATCCTGTGTGCCTGATTTTTTTTCCTAACTGTGCAACCAATCCACATTTGGAAATTCAACAAAATGTGTGCTTGCAGTGAGAATAAGCTCCATGCTCTATTATACCACCCAGGTCAAAACCAATAGCTGTGGGTGGAAATGTTCTTTTAAATTGGGGTCAATTCAGAATTATTTTTGGAAAGCATATATGTTAAAATAAATTAATCAACGCCAAGTTATTAATTTACAAAATGACTTTAAAACTCATTATTACTCATTTTCAGAGCAGGTGTTGTCTGGATAGATGGGACAATGAGGCAATTCATCCTCGCTGCTGAATTTTGCACAAAGTTTCATTTCCTGCCAAGCTTGGCTGCTGGTTGGCTCTAGCTCTCTTATTTGTAAGCGGCATGATGCCTGCTTGTCTCAGTGCTGTTCAACAAATAGTAAGAAACTAAAAAATATAATGGTGCTTTTATGCCAAGGTCCCCTGCATACTTTTACCACAAGGGAAGGTTTACTTAGTCAAATGGCATAAAACTGCATCACGTTTAATGCTCTGACTACAGTCTTCCTTCGCGTGTAATGTACACACATGGGCTTTCCTTCACTTTAGCCCTCAGTATATAGGAACCCAGGGCATTCATAATGATGCAGAAAATTTTGCAATGAAACTGCATGCAGCTGTAAATGTCCTACACAAATTTTGTTAATATTACTGTGAACACAGTAATGGAGATCATCTCACGTGCATGCAATTGAAAATGTATATGTCAAGAAAGTGATCTCACAAGGATCCCCTATATTAATGACCAATCTGAAACAATATTCATTATAATTTGACAGTTAGCCTGTTTTTTTTTAGAAATAGAGAAAAAAGTTAGACACCTAACATATCTAAAGATCTAGCTGTGTAACTTTTTACAGCCTTTCTATCAACAAGCACACACATTCCCTTAAAAGATCCCTTCATAAACTTCATCTGTTGAATTGTTTTACTTAGCATCATTTTTGTAAGATACCTTTGATAAGTAGTTAAAATTAAAAATGTATATGATGAACTTGCCATGCATTTCAGATCATGTTCCAATGACAATTCAATTACAATCAGATAACAACCACGTTTGGCCAGAACAGTCTGTGATACTGAGAAAACCAGTGCAGCTTGAGCGTAAAAAATTAAAAACACAATGCTGAAAACCGTACACTTTGCATGGCCATCTTTTCGTAAAGTGCCATTTTCTGCATTAAGAGTTTGTCACTTTTTTTTTTTAATTGTATTTTTATTAATTTTTTTTCAAAGAAAAAGGATACAAACAGAAAACAGAGTAGATATCAAACATGTAGTACATCTTATAAGAGTACTGATTGAAAAAGGTATGTTACAGATGTTAAAACCATAGGTATATCGTTACAATGCTCCAAAATTTGCAAGAGTAAAGTAATTTGAGTTTGTCACTTTTAACAAAAGAAACATCTCATCATACTCTCATTATGTCTTCTCTATGCTGCTCCTCCAGGTAACTACTGACTGCACTCATCTCTGAAACACTTAGCTGCTTTTCATGACTGAAAGTGACATCTGCCTTGTTGTTGCCCCTAGTAACTACTGACTGCACTTATCTTTGAAACATTAAGTGTGTTCTACATGACTGAAAGGGACATCTGCCTTACTAAGACTTAAGCCTGGTACACACTATGTCACCACTGCCATTGGCTGAGATCTCTGAATGGGAGTCGTTCGGCTGCTGGTTTTCCAGCATGCTCGTCCAACAGAAGCCGGCTTCTGGTGGACAGGCCAAAATACACATGGGCCGAATGTCAGCTATTTTTATTTTTGAACCGGCCAGTGTCTCCCGACATTCGGCCCGTGTATACCAGGCTTTATTCTAACTGTTGTTTATACTTGTCTATATTTAGTTAAACTTACGTTCATGGTGCATTGTCCAGGATCAAACATCTAACCTTATCTTGTTGTCACCATCCTGCTTTGCAATTTGCTTAGGGCAGAAAACCTCCACTTTCAGCAATGTGTCCCTTTTATTAGCGCCTAATGGACTAATTGTCAAAACCTTCCCCACCTTATCTGAGTGTAAATTCAGTACAACTCGTGAAGATGGTAGGCAAAGGCAGGGCATGGCCATTTTTTGTGTAAAGTGCCATTTTCTGCATTTAATGTTTGGCACTTTTACCATTGCACTTTAACTAAGGGACATAAATAAAGATAAGTACAAATTTTAGTGCTCTCTCAGCCTGCTTCTCCCCTCTCTTCACCCTCCAATGTGCTCTCAGTAACCTTCCTTTTTGCAATAATTCCCTCTGTCTTCAAACTCTCACTTCTTTACCCATTCTCTCCACCCTACATCTTATACATACTATCCTCACTTCTGCCTTCTCAATATTGCTGCACTTCTCATTCAGAGCCCAGCTAATGTTACCACTTCCAAATCACTGGGCATTTGTCCTCATAAATCCCGCTCCCACCTCGCCTCCCTCACCCTCCTACTACTAATTTCTGTGGATATTGCCCCAAACCCTGAACCTCCACCATCTAACCCTCACTCAACCATCAGTCTCCCTTCTCTGGCTGCGGCTGCAACCCTCACTCTCTTATTTTAATTCCTCTGCTTCCACGAGCCAGCCTCCCATCCCTCTTATGTGCCCTCTGGAAATGCCCACTCAGTCTCTAACAAACTTGCCTCTCTCAATGGTCTTTTCCTCTCTAACTCTCTAGACCTACTTTCTGTTACTGAAACCTGGTTCCAGGAATCCGACTCTGCCTCTCCAGCTGCTATCTCTTATGTTGGCCACCACTGGACTCACTCACCCAGACCCTGTGGACAAAAAGGAGTTGGACTTCTACTTCCTCACAATGTACCTTCCATGTTCTTCTGACACCTCCCTCTCTGTCCCTCTGCTCTTTTGAAGCACGCTGTATTAGTCATTGATCTGCCTCCTGGACCAGTGTCACACTTTCTCAATGACTTCTATGCATGGCTTCCCTACTTTCTCTCCTCTGAAGTACCCACCATCATCCTTGGTGTTAACACCTCAGCCACCTCTCAACTACTCAACAGAACCTCCTCTTTTACCTAATGCAATGGACACGAACCGCCACCCACTCCAATGGCAACATCATTTTTTTCCCCACCTATGCATGCCATGCAACACCCCTTTTTTTCTCTCCAATCACATCTAACCAGCAAATGGTACCCCTAGAAACATTCAGCACCTCAACCCTTCCCTTCTATATTCTGCTTTTGACTGCCTTTAGGGCAAAATTGCATCCTGGTCCTGCCCAGACCTGGCCACTTCTGTTTGCAACAACTTACTCTCATCTTTCCTGGACACACTTGGTCATCTCTCAAAGTTGTGCTTTTAGCCCTGTTCGTAGCCATAAACTAAATCCCTGCAAGACTTTACCCTTTACAAATCTGCCCTTTTCAAATATGCTCCACATTGCTAAACAATCCTACTACACCACTCTAACCACAACATTATCATCCAATCCTCGTCAACCCTTTTCCACCCTTAATTCCCTACTTCGACCTTCATTGCCTCTACCCACTAACTTGCCAGAAGATTGCCAATCATGTCAAAAACAAAATTCGATACAATTCGTGGTGAGATCTCCAGCGTCATGCTTTCTCCTCCAACCAACATACCAGGTCCCGCTACAAATCAAAAGGGGAACGAAGATTCGCTGTCCAAGGACCACGGCTATGGAATGCACTACCAACCTACATCCGCATGGAAGAAAACCATCAGGTCTTCAGGAAAAAACTCAAGACCCACCTCTTCTAAGAAGCTCGACAACAAAGCACTAATACAGCGCCTTGAGGCGATTCGGTTCGCATTGTAGCGCTATACAAATTATTCATTCATTCATTCATTCATTCATTCATTCAGGTCAAACACCATACTCAATACTTTCCTCCTTTGACCCTGTTACCACTGAGAAAGTTCCCAAACCCCTTTCTGAGGACCACCACACCACCTTTTCCCTGGACCCTGTCCCCTGACAACTACTATGGTCCCCTTCCTGCTCTATCTTATACTCTAACCTACTTCTTCAATCTCTCCCTGCCCACCAGCACCTTTCCCTCCCCTCTCAAATATGCAGTGGTTACCCCCATACTCAAAAAACCCTCACTGGACCCCCGCCTGTTTGAACAACTTTTCTCTGCTCCTGTTTGCCTCCAAGCTTCTTGAGCATCTTCTCCACAGCCGGTTGAGTTGCCTCTGATAACAACCTTCTCGACCCCCTACAGTCTGGTTTCCACCTGCAACATTCCAATGAAACTGCCCTACTAAAACTCACTAATGACCTGCTAACTGCTGAAACCAATGGCCATTACTCTACATTCTCAGACCTTTCCATTGCCTTTGACACAATAGATTGGATCGATGCTACATCCATCTAGGTGACTATAAATGTTTTTTTATCCCAAACTTCTTTTAAACCCCACAAAAATTATACTATATTGCAGAATACCAATTCTTAAATGAGATGGATGAATATGTTTTCTATTTTTAGGCTTTTTGTTTCTTTACTTTCAACTGGTGATCTGGCCAGTAAGTCTGTTATTTTTAATGTCCTTAACAGTCCAAGCTGTCCAGCAAAAGTGGCAGCTGGAGGGTTGAGACAAACCATTAACTGACAGGGGGTGCTTACAATGGTTCGTTTTTATTTATACACTATGTTACCAAAAGTATTGGGACACCTGCCTTTAGACACACATGAACTTTAATGGCATCCCAGTCTTAGTCTGTAGGGTTTAATATTGCATTGGCCCACCCTTTGCAGCTTCAACTCTTCTGGGAAGGCTGTCCACAAGATTTAGGAGTGTGTCTTTGGGAATGTTTGACCATTCTTCCTGAAGCACATTTGTGAGGTCAGACACTAATATGGACGAGAAGGCCTGGCTTGCAGTCTCCGCTCTAATTCATCCCAAAGGTGTTCTATCCGGTTGAGGTCCGGAATCTGTGCAGGCCAGTCAAGTTCCTCCACCCCAAACTCTTTCATCCATGTCTTTATGGACCTTGCTTTGTGCAATGTTGAGCAGTCATGTTGGTACAGGAAGGGGCCATACCCAAAATGTTCCCACTAAGTTGGGAGCATAAAGTTGTCCAAAATGTCTTGGTATGCTGATGCCTTAAGAGTTCCCTTCACTGTAACTAATGGTCCCAGCCCAACCCCTGAAAAACAACTCCACACCATAATCCCCCCTCCACCAAATTATTTGGATCAGTGCACAAAGCACGGTCCATAAAGACATGGATGAGCGAGTTTGAGGTGGAGGAACTTGACTGGCCTGCACAGAGTCCTGACTTCAACCTGACTGAACACCTTTTGGATGAATTAGAGCTTGAATTTGGCTTTAATTTTTTATTCAAGTCCTTCTGCTAGTTCATCTAACACCACCTTCTCCCCAGATTGACAATGCTGATGTCCAAAAGTATCTCTGTACCATCCAGAATGTAGACACCCTTAGGCACGAAGGAAAGGGAAAACAAGCCTAAAAAAAAAAAAAGTAATGCAGCTACCAAATTTGAGGATTGGTAGGCTATAATATATTACATTTTAGCTTTTTGGTTTAGTGCCGGTTGTAGTGGCTGCAGCTAGGAGGGTTATATAATTACATAGTGGAAAACATTCCATCCAGTTCAACCAACATAATGAAAATACCAGGCTCCACATTTAACACCACTCTTAATGTTTTTTTGTTTTTTTCTATATAGTTTAATTTTCCATTTGTGGAAACCTACTTGGTTAAAGAAGTAAAGTTGCAGACTAGAAGCATTGGATGTGATAGCAAGAACAAGCATGAAGAGAATGGTGAAGCACATTCTGTTTCCAGTGAAGATGTCCATCCATGGAATATTGATGGAGACTTACTGGAAACATCCTCTGAGGTTCATGTCAGGTGAGTGCCAGCTATAGGGAGTCAACATGAGAGTCAACATCCTGGGCAGGTCATGACCACACTTTATGGTGACACCAACTATGTTTTTATGATAGACAGGCCAAACTTGAAAGCAGCTAAGGTCTAAACTAAGTAGCCAACTCTGCAAATGGCTTTTTAATTTTACAGAGCATGGAACAAATTACAATACTTACAATATTAAAGCCAGCTTCTGGGTGTCTGTCAACCTGAAAGAGAACCAGCAGGGAGCCCGTAGGGGAATAGTGTTAGGGATAGGTTAAATGTAACAGACCAAGCTGCAGCCCAACTAATTATAAGGAATTTATGTTTTACTTTTTGATCAAAGTATATCTCAATAACAAAATTGTGATATATTGCAGCTTAAGTCTATAGATGTGGTGGCTGTATTAGTTTAATTCTTTAAGGCTAGGTGTTTTTTTCTGATGGGGTAATGGAGGATTGGAACCTCTGTTGGGTAGTTATCACTGTCTTTGTCCCCATTAAAGAGCTCCATCCTAATTGGCCTGATCAACAATGTCACCGGGAATAAAACTTTGGGTGAATGCATAATTTTGAGTAGCCACCACAACAGGAATAGGGGGGGGGGGGGGGCTTTCATTGGGGGCAGAGGATTTCCTTCACATTGGAAATATATCCTCTCACTTCCTGTCTAAAGAACAGGAAGTAAAGGGAAATCTCTCTAATGAGACACATATGGCAAAAAAAACGAACCCTCCCATCCAGTTCCCCTGTAATTTCCTGTGTACCCTACTTACCTGAAACCTCAAACAATGGCATTTTCCTTCCTAGTGCTCTTCTGTGAACTACAAAAGAACTCCATTCTTTGCAGTGGAGTTAAAATTATGATAGCATTTTAGGGTAACAAGGTATATTGATACAGTACAGTGGCTGAGCGTTGCCACTTTAGAAAAACCACTACTAGCAAGATAAGCAAGTAAAAATAAAGAGAAGAAAGCATTGAAATTGTAAATTATCTAAGGACTGGTAAACTGCAGTATTTTTATTTTTGGGTTCAGATACACTGTAAGCTGAGTTGGGCTTCGATGATGCTGGTTAAAACAATGTGTAGACATTAAACATGAATAAATTAGACCAATATATAATTACCATAGAGCTGATATAAAAAAAAACATAATTTTCTTTGAAACATTGGTGTTGATTTACTAAAGGGAAGTACACTGTGCACTTTGCAAGTGGAGTTGCATTCTGCACGGGCTAAAAATATATTATATGCCGGACTCTGCCTACCTACCATCGTACATATCTATGAAACTTCACTCACCATACAAGCATGATTAGCAAAACAAATTTATTGATGTCAAAGTTAAGAAAAGGACATTAAAAACAACATGCATCCATAGCATTGGAGCTATAGAAAACAAAAACAAAAGGACCATCTCTGGATAGGTGGTGTAATTCCACCCAGGTTTCAAAGGTTGTTAATGCTGTAATACAGCTGGGATTATATCCCCAGGTCGGATGACCTATGAAGAGTGACCCTGGTGTTAAGTCAAGGTTGAACTAGTAATCAAAGGGTGAGGATGAATTAAGTCAAACCACAAGGTTGGAACTATGAAGGTATATCAATAGTTCTCCCTATCTGCATTGGGTAACTTTGGACAAGTGAATGATTGTATGTTGAAGTAGAAAATTACTGTGATGGGGAGCCTTGCTAGCTAACAGTGGTCAAGAGGAAGTATACAAGTGGGGTGGTGTATGTGTTTATATGTTCAATAAGATGATGTATGGCTCGCTGGAACCATAAATAAGTGTACCAATCAGAGTCCCTTTGAGACTCGCTCTTGAATCCCAAATGAGACAGCCATACGAAGAGGTAGATATTTCAAAAAGGTAATAGTTCTTTCCAGAAAATGAAAGGTATACTTATCAGCTTGTAATCAAGTCCACAGATCCAAAGTCCCAGGGTGTGTTCCTTCCTTATCTTTGCAAGCGTCAGCCTTGTAAAGTATGTAATACCATATACGGGTCAAAAACATGTAGTCCAGAGATGGGTTGTGCTGGCCTTTGTAAGGGCATTTGCTCCAGAGCTTAGTAAATGAGAGGAAGCTCCGCTGACTTCCATCATTCAATCATGTGCAATCAAAAATTTTTTTTTTTTTTTTAATTTTCCCTGCATGTGATTGGGTACCTAATTGTTTTTGTTTCACTTTAGTGAAAAATGTAAACTTCAACGTAGTCTGCATGAAAAAAATGGTTTATTTTATTTCCAGCAGTGAATTTAAAATGAATGTTCTTCATTTTATAGATTACACCCTGAACTGATTAATCTCTATGGGACGAACATTGAAGAACTGGATGAAGTAAAAGGAAAGTGCAATTGCTTGTAGTGTAGAGAAAAAAAATGCTCATATACTGCAGTTTTTATAAATGACATTTTTATTTGTGACAGTAGAAACATTGTTTTTTTCATTCAGAAATAATCGTGTATTATGAACACATTTTACAGCCATAAAACATTCAAGCCAACGCAAATTAAAGATCTTCCCTCAAAATGATTAGTTTTCAGTGTATATAGATTACAGCATCAACACACAGTTACCTCTGGATTTATGTTGCAAAGATTTTCCATTGCAATGTTCTTCCATTGCTTTGTACAAGAGATAAACTCTACCACATGGATCTTAACACCAGGATCCTTGAGGTAAACCTACGTTCAAACACTTGGTGCTGTAAAGGGACCCTGTCACCACATGAAATATTATAGTCTGAACATCTGCAGTAAAAGTAAGCTTTTAGCACTTAAAGTTGATGTAAACCCGAAATTCTTTTATTTTTTTTTTGTCTGGCACAATATAGAGTATGGTATTTCAGATCAGCTGTGCCCAGTCTTGCCACAAAGAGTTAATCCAGCTCTGAGCAATCCTCATATCTTTTTTCAGTGAAATAAAATGGACAAACTGTCCGTTCTCCCCCCTTGCTGTGATTGACAGGTGATTTACATATCTCGTGCACTAGCCTAAGATATGCATTATTTTTTAATTCCCACCCCACTCCTTTCTTCAGCAGCTCTGCAAGGATTGGCAGTTCCACACCTTAGCATGATTTGGTATGCTGAAGTCATGTGGGGACTTTTCTGGGTTTTGACTGGATGTTAGTGATATTAGCAGAAGTTCAGTGTAAGAAATACACAGGAGAAAATGCATGTTGATAAGGGGAGTGTAGAGGTGGGCGGGGAGCCTACTGATATCACGACTCCACCCACTGAGCCCTGGAAAACAGACTCACCCACAAAATCTGCAGTTTTTCAGGTCTCATAGCAGACTTATCTGTCAAATGTCATAACATTTGACAGATAAGTATACATGCAGTAGGCATGTATATACTTCTAGATAACCAATATTGCAGTAGTTTAGAAAGGATGAGAGTGGGTTTACATCCACTTTAATGCAGCTCTTTGGTATCAATCTGTTCTTTTCCTTTTCAAATAATCCAGTTTTTAGATTTTAGGCTTTCTCTCCCCCTATAGCCTGCAGCTTGATCCCCCACCATCACCACCCTGACGCCACCAGGGCTGCAGTAGCTGAATGGAAAACCTCACACATGACTGCACTCAGCAGCATGCTAAGGATTTTTAGGTACGTTGCTCAGCAAGGTACTGGTTCTGGATGCTTGTATAGATTTCTGAGCACTCACGTAGAGGCACCCACTTTATTCCCAAACCCCAGCTGCTGGTAATTCTGAGTTGTTTCGGAACTAAAAGCTGGATTACTCAAAAACGAAAGCATGATGCCAAAGTGATCAGGATATATACCTGCTTTTTTTACATATGTTTTGGATACATTATATACTATGGTGACACAGTCTCTTTAACTGCCCTTTATATACTGTGGTGACAGAGTCTCTTTAACCACCCTTTAAACAAAACAAAGGTGTTTTTTTTTTGGGGGGGGGGGGGGGGAGACCTTGTTAAAGAAAATAGTAGTACAAAAATTAAAAAAACACTATAATAGAGACATTTATTTTACAATATTTTTACTAGAAATTGTAAACTTGCAGTATAGATCATTTTCAATAATCTGCAATAAATTTTTTACAAGTTTGCTTTTGAACTGTGCTTTTTATTTGCTTTCATGTTTTATTTATTTACAAATGTGCTATCATAATTAGCTGTTTCATGATTTTCATCAAGCAGTGTATAATTCTGGTAGTCATTTTGTGGGCTCAAGCAATGCCCTCTCTAGCAATTAACTACATTATCAGAAGCAGCTTTGCAATGGTTTTCTCTACTGTGAACAGAAAAGAAAAGGATTGTCAAGAAAGTTCTTGCTATAGTTTGGTGAAACGTATTTCAGTGAATAATTACATTATAAATACAGGGATGTGACAGCTCACATAACATGCCCACAGGCTGATTTTGCCTTATGGGGATTAAAGGGATGCACTCAATTTTTTGTTTTGTCAGGACCCCATGTGTCCATTTTCTGGGTCCCGGATTTTGGACCCTA
>CM053031.1:82398493-82416580 GCA_028564925.1 Lithobates sylvaticus
ACCTGTCTGGGGGGGGGGGGTGAAGGGCACCCACCTGTCGGGGGGGGGGTTAAGGGAACACACCTGTCTGGGGGGGGGGTGAAGGGAACACACCTGTCTGGGGGGGGGGTGAAGGGAACACACCTGTCTGGGGGGGGGGGGGGTGAAGGGCACACACCTGTCTGGGGGGGGGGCACACACCTGTATGCGGGGTAGGGGACACAAACCTTCCTGGGGTTGAGGGGCACACACTTGTTTCACCTGACACACACCTGTGTGGGGTGAGGGTGGGCACACACCTGTGTGGGGTGGTGAGGGGGCACACACACCTGTCTCACCTGGGCTCTCCGGATAAATGGGCGTCCACAGTAATTGGCTGGAGGTGAGGGAGACATCACAGCTCTTCTTGTGGATCTGGAATATTCCCCGGAGCAGGCTGTTCTGGCGGCCATAGTCCCGGGATAGGCGGGCACTGTACCCCCCCAGGGATCGCTCCTCCGGGTCACTGTACCCCCGGGCCCCGGAGCGCTCACTCCCCGAACTCCACTCCTCGCAGTGATCGTTCAGCTGCTGGGGCACCGAGGCGGGTCTCCTCCAGTGCCGGGGACTCCCGGGCTCCATGCACTCCTCCCCGCTCTCACTCCAGGCGCTCACACGCCGGTACACGCCGGGCAGGCGCAGAGTCTCCCCCATACTGTCACTGGCCGAGTTCCGGAGTTGGGGGGACAGGTGGATGCCGAGAACTGGGCTGCTGCCACGGTAACCAGCGGGCACGCGCGACGCCATCTCCGGTTGTCTGAGTGACGGGGGCGCGCACTGTGCCGGAGGAGAGGAACGCGCAGTGCTAATCCCGGTCAGGGGCTGGAGGTGACACTGGGCACTCAGGAGTACACTCGGGGCACTGGTTTGGTTAGTTGTATATATGGCACACAGAAGTACACTCGGGGCACTGGTTTGGTTAGTTGTATATATGGCACACAGCAGATTTGAATGGCATTTTTAAAAAAAGTGTGAGTGATAGACACTACAAGATACCTGCAGTCATCTTTACTACTGAGCAAAGCTCCTCTCTGATCTAGTTTCACTGGAAAACTTACCAGCTCACCCCACCGGTCAGGGAGAGTCGGGCCTAGAAATAAATGGAGGATTAGATTGGGGGGTCCCATCAATACAGGGCACAGGGGCGCCGCCCCCCTAATCCATGTGCCCGGCCCCTAATCTACATGTAGGGCGCCGGATGGATTTCAATGAGGGTTTTTGTTTTTTAAGAACAAGATTAGCGCCAAAGCCGACCGCCGGGGGGGGGGGGGGGGGGCTGGACGGACAGATTGCCCCCCCCCTCCCCCCCAAGAAAAGTATACCACCAGCCATCACTGGTCTCCACACTTTTCAGCACAGGCACCACATTACTTACATTGCCTTTAAAAAGTATTCATACCCCTTTAAATTGTTCCACATTTTGTCATGTTACAACCAAAAACTTAAATTTATTTTATTGGGATTTTATGTGATAGACCAACATAAAGTGGCACATAATTGTGAAGTGGAAGGAAAATGATAAATGGTTTTCAAATTTTTTACAAATAAATATGTGAAAATTGTGGAGTGCATTTGTATTCAGCCCCCCTGAGTCAATACTTTGTAGAACCACCTTTCACTGCAATTACAGCTGCAAGTCTTTTGGGGTATGTCTCTACCAGCTTTGCACATCTAGAGAGTGACATTTTTGCCCATTCTTCTTTGCAAAATAGCTCAAGCTCTGTCAGATCTGTGAAGCAATTTTCAAGTCTTGCCAAAGATTCTCAACTGAATTTAGGTCTGGGCTTTGACTGGGCCATTCTAACATATGAATATGCTTTGATCTAAACCAGGGGTCTCAAACTGGCGGCCCTCAAGCTGTTGTGAAACTGCAAGTCCCATGAGGCATTGCAAGGCTGATAGTTAAAGCCACAGGCAGAGGCATGATGGGAAATGTAGTTTTGCAACAGCTGGAGGGCTGCCAGTTTGAGACCCCTGATCTAAACCATTCCATTGTAGCTCTGGCTGTATGTTTATGGTCATTGTCCTGCTGGAAGGTGAACCTCCGCCCCAGTCTCAAGTCTTTTGCAGACTCTAACAGGTTTTCTTCTAAGGTTGCCCTGTATTTGGCTCCATCTATCTTCCCTTTAACTCTGACAAGCTTCCCTGTCCCTGCTGAAGAAAAGCTTCCTCACAACATGATGCTGCCACCACCATGTTTCACGGTGGGGATGGTGTGTTCAGGGTGATGTGCAGTGTTAGTTTTCCACCACACATATCGTTTTGCTTTTAGGCCAAAAAGTAAAATTTTGGTCTCATCTGACCAGAGCACCTTCTTTCACGTTTGCTGTGTCCCCCACATGGCTTCTCGCAAACTGAAAACGGGACTTCTTATGGCTCTCTTTCAACAATGGCTTTCTTCTTGCCACTTTTCCATAAAGGCCAGATTTGAGTGGTGCACAACTAATAGTTGTCCTGTGAACAGATTCTCCCACCTGAGTTGTGGATTTCTGCAGCTCCTCCAGAGTTACCATGGGCCTCTTGGCTGCTTCTCTGACTAATGCTCTCCTTGCCTGGCCTGTCAGTTTAGGTTGACGGCCGTGTCTTGGTGGATTTGCAGTTGTGCAATACTCTTTCCATTTTCGGATGATGGATTGAACAGTGTTTCGTGAGATGTTCAAAGCATGCGTCAAACTGTTTCCGAGCATGCGAGGGAATTTTGCGCGTCGGAATTGCTACAGACGATCGGAATTTCCGATAGAAAACATGCTCTCAAACTTTTTCTGGCGGAAATTCGGCCAGCAAAAGTCAGTTGGAGCATACACACGGTCACATTTTCCGATGAAAAGCACCCGTGTGTACGCGGCATAATGTGAGAGATGATGACATCACTAAGGAAGCTAGGGAGGAGGTGGAATCCTTATGGGTAGAGCTCAAAGGGATGAAGCTAAGGGGAAAATAATACTGGGAGTATGCTATAGGCAACCTAACCTGAGGGAGGAGGGGGAGACAGACCTCCTATCACAAATTGGATTAGCAGCAAGGATGGGAAGTATTATCATAATGGGGGAATTTAATTATCCAGACATAGACTGGGTAGAGGGAACCACGCATTAGTCTAATGCCGCGTACACACGATCGGAATTTCCGTCAACAGAACCGTGGATTTTTTTCCGAAGGATGTTGGCATAGACATGGTCACACAAATGTTTATGGAAATTGTGAACGTGAGAACGCGGTGACGTACAAGACGTACGATGAGCCGAGAAAAAGGAAGTTTAATAGCCAGTGCTGTTCCTTCTGCTTGATTCCGAGCATGCGTGAGCTTTTGTGTGACGGACTTGTATACACACGACAAGTGAAGTTGGCGAATTATTTGAGAACCTGCTCTCAAATATTGGTGTGTGGAAATTCCAACAGCAAATGTTTGATGGCGCACACACACGGTCGTACTTTCCGACAACAAGCTCACATCGAACATTTCCCGTCAGAAAAGTCTGACAGTGTGGACGTGGCATAAGGCTCACCAGTTCCTAAATGTCTTGCAGGACAATTTCATGGGTCAGATGGTAGACGCACCAACTAGAAACAAGGCGTTACTAGATCTAATGATTACCAACAATACAGACCTGATCACGGATGTGGAAATATTGGGCAATTTGGGAAACAGCGATCACAGGTCAATTGGCTTCAGTATAAATCACACAAATAGGAAACACAAGGGGAACACAAAGCAACACTGAATTTCAAAAGAGCCAACTTCCCTAAACTACGAACCTTGCTAGAAGATATAAATTGGGATAAAATCTTAGAAACAAAGAACACGGAGAAGAGATGGGTTTGCTTTAAGAGCATATTAACCGCTTCCCGACCGCCTAACGCAGATATACTGCGGCAAAATGGCACGGGCAGGCAATATCACGTACCTGTACGTGGCCCTTTAAATGCCTGCCCATGGGTCGCGACCCGGTCGGGAGCTCCGTGACCACGGCCGCGGGACCAGCGGACCCGATCGCCGATGGTGTCCCGCGATCGGGTCACTGAGCTGAAGAACGGGGAGAGGTATGTGTAAACAAACCTCTCCCCACGCTTCCTACTCTGCCTGTCATTGATGGGCTGTTCCCGGTCATCGGGAAAGCCGATCAATGACGTCAGACGTCAGCCCCGCCCCCCTGATGTAAAAAAAAACACACACGTCAGAGTCCATAACCCCTCCCCTCCCCCTAATGGTTAACTCTTTCACTACATCAGTCATTTATACAGGAATCAATGCATTTAAATTGCATTGATTGCTGTATAAATGACAATGGTCCCAAAAATGTGTCAAAAATGTCCGATGTGTCCACCATAATGTCGCAGTCACAATAAAAATTGCTGATCGCCGCCATTACTAGTAAAAAAAAAATATTAATAAAAATGCTATAAAACTATCCCCTATTTTGTAAACGCTATAACTTTTGCGCAAACCAATCAATAATCGCTAATTGCGATTTTTTTTACCAAAAATATGTAGAAGAAATACGTATCGGCCTAAACTGAGGATAAAAATAATTTTTTTAATATATTTTTTGGGGATATTTATTATAGCAAAAAGCAAAAAATATTGCATTTGTTTTCAAAATTGTCGCTCTATTTTTGTTTATAGCGCAAAGAATAAAAACCACAGGGGCGATCAAATACCACCAAAGAAGAAAGCTCTATTTGTGGGGAAAAAAGGACGCCAATTTTGTTTTGGAGCCACGTCGCACGACCGCGCAATTGTCAGTTAAAGCGACGCAGTGCCGAATCGCAAATAAGGGGCCTGGTCCTTTGCTGCCAATTGGTCCGGAGCTGAAGTGGTTAAATAAGGGCATTAGCCAGTGCATCCCATTGGGAAATACATTTAAAAAAATGAACGGATGTCCCCCAATGTAAGGGGGCATTATTTCTTTTGGCCAATAATTAAGGGGCCCCTTTTCCACTGACCATGTAACGGGGCCTTTCCCACGGACCTCCAATGTAAAGGGCCCTTCCCAATCTGATCAATGTAAAGGGGTTCTTCTTTCACTGACCACCTATATAAGGGGGCCTTCTCAACTGACAACCAATTGAGAAGACAAGTGTCCTTCTCCCACTGATTACCAAGTTAAGGTGATCCTTCTTCCATTGGTCAACAATTTAAGGAGTCCCTTCTCCAATTGATCACCATTATACTTTTTCGCTAACCACCAATGTAAGAGAGTCCTTCTTCCAACGGCCACCCATGCCGTTTCTTCAGAACCCTGTGCCGTGACCGGCGGCTCCCACATGCATGCGCAGGAGTGATGTCACGCGGCTCTGGCCAGTCACGGAGCCAGTGTTTGCGGACCCGGAAGGAAGACGGGCGAAGATGGATGCGGCCTCCAGCGATAACAAAGAGGGCTTCGTTTGCAGGTAAGTTTCACATAATGTGCTAGTATGTGATGCATACTAACACATTGTGCCTTTACTTTGCAGGTCAGCAAAAATAAAAAAAAAGAGGCAGTGTTTACTTCCTCTTTAAGGGGACAATCAGACCCTGACCTGTACATTGTGGTGCTTTCCAGACCTCTTTGTAGTTAGCTCTGGTCCTCTTTCCAGTTCCAGACCTGTGGCACAGCCTCTGGTGTGACTCAAACACTAAAGACTCATTTTATGAGTTGGCTGTGTGGGCTAAACAACGGGAGCTACTATGTTTATTAGAACTGCCGGGTGCCATTATTATCCCTATTTTTACATTGGTTTTCCATGGAAAGGGTTGTAATGCTGAAGGACTGTGCCCTATTGGTGCATCACTTGGTTAAGTGTTATGTGCGCACACTCAACACTCTTGTTCCTGCTATTTAGTGTGAGATATTACCTTCCGACCACTGTTCTTTATCGCAAGAAACATGCAGTTGCACCTTGGTTAGTCCAAGCTGCCACCTACAATGACCAGGCTGCCTCTGGCCATTGAGCCTCTCTTACTTCCAGCAGTCAGTTTCTGAGTACTCAAGGCTTTCTTTCTTTTATTTTAGCTAAGTTGTCTCTGGTTGAGGTGCAACATGCCAAATCTCAAACACACTAGGAGCCATCCTGCTGTATCGTGTCCCTCCGGCCCACGATCCACTAGCAGTTCTGGGATGGCCTGATGGCCTGTAGTATTTCCTCTGGCACTTACACAAAGAGCTTGGAGTCCTTACATTGCTCAGTCTTCTTTAGCTTTATGAATCCGTCACTATTAACCTGGAAGGAATTTACTGCAGTCATGCAGGATTTCCTAGGCCAAACTTTCCATAATAGGGAACATCTGTTAGCTTTTATATTCATCTGGGTAGATAGTAGACATGTGCACAGCCAAAATATGTGTTTGTTTTCGTTTCATTCATTTTTTGGGGGGGGGGGGGGGGGGTTTCGGGTCATTAGTTATGATCCAAGTTTGTTATTTCAAATAAATGTGTAACTTCTGAAAAATTTGAATTCATTACGTTCCATTCGTTTAGATGCGGTATTCGTTATTTTGAAAATTTGAAAATCCAAAAATGAGATAATCTGAAAATAAGAAAATAATTTTAAAATCCAAAAATTTTAAAATCCAAAAATAATAACTAACTAATAATATCTAACTATTACATTATAGGTATTGGAATTTCCATATAAATGTGTCTGTTAGTGAACGTAGCGAATACGAATTTATCCCAAGTTACAAATTATCCGAAATAACGGATGCCACATCTAAACAAAGGGAATGTAAGGAATTAATAATAATAATAAAAAATGTTGATTATTATTATCATTATTTATTATTATTAATTTGTAACATTCCATTCGTTTAGATGCGGCATTCGTTATTTCGGATAATTCGTAACTTCGGATAAATTCATATTTGTTACATTCACTAACAGCCAAATTTGAAAGGAAATTCCAATACCTATAATTTAAATAGTTAGTAATAGTTATTATTTGTTAGTTATTATTTTGGATTTTCGGGTTTTCAAATTTTCGGATTTTCATTCTTATTTTCGGATTCGTTAAACAGGTTTTTGTTAGAATATTTCCGAATTAACGAATTTGTCGAATTTCATCGAAAAATTAATTCATAGCAAAACGAATTGCAAATATCTAGTACAATCTATTCATCAACAGTCTTTGATCGCTCAGTTCTCAGTCTTAGAAGTGGTGGGGGACAGATGCTGCATCCACCTAGGTGGGTATATATTTTTAATTTTTTTCTGAAACCCAAACTTCTCTTTTACCTTCTTTACTTTTCCTACCAGTTTATATTTTATTTTTTTAAGTGGTATTGGAGAGCTCAAAAGATTCCTGCTTTTACCCCAGGTAACTCTCAGTGTATATAGAAAACAGCCCTGTTCACTCTAAGTCGTGGACATTGCCATGCTAAATTTACTACACAGTAGCTGAAAAATTGTTATAATTATGCCCAAATATAGGAGCCAAAACATTAGCATTGTTTAAAGTTTTAATAATTCTAGAATTTTAACATCAGTTCTAGTTGACATAATTGACTGTGTTTTCTTTATGCAGCATTTTCACAAGTGCTTAAATATACTTACATCAGATAGCATCAACATGATCATAGGCTTGCCTATTATTATTGTATAATGTATTTAAATAATAATAGTATAAAAAGTAAAAAGAGAAAAACAAATCTCTTATGCTGTCAATAAGAGGAGAAGAGGAGTAGAAAAGAAAGCCCACAGTAAGTTTACTTTTCCCTTATGCATGGCACACTTCCTTTATATGTAATGCTTCACCCTTCTCCTTGTGTTTGTACTTCCTGTGTCATGGATGCAGCAACAAGCCACATGTAGCAGGGCACATGTATTCTGCATTGTAAGCTACAGACAATATCATATTTTTTCATCTGCTGTAACCTGAGGTTCAGAATAAAAGCATCTTGTGGATGGAATCGGTATTTGGTGAGTTCAAACTATCTGATGAGGATTATCCTCAGTGATTATATCTTATACTGGCCAGGCATAGAGGTCTCACAAGGCATAAATTGCTTCACAACAATCTGAGTCAGAATATACATATTAGCTCGATAGGATCCCCGGATGTAAGGCAGGCAGATGGCTTGACTTTCTAACTGGCTTTTAACTGGTTATGAATCAAAATTGCCATCAGCACAATTTTATATCACTCGAAGCAAGAGGAACTGCTCCCAGAGACAGGTAATCAGTATCTCATAGCGGTGGGTTACTATTTAGGCAGAACCAGTGGATCCCTATATTTCCCTTAGCACCTGGTTTGCAAACAAATTCATTGATGCTTTTTCTATAGTTTTACCTTTCTACATTTCTTATGACAAACAAAAAGTATAATAGTAAAAAGAAACTATATGACTATTGTACCTTATTCAATAATATAGAGAATAGAGCTGCATTGATGTGGAAAGTCCAGGGACTCATCAGCAATGACCTCAAAGGTAGTTATAAGCAGTGGCGTTGCTAGGGGGTGGCTTTTGGGGCTATAGCCCCGAATCTGGGGCCCATAGCCTGAGTTTCTGCAGGGGTCCCCAAGGGGAGGGGAGGCTCTCTGGGGACCCTGATGTAAGGGGGAGGCTCTCTGGGGACCCTGATGTAAGGGGGGGCTCTCTGGGGACCCTGATGTAAGGGGGGGCTCTCTGGGGACCCTGATGTAAAGGGGGGTCTCTCTGGGGACCCTGATGGGGGGGAGGGGGGGGGGGGGTAGTTAAGGGGGGGCTCTCTAGGGACCCTGATGTAATGGGGGCTTTCTGGGGACCCTGATGTAATGTTGGCTCTCTGAGGACCCTGATGTAAGTGGGGTACTCTCTGGGGACCCTGATATAAGTGGGGGACTCTCTGGGGATAGATACACACACACACACGTATATTACTGTATATAGATGTGTATGCCCAAGCAAGCGTATGACTTTCTTTACTACGCTGCTATGGGCTCTAGCCCCATATCTTTTATAGACCTAGCAATGCCCCTGGTTAAGTACTGTTGCACATAATGTTTGCACTTTGCACAGTCTGATTTGATGGGCTTTATATATTTTATCTTGCAAATGTAATCATCTACACTGTGGAGATTTTTTTTTTCTAAAAGCCCAAGAGAAATGAAACATTTGTATAATCCCTAAAAGAAAACTATCTATGTCAATGTCTAAATGTTTGTATATTAAAATGAGTTAGGAGAGATGCCACACTTTGCACAAGCCAGGGGAAATTATGATTTTAGACGATGACAAGATAGAAGCAGCTTTTGGGATTATTTAAGATTTTAGTGGATGTGTTCCAAAAACTCAGCCTGTGATCAGAGCATACCTTGAGTTGTAATATCTCAACAGATGGCATCACTTTACAAGGTAAAATACTTAAATCTTGTACTTGGTTCCCGTTTCAATAGAAGGGAAGAAAGGGAATGTGATGTATCACACACACACACATCAGCCCTAATTTATGGAGTTTATATTGACATGTACAATGTTTGGTGCAATAATTGTTTTTTGAAAGATGTTTAACTTCAGAAAAAAAAAAGTTTTTTTCTAGTTTTTGATAGAGAAGAGGAGGGTTAGAATCTCTATCATGGAAGATTCATCATGCTAGGAAGATTGAATCTCATGTTCTGTTCAGATGATTGCTGTCACAAGGACAGAAAGTGATGGGGAAATAAAAAATGTTGTAGTTGTCAGCAGAACAGGAGCTAAAGGAAAATCTTCCAAAGGGGAAACAAGTTTCAGTAGCAATTTTCTAGTGCAGGATTTATCCTCCCTTTCTGGAAGATTTAATCTCATTTTTTGTAGTGTCTCCTGGACAGTGAATGAGGGAAAATGTTTTGGCTGCAGTTTCAACTTAAGTTCAGAGTTATGGGGTTATTGTGATTATAAAGTAGCTCTATCGCAAAAAAGGAATAGATAATTGAAAGCTTTTCCTTTAAAGATGATAGTGGACACTTACTACTCCTGGTGCCCAAACTGCAGAATGCTACTCTGGAAGAGAGATTGTCAACCAAAGACTTTGGAAACCAATAGTTCTACAGTATCTCACAAAAGTGAGTATGCCCCTAAGTGAAAATGTCCAAATTGGGCTCAATTAGCCATTTCCCTACCCAGTGTCATGTGATTAATTAGTGTTACAAGGTCTCAAGTGTGAATGGGACGCAGGTGTGTTAAATTTGGCGTTATCGCTCACACTCTCTCATACTGGTCACTGGAAGTTCAACATGGCACCTCATGGCAAAGAACTCTCTGAGGAACTGAAAAAAAGAATTGTTGCTCTACATAAAGATAGCCTAGGCTAAAAGAAGATTGCCAAGACCATGAAACTGAGCTGCAGCACGGTGGCCAAGACCATACA
Organism: Lithobates sylvaticus; assembly: GCA_028564925.1. Taxonomy (NCBI): domain Eukaryota; kingdom Metazoa; phylum Chordata; class Amphibia; order Anura; family Ranidae; genus Lithobates; species Lithobates sylvaticus. The sequence goes on from CM053031.1 coordinate 82,408,813, forward strand.
GTGGTTTAACAGGACAGATTCCACTCAGAACAGGCCTCACCATGGTTGACCAAAGACGTTGAGTGCATGTCATATCCAGAGGTTGGCGTTGGTAAATAGACGTATGAGTGCTGCCAGCATTGCTGCAGAGGTTGAAGGGGTCAGGGGTCAGCCTGTCAGTGCTCAGACCATACGCCACACGCTGCATCAAATTGGTCTGCATAGCTTTCTCCCCAGAAGGCAGCCTCTTCTAAAAATGATGCACAAGAAAGTCTGCAAACAGTTTGCTGAAGACAAGCAGACTTAGGACATGGATTACTGGAACCATGTCCTGTGGTCTGATGAGACCAAGATAAACTTATTTGGTTCAGATAGTGTCAAGCCTATGCGGCGGCAAGCAGGTGAGGAGTACAAAGACAAGTATGTCTTGCCTACAGTCAAGCATGTTGATGGGAGTGTCAGGGTCTGGGGCTGCATGAGTTCTGCCGACACTGGGGAGCTACAGTTCATTGAGTGCCATGAATGCCAACATGTTCTGTGACCTACTGAGGCAGAGCATGAGCCCCTCCCTTCGGAGACTGAGCCGCAGGGCAGTATTCTAACATGATAATGACCCTAAACACACCTCCAAGACAACCACTGCCTTGCCAAAGAGTGTAAAGGTGATGGACTGACCAAGCATGTCTCCAGACCTAACCCCTATTGAGCATCTGTGGGGCATTCTCAAACGGAAGGTGGAGGAGCGCAAGGGTCTCTAACATCCACCAGCTCCTTGATGTCATCATGGAGGAGTAGAAGAGGACTCCAGTGGCAACCTGTGAAGCTCTGGTGAACTCCATACCCAAGAGGGTTAAGGCAGTGCTGGAAAATAAAGGTGGTCACACAAAATATTGACACTTTTGGCCAAATTTGGACATTTTCACTTAGGGGTGTACTCACTTTTGTTGCCAGTGGTTTAGACATTAATGGCTGTGTGTTGAGTTATTTTGAGGGGGGACAGCAAATTTACACTGTTATACAAGATGTACACTCACTACATTACATTGTACAAAGTGTCATTTCTTCAGTGTTGTCACATGTAAAGATATAATAAAATATTTCAAAAATGTGAGGGGTGTACTCACTTTTGTGAGATACTGTATGAGTGTTCCTCACTACAGAACACATAAGTGATGTATGAATCGCTGGGAGGAACCACTAAGTGCTGCCGGATAACAGCAGATCAACATTTCTATTGAAGAAGACTTCAGGGGATCATTTCACTTCATCATAGTGGTATACAGTGGTATGGTGAGTATCCACTATCTCCTTTACAGCAAAAACTGTAATCCAAATTTTCAGTTTAGCGACAGAGTTGTTTTAAAGCAAGCTGGAGGATGGTCACATTATAGTGAACTGGCTGCTTACTTTATCTTTAAAAGTGAAAATTAGGAACTGGAGAAATTAATGAATGGAGATCCTGACAAGACAAGCTAGGATTCACTTTCATCAAGGTGAGCTTTTTTAAACCTCAATCTTGGATTTTTGCCATATAGGATCTCCCAAAACATCTCACATGTTTAGCTAGTAAAAATCTGCAGAAACTGCATGTTACGGGAGGGCACATAGAGCCAAGAATCCCTTGGAAAGGTTGGGAAACCCATGTATCAGCTCCCCATACAACTCTTATGTCTAAGCCACCCTGTGCCACCCTGGTACAGGGTGAGTGAGAAAAAATATCTTGCATTACTTAAAATATAAGTAAGTAATATTTATCCACATTGCACATCACCATTACAAGAATAATATAATAATACAAGGTATGTTATTATTAAACACCTTATCAGCTTAACTGAGACCCATATCTTGAATTGCATCACTGTACAATATTGGGGGACTAATTGTCTGTCCAAGAATGCAAAACAAAACCTTCTAAAAACAATCTAACACATTTGAAGGATTGTCCTCATAACATCTTCTGCAAAGTTATTGTAAGTGAACCTATTATAAGAACCTAACATTACCATATGCTGTACAGACTGACTATAGAAAATGTTGCATTTAATTTGGAAATGAAGGTCCCAGAGTCTGGAGGAAGAGTGGAGAGGCACAGAATCCAAGTTGCACGAGGTCCAGTGGGAAGTTCCCACAATCAGTGATGATTTGGGGAGCCATGTCATCTGTGGTGTTGGTCCACTGTGTTTTATCAAGTCCAAAAGCAGCGCAGCCCTCTATCAGGAAATTCTAGAGCACTTCATGCTTCCTTTTGTTGGCCAGCTTTATGGAGATGCTGATTTCATTTTCCAGCAGGACTTGGCACCTGCCCACACTGCCAAAAGTACCAATATACAAACAAACCCAAGGCTGAATCCAAGGAAAAAAACAAGCTTACCTCACCGGCCAGCCCGCTGACAATGAATCAACCTATCTAACAGTATGCATTAAAAAAGGGGTTTAGTCTGCACACATTTGAAAATACATGCGTAAGCCACAGAGCCTAGTCAAGGCACCCTGGTATCTGTGGTCATATCTCTAACTAATGAGAGACTCCACAGTGGGAGCACATGCATTCTGTACCAATACCTGGTTTAATGATCATGGTATAATTGTGCATTATTTGCCAGCAAACTCACCTGACCTAAACCCATCGAGAATATGTGGGGTATTGTCAAGAGGAAGATGAGAGACTCCATGGGGAAAGGGGAGATTTGGGACTTTATATGAGGCATAGGACCCGTAGGTACAATGCCTCCATCCCTGTTTGACAATTCATTGAAGAAAGAGGTTTGGGACTTTGTATGAAGCATAAAGCTGGGGGGGGGGGGGTGACCATGATGCAAATTGTGTCTGACCAGTTCGTTATATAACTGTAATTACTACATTTCAATACATTGCACATAAAGAGTATAATAAAAAAAATGTATTCCCATTTATGATATGTACAACCAAAACATCATAATAATATAGCATAATAATCCATAACAATAATAGTAACGTCAGACACATAACCCATGTATCACACAATACATATATAAACGTGCATGATTGTTACAACATAGTGCAATGAAACTGAAAAAAATTGATGGAGTGATCCTGACTGTAAACATGATAGTGGCATCAACATAGCTCAACGCGTTTCATGGATGACCTCCACTTATCAGGAGCAGATGCTTGGTATATATCTAAAATTAATAAGTTGTACACATTAATAATCAGTCTCAATATAAGAGGGCAGGGGAGGGGGAGGAAAAGCAAAAGTATCGAAAATATCCACCTATACTTACAATATAGCTATGAGTCTGAAATAGAGCGATGAGAGCTGCAGGCCAGACAAACAATTCACTAGCCCCGGGAGCTGAGGTGGAAAACCCAAGATATTTGATGAAAAAACACTCAGGAGATGGATGTCCCTGGGAGTAAGGTCCCCCATGGATGGTCAGGGGTGATGTGAATGGCATATCCGTGGAACCTCTGCAAATAAGTGTTGAAATTATGAGTATTATTTAGGGCTGCGGAAATTAACGATTAATTGTTTGATCAATTGGTAATTTCTTTGATCGATCAAAATAATTTTGATCGAGGACGATCCGCGGATTGAGCTCCGCGGTCTCGCCCATAGGAAAGGCCGCGGCTTCGGCCTAGCTCCGGAGCGGTGGCCATCTTGGTCCACCCAGCGGTGGCTTAGTAGTGGCGCACTGACGTCATCATCACCTGCCTGCTTGTGCCGTCTACTCTCCGGACGGACGGGTCTGCCTGCTGTCTATTCCGCACAGAGCAGACAATCGTATATGTGAATATTACGGTAAGAGGGGAGATGTGGGGAGATGTAGACATTACAGTATGTGGGCAGATGAAGACATTACAGTATGGGGGCAGATGTGGACATTACAGTATGTGCGGAAATGTGGACATTACAGTATGGGGGGCAGATGTAGACATTACAGTATGTGCGGAGATGTGGACATTACAGTATGGGGGTAGATGTAGACATTACAGTATGGGGGCAGATGTGGACATTTCAGTATGTGCGGAGATGTGGACATTACAGTATCGGGGCAGATGTGGACATTACAGTATGTGCGGAGATGTGGACATTACAGTATGGGGGCAGATGTGGACATTACAGTATGTGCGGAGATGTGGACATTACATTATGGGGGCAGATGTGGACATTACAGTATGTGCGGAGATGTGGACATTACAGTATGGGGGCAGATGTAGATATTACAGTATGGGGGCAGATGTGGACATTACAGTATGGGGGCAGATGTGGACATTACAGTACAAAAATTGTAAAAACTGTATGTGCGTTATAATTAATCGAAAATTAATCGATTTAAAAGAAATCGATTATTAATCAAACACAAAAATTTGAATCAGTAACAACCCTTGTATTATTACATGTAGTATGAAGTACCTATTTAACATGGTAAAGTGTGGGCCAATTCTATCACGAGAGGTAGTGAGTGAAATGAAAGTCTCTGAATAAATCACAGAGCACACAAGGAGCTGTGTGTGATTCAGCAAGACTGAACTAATAAGGGATGGTATGTATAGGAAAAAGTTGCGCTATCCAGGTATGTAAAGCTGCTGCTCAAAAATGTTATACTACATAAATCAGGATTGCGTGTGAAAAGGAGCTGCGCTAAATAATGAAATACACCCGAGATGGTGTATGTGCTATCTCACACACAAAGAAAAGGGTAAAAGTGAAAAATTAACCTGTGTGGCTAGTATTATTCTCTTCTGTGCATGTGCAACAGAAACTCTATGAGGACAGCCTCTGTTGGTATGACTAGTAAAAAATTGAATAAACACCCAGGCAGGGCTGTTCAAGTTTGTGAGAAGTGTGCATATACCGCGAGAGACTCTGTAAAAAGCAGCCTATATTGGTGTGGTTTTCTGGGAAAAAGGATTATATATGCAAAATAAATATATAAAAAAAAAAAAAAAAAAGAAGTTTTTGTTGTGAAGTTAATAAACACCCTACAGAGCATTTATTGACATATTGTCATATATTATGCAATGTAGGTGAAAAAACTTTGTGAGAGTTAGTGAGCACCCTAATGAACACCCGGCAGGGCTGTTCAACTATTGTGGAAAGTAAACATATATTGAAAGAGGCTCTCTAGAAGCAGCCTCTATTGGTATAACTTTTTTGGAAAAAGGATAGTGTATGCAGAATAAGTGTAAACAAATTTGTGAAATTAGTAAACAACCTACAGAGCATTTAGTGACATACTATAATGTATTATGCAATATAGTTGAAAAAAACTTTTGTGAAAAGTTAATAAACACCCTACAGAGCATATGATATCATAAAATATCAATTGAGCCTAAAGATAAATACAAACTATATACCATGAGACACAAAATTAGTGCAAACTATATACCAAGGGATACAGTCGGTGAACCTGAGTGACACAAAAAAAAAAAATAAAAAAAAATAAAAAATAAATATTAGAAGTAAGAACAATACTCGTTCAAACGATAAACACCCTACTGAGCTTCCAGTGTTTACACCAATGCCAAAATATATGTATAGTCCTCAGAGTATAGGTTAAAACAATCCCTATAAGGTTAAATTACAACTGTTTCACCGAAAATACAAGATTAATTGCAAGTAAAATTCTAAAAAAGTTGGTGCGTCTTGAAATGCACAATGAAGCAAAATGAGTTCCGTGCAATAAACAGTCACTATAACAACTCCAGATATGATTGGATATAAGTGACTTGTATAACACCAAGAAGAAGTGTGAAGACCTCCACCATAGGGCAAACTTGTCTCCTTACCGGAACTAAATGGTCCCTTTTTTAGGGGGACCGTTTAAGCAGGTGGCTCTCAACCCTAGCCAGGGGTGGACTGTGGGGAACGTCCGATATCCTACCGATCAGGATGACTCGTCCAAAGTAACTCCCAACCCAGGATCCTTCTCAGATACCAGCTAGGGATCGATCTCAGTGACCAGTTTCAAGTTGGAACCAAGGGGAATCAAAGAGAGCTCGCATAGTGTAAAATCCAGGGGTAATTTATTTAGTAAAAGAAAAGTAAACACTTACAGTGTAGCAATCAATAAAAGGCATAAAGCGAGCTACGTCCTGACGCTACCGCAGTACGACGTGATCCCATTGCTACGGGCTGTATCTGCGAGACCGGCCGGCTCGCTTTATGCCTTTTATTGATTGCTACACTGTAAGTGTTTACCTTTCTTTTACCAAATAAATTACCCCTGGATTTTACACTATGCGAGCTCTCTTTGATTCCCCTTGGTTCCAACTTGAAACTGGTCACTGAGATCGATCCCTAGCTGGTATCTGAGAAGGATCCTGGGTTGGGAGTTACTTTGGACGAGTCATCCTGATCGGTAGGATATCGGATGTTCCCCACAGTCCACCCCTGGCTAGGGTTGAGAGCCACCTGCTTAAACGGTCCCCCTAAAAAAGGGACCATTTAGTTCCGGTAAGGAGACAAGTTTGCCCTATGGTGGAGGTCTTCACACTTCTTCTTGGTGTTATACAAGTCACTTCTATCCAATCATATCTGGAGTTGTTATAGAGACTGTTTATTGCACGGAACTTACTTTGCTTCATTGTGCATTTCAAGACGCACCAACTTTTTTAGAATTTTACTTGCAATTAATCTTGTATTTTCGGTGAAACAGTTGCAATTTAACCTTATAGGGATTGTTTTAACCTATACTCTGAGGACTATACATATATTTTGGCATTGGTGTAAACACTGGAAGCTCAGTAGGGTGTTTATCGTTTGAACGAGTATTGTTCTTACTTCTAATATTTATTTTTATTTTTTTTTCTTTATTCAAATTTTTTTGTGTCACTCAGGTTCACTGACTGTATCCCATGGTATACAGTTTGCACTTATTTTGTGTTTTATGGTATATAGTTTGTATTTATTTTTAGGCCCAATTGATATTACATGATATCATATGCTCTGTAGGGTGTTTACAAATTTTTCACAAAAGTTTTTTTTACACCTATATTGCATAATACATTACAGTATGTCACTAAATGCTCTGTAGGTTGTTTACTAATTTCACAAATTTGTTTACACTTATTCTGCATACACTATCCTTTTTCCAAAAAAGTTATACCAATAGAGGCTGCTTCTAGAGAGCCTCTTTCAATATATGCATACTTTCCACGATAGTTGAACAGCCCTGCCGGGTGTTCATTAGGGTGCTCACTAACTCTCACAAAGTTTTTTCACCTACATTGCATAATATATGACAATATGTCAATAAATGCTCTGTAGGGTGTTTATTAATCTCACAAAATTTTTTTTTATTTTTTTTTTTTTATATTTATTTTGCATATATAATCCTTTTTCCCAGAAAACCACACCAATATAGGCTGCTTTTTACAGAGTCTCTCGCGGTATATGCACACTTCTCACAAACTTGAACAGCCCTGCCTGGGTGTTTATTCAATTTTTTACTAGTCATACCAACAGAGGCTGTCCTCATAGAGTTTCTGTTGCACATGCACAGAAGAGAATAATACTAGCCACACAGGTTAATTTTTCACTTTTACCCTTTTCTTTGTGTGTGAGATAGCACATACACCATCTCGGGTGTATTTCATTATTAGTGTCATTTACAATACTTGATTTATTTTTGCTGTTTTGCATGATATTATAGAACAAGTATTGTTATATACCTTACTCCACCAAAAATATGTAAAAAAATTTCTTGTAAACATGTAATGATTCGATGTCTGTACGTAAAGTGTATTATTCTCAGGACTGATTCATTGATCCTTAAAGCGGAGTGTTGTTTCGGGCCGAAATTAT
>CM053031.1:82417059-82446935 GCA_028564925.1 Lithobates sylvaticus
CAGAAAAAGATTGAGAGCAGGTTCTTAAATTTTCGATCGGAAATTCCAATCGTCTGTACCAATTCCGCCATGCAAAATTCCTAGCATTGCTCGAAAACAATTCGACTCATGTCGGAAGCATTGAACTTAATTTTCTCGGCTCGTCATAGTGTTGTACGTTATCGCGTTCTTGACGGTCAAAAGTTCAGCAAACTTTTGTGTGACCGTGTGTATGCAAGCAAAGCTTGAGCGAAATTCCATCGGAAAATCCGCTCGTGTGTACGTGGCATAACTAATTTTTGCTTTGTAGTCACACTTTAGTCTGATTCATATAGTGACTAAAAATTTGATATCACAAAAGAAGAATAAGAAGTAAGCTGCAAATAGGGAATTGAGAAACATATAGACCAACTTCTGATAACGGGAAGGCAGTAAAACAGATAAGGTTAGGCAGTGTATTTAAACTAAATGGGCTGTGATGCACCTTTATGCCCAACAATTTTCGTTCTACTCCATTTTCAATCCTACTTTGTGTTTGCAACATACCACAATGCAGACTGAAGAGAAAGTTGGGGCCATCACAATTTTGTGCCTCAGACTTTAGGGGGGCAGTGGGAATAGAAAAAGTCCCAATGTCAGTGGGAAAGAATAATGCCCCATCATTGGTGACATTGGTAGGAATTGTGCCCCATCAATGATGTCCTTGAGCCCCAACATTGGTAACATTAGTAGGAATTGTGCCCCATGATATCATTGAACACCATCATTGGTGTCAGTGGGAGGAATTGTGCCCCATCATTGATGTCATTGGGCCCATTGTTGCTGTCTTTGGGAGTAATTGTGCCCCATCATTGATGTCATTGGGCCCATTGTTGCTGTCTTTGGGAGTAATTGTGCCTCATTATTGGTGTCAGTGGGGGGAATAGTGCTTCAACGTTGGTGTCATTGGGAGGAATTGTGCCCCCTTCATTGGTGTCAATGGGGCAATTATGCCCCATTGTTAGTATCAGTGGATGAAATAGTGCCCCAAGGGCTGGATAAAAGCAAGCAAAGGGCTGCATCTGGCCCCCGAAGACCACTGCTATAGATTAAAGACTGGAGGAGGACTTGAGAAGTTGACTATGAAAAGGAATGATAGGTATCAAAAGAAGCAGACAAAGAATACTGGAAGGGAGGATTGTAATGACCAAAAGAGCAGAATGTAAGACCGGAGAAGAGAAATATGCCAGGAAGAGGGATAACACGTACTGGAGGTGAGGACAGCAGTGGAACAGACAGGATGACAGGTTACAAAGAAGCATCCATTGGGCATTATTGAACATTATTTAGGGGTGAAACATAGTTAGGAGGAGTGGATACTTTATCAGAGAGACTGTGAACATTGCAGGGGAGTGGACAATACTGAATAGAGGCGAAATCAGAAATGAAGGTGAAATACCCTTGTTTTGAAACCACAAGTAGCTTAGCAAGAGCAGAAAATATTGACTATGATTTCTTTAGCATCTTTGTTTAATTTAATGTAAAATATTAAATATAAATGTATCCATCCGGTAGATGTTCTTTTTAGTCCTGAACATAATAAATTAGGGGAAAATATGCACAAAAAAAAAAAAAATATGGGGCCATCGATTGTTAAGGAGCTTGGCTTCGGGCTTGGTATGGATTGGGGAGGGGGGCCTTCCGGCTTGGTATGGCTTAAAAAAACGTTTTATGTCAGCTCTTTTGTTTACATGCTGTTGTCAGCAGGGAATCCCCCACTGGCAGCATGGAGGACTCATCATTGTTGGGACGCTGGCAGGTGCCGTCTCCTTAACAACCAATGACTTATCCTTGCTGTTAACAGCAGGGATGAGTCACTCATTGTTTACAATCCTAGTGGATGTCTACTCCTAACAACCAACACAAATCACACACAAAAACGCATCATAAAATGCATTTACATACGATTTTGATGTGTCTCCATTGAAGTCTGTGGACCACAAAACGGCACTGCATTGCACCAAAGTAACACAGGACCCTTCCCCAAAGTACCTTTGAAGCTGCACTGCATTTATGTGAGCGAACCCCATGGGATTTAATGTTATTTCCATTGTCATACAATTCAGTGTGACCCAAGTGGCATCTGAAATCACATCAATGTGAACCAGGACTAATGATCCAAATTTCCACTCTTTGATTATAATAGTGCAGCCTTACTTAAGTATGACTTTTTTACTTTCTTCCTGTCAGATTTAAATTGATGACAAACAATCAAAAACTGTAGTATAAGCCACCATGAACAGTGACAGTTCCAAATCGCTTGACAAGTCGCACCAAATTGTCAGCAATGGAACCGTTTGAATCGGTGCAACTCTGACTTTGTGGTGCTGCACTGATTTGAAAACAGGGTCCTGCACAATTTCATGGTGCTACTTCAAGTGAAGTAGCATGATTTCAAAGTTGCATTCTAGGTGAACCAGGGCTCACAAAGGTGTTTCAAGATCACACAAAAGAACACTAAAGGCTTTGTTAATGTTGTAACTCTTCGCCAGCAGCCTGAAAAGAATGTCTCTTAGGCTGGCTTCACACTGGGGCGGTGCGGGGCGGCGACGGTAAAGCAGCGCTTATATTTAGCGCTGCTTTACCATCGTTTTACCCGCGGTATGCGGCCGCTAGCGGGGTGGTTTTAACCCCCGCTAGCGGCCGCAAAAGGGTTAAAAACCTCCGCAAAGCGCCGCTGCAGCGGCGGTTTGCGGGCGGTATCCCCGCGGTTTCCCATTGATTTCAATGGGAAGGAGCGGTATAGGAGCGGTAAATACACCGCTCCTTCACCGCTCCAAAGATGCTGCTAGCAGGACTTTTGTTGCGGTCCTGCTAGCGCACCGCTCCAGTGTGAAAGCCCGCCGGCTTTCACACTGGAGTGAATGGGGCCGGTTTTTTCAGGCGGTATACAGGCGCTATTTTTAGCGCTGTACCGCCTGAAAACCGCCCCAGTGTGAAAGGGGCCTTATCAGCTTTGAGCTCAGAAATAAGGCAGGTCATCCTTCACAGAAGCCTTACAGCCTGACGTTAGACTGACAAGTCCGCTTTAATAGAGATTAGAAGTGAATAACAGCAGGGCTTTGGCTCAGATTTCTGGGGGGGGGGGGGCTGCTCACCACAATCACTTATAAACACAGAAGTCTGGTTTCTGTGTTTACAAGTGACAGCTCTGTACTCTGTGTGTAACCCCACTGAACTCTGCACTCTGTATGTAATGCAATCCTGGTATTTAATGTCCCTTTAAGACCCTCCTACTCTTCGTGAAATTTGACTGACCACACCCACTATTTGATATGATTTGGAGGGTGTGTGTGGGGGCAGAGGGGTTTTGGGGGGTCGTGGTTGAGTTCCAGCACCTATTGTTTGAGAAAAAAAGCCCTGAATAACAGGATATTCACCAATCTATGTGGGAAGTAGGGGACAGCTAGAACCCTACTTCCCACATGTCATCAATTTCCCTATTTCTATTTTTTTCCCTTACTTCCTGTCTAGTGAAACCATTGTCACCGAGACAGGAAGTGAGTGGAAATCTCTCTAACAAAGTCCTGGAGACCAGAAAGCCAAAAAAGATTATGGTAATTTCCGACTGTATCTAAATCTAAAAAATAAGTTTTGTCCAGACTTATGCAATTCCAGCAAATGTGTTCTGGAGATTCATCTGTCTGTATTTATAGCATTGATTTTCAAAGAGGAATTAACCCTACGTATAATGTGACAGATGAGAAAATCTTGTTTGAATCTAAATGTGACATTTGAATATTGTTTGGTGTTGTAATCTCTCTATTATGTTATATGTGGATATTGATTGGCAATCTTATATGACTTAAAGCTCATGCACACAGGATGCCTAAAAAATGCCAGCGCTGCTGTCAGAATAAAGCAGCGTTTAAAACGCGCCTTTAGCCGCATTTTTGTATAGTGTTTATGAGCGTTTATTTAAGTTTTTCCACATTTTTCAGCATTGGCATGTTTACAGTAAAAACACTTCCTAAAACGTAAAAACTCGCGGCTCAAAGCTTGTTACAGCGTTTAGTCGCATTTAGCAGCGTTTTTTGGCGTTGCGTGTTTTTGCAGCCAAATAGCCTGTGCTTCTGGACGCACTGGCATACATTTTTTTTACTGCCCCTAAAGGCTTATGCCTCCAAACCCCTCTGAAAGATTATGTGTACATGGACACATAGGCTAACATAGAGAAGAGTTCAGAGGCAGTAAAAAAAAAAAAAAAAAAACACCAGACGCCCCTAAAAGTAGCTGCAAAAACATCCTGTATGCATGATCCCTTAATGTGATGGGTACATTTTGTTTACCATTTTCAAAGATGCACCCAGCATTTTCAGAGGATTAATCAATTACTGTATTTTCAGATTATTCATTCATTTTCAAACAAGAGTCGCCCAATGGCAGCCACATATAAGATAATTCGTTTTAATTATTTTTATTGATACATTTTTCACATATACAAAAAACATTTCACATTATTACAAATTCTTATATTTATACACATATACAATACTTGTACCTAAATAAATACATAACAAAAAAATAAACACAAAAAAGCCACAATCAACAAAACACATGAATCAATCTCAATATATTTTTCAGGGAAACCAAGAGTAGTCCCCCATCTTCCCCCTCTTCCTGATATAATTCATTACCCCTTCTAACTTTATTAGAATAATATTTTATTTAGTATTCTTTTTTCCTTTTTTTTTCCCCTCCCTCTTCCCCCCCCCCCTCTCCCCTAAGTGGTTAACTACCCCCCAATTCCCCCCAGTTTATTTCTCATCGCTGTTCCCATAATCCCCTGTTGTGTTTATGTATTTATTCATATAAGATAATTAATAAGAGAGATTCCAATAACAAAAATAAATAATTTACAAATAGACCCCATAAGTGGGCAGGGTATTAAGAACGTACAAATGCCAATTCCTGTTTGGGTCAATTTTAAGTCCAGGTCTAAACACAGTCCTAGGGATGTCAGGAACACACGCTATACGCTTTCTTCTAGCTCATGTGTGTCCAAAGGCCATATAACAAAATATTCATCTACAGAGGTTACATCAGGTCATAAAATAAAAATAAAATACAGTGAACAATTGTATTTGCTATTTATCACAGAGATTTTTATAAATTTGTTGATAGGGTCATTTATCAATAGAAGAACGCATCATGATTTTGTATTCCATTAAGGCTATGCAGCGTGTGCTGCTACACTGGCTCGGATATTGTGCAGTCATTTATTACTAATGCCTGAACATATGGCGAGTCCTGAAGCCACTCTGTTGGCTATTTCCATTGGCATTTGTTGCTGTGGAATCCATTTAAAGCAGCCAAATAGGCTAAGTTGGAGAGGGGCACCACAAAGGCATTGATGGCAAAGATAAATGGGTAAACATAACGCAAATATAAAGAAGGACATGCATTAATGCTTATAAATATTACAGCAAGCACAAATGGAGACTCTCTACTATAGGAATTGTAGCCACTCATGCCCATGTGTGCAAACTGGGAGACATTGAAAATTCAGACATGACAAAATATTGCATATTGACGTCATAGCAGCTGTGTAGTTTCGCCAGCATGATTCCACATGCTCCTTTTGGAATCTCCCTATTTGAAATCTATGCTTGCTTTAATAATACCAAAAACCTAAGCAATATATATTCAATATTTTTTACAGTTTCATTAAATAATGTTCATAAGTTTATTGCTTACAAATTAATTCTGTAAGTGACCCAGCTTATTCAGAGGAACACGTCAAATAAAATTAAAGTGTGACCACTTACAAATGACTTTCATGTTAAATAATTGGAGGAGAGCTACAAATATTTATTATTATTATTATTATTAAATTGCTAATTATATATATATATATATATATATATATATATATAATATATATATATATATATATATATATATATATATATATATATATATATATATATATATATATATATAATATATATATAAACAAAATACAGAATATATTGGATAAGTTTATGTTATGCTTATGGGAAAAGTAAAAGGCAATGAATGTAATATTAGCAGGTAGGTACTTGCTGAGGGTCTCAATCAACAACTGTACCTGCAAGCTGCTGGAGGCTAGACATGTGCGGTTCTTTCGTACGAATCGAAAATTCATATGAATTTCCGAAAATTCGTACATTCGGAAGCATCCGAAATACGAATTTCTATGCTTCCGAATTGTATGCGAAATTTCGTTGACGAATTTCGGATCCAAATTCCATTACAACGGAAACGTGACTGGGGTTTTGTTGACCAATCAGAGGTTTTCTTCTGCTGCTGAGTGAGGGTTGGGAAAATTACCTTTTTTAATATGGGAGTGGGAGACTGGTACTGGTAGTCGATGGGAGATTCAGAATCGGACAAAATAAAAATGTTCGTTAATATTGTTTTATTATCGTCATAATAATTACGATTATTCGTTATGATGAAGTTAAAAACCCAGGAAGTCAGCACAGCACAGGGATGGTGGGGAGCCCCTCATAATGAGCACAGCAGGGGTACAAACCCAGGAAGTCAGCACAGCACAGGGATGGTGGGAGCCCCTCATAATGAGCACAGCAGGGGTACAAACCCAGGAAGTCAGCACAGCACAGGGATGGTGGGAGCCCCTCATAATGAGCACAGCAGGGGTACAAACCCAGGAAGTCAGCACAGCACAGGGATGGTGGGAGCCCCTCATAATGAGCACAGCAGGGATACAAACCCAGGAAGTCAGCACAGCACAGGGATGGTGAGAGCCCCCTCATAATGAGCACAGCAGGGGTACAAACCCAGGAAGTCAGCACAGCACAGGGATGGTGGGAGCCCCTCATAATGAGCACAGCAGGGGTACCAACCCAGGAAGTCAGCACAGCACAGGGATGGTATGGTGGGAGCCCCTCATAATGAGCACAGCAGGGGTACAAACCCAGGAAGTCAGCACAGCACAGGGATGGTGGGAGCCCCTCATAATGAGCACAGCAGGGGTACAAACCCAGGAAGTCAGCACAGCACAGGGATGGAGGGAGCCCCTCATAATGAGCACAGCAGGGGTACAAACCCAGGAAGAAGTCAGCACAGCACAGGAATGGTGGGAGCCCCTCATAATGAGCACAGCAGGGGTAAAGCCCCAGGAGGAAGTCAGCACAGCACAGGGATGGAGGGAGCTCCTCATAATGAGCACAGCAGGGGTACAAACCCAGGAAGAAGTCAGCACAGCACAGGGATGGTGGAAGCCCCTCATAATGAGCACAGCAGGGGTACAGCCCCAGGAGGAAGTCAGCACAGCACAGGGATAGTGGGAGCCCCTCATAATGAGCATAATGAGTCCTTCGACTGACATAGTGAGAAAGGTATTTTTTGCTTTTTAAATTCATCATAACGAACGTTCGTAATTGTTACAAAAAGTTAACGAACCTAACATAATTTGTATTTTGTACGAATCCAAATTAAATTTCGAACACGAAATATGAATTAACGGCTAATATGAAACGGAATGAAACAAAACAAATTTATTGACGGCACACATGTCTACTGGTTTGTCACTGGTTGGAGACCACGGTGTGCTTTAATAGTGCAAAGAACATAAACAACAGGAATTTATCTAAGTTAATGAAAGACTAAATGTGATTGGTTACCATGAGATACTACACATCACTGATCTCTGCACTGTTTTATTAAATAAGCCTATGTATGTATTTATTGCTACATATATATATTATAGGCAGCAATAAAGAACGTAAGTCTGCAGCTTAAAGTAGAACATCATTGGTTTTAAAATGAATTACAAGATAATAAAACATTTCCTTGGGACTGTTAATTTTTCTGATATTTCTAGGCAAAATACTAAAGTGTTGGTTAGCTTTTCAGGAGAATTTTAGACATGCTTGAGTGGCAGGTCATTACATCACATTTATCTCTTTGGTGTGGGAGACATTAACAGCCTTATGAATATTCATGTCATCTGGTTAATTAACTTAATTGTTCAGTAGAAACTGCTTTCTCATCCAAGGACATTCTTTTTTTTTCTGTCTTGCAATTTTAAGTTGAAATAATCATCTTTGTCTGATGTATTCTCTATTTATTTTTAATTGAAAAGTACGAATATAAAGGCTTTCATAGTCTGATATCATATTTGAAGTGTGTTTGAAGTATTTATCGGTGTTCTAACGCAATATTGTATTTTTTTGTTGTGCTCTAAACACAAAAGGGTTTTTGACAAAGGCATTGTGACAGTAGGCATGAGTCTGGGGTTGGCAAATGCCCCAGAAGTGGCATTTTACTGCATAGTATAGTATATATCCTTTCCTTATGTCTATAGACACCCTGGTTTTATGAAAACAGTCACTATATTTTATTGCATGACAGACAGGTTGGGTCTGGTGAGTGGGTAGAATTTAGGGCATGAAAAATGGTTTTGTCTGTAAGTTCCGTTCTCTTAAATCCAGCTAGACACACAGGGCAGTGAGCCGCTCCAAGCTCTAATTATCAAACCCCAGGTGGTATCCGGCGATAGTGTCCAGACATCCAATGCAAAATGAATTGGCTGCACTCTGTCATATAATGTACTCCAATAAATACACTACAGTTTTCACCATTATAATGATTGTCCTTATTTTTATTGTTTTACTTCTGTTCTGATCTTCTTTTGCCTGGAAAAAAATCGAAATCTTCAGCTGAAAGCACATCAATGGGATTAATTTAAAAAACTCAGTTGACCACAAACCGTTTACAACCCATGTAATTTACACATGCTCCCTGTCCCTCCTCAAATATAGTGTAAGCCCCCGTACACACGGTCGGATATTCTGATGGAAAAAGTCAGATCGGATTATATTGTTGGAAAATCCGATTATGTGTGGGCACACAACGGAAAAAATTTGAGAGCAGGATCTACAATTTTCTGACAAAAAAATCCGATCTGACTTTTTCCGATCGTTTGTAGAGAATTCCGACGGACAAAGTGCCACGCATGCTCAGATCAAATTATAAGACCAAAGCTATTGGCTACTAGCCTCTACTTAGTCCTATCGTACGTAACAAACATCACCACGTTCTGAACGATCGGATTTTCCGACAATTTTGTCCGACCGTGTGTATGCAACACAAGTTTCGGACAAAATCTATTGGAATAAATCAGACGGATTTTGTGGTCGGAATGTCCGAACGTGTGTACGGGGCATAAGGGAACAAAGAAAACACTCACCTGTGTAAGGGTGTTTCCGGGGGTGGGGGATAGAGTGTCATGTGAAATTACCCTCTCCTGCCAACACTAGGGCCCCTTTCACACTGGGGCGAGAGCCGCGGCGACGGTAAAGCAGCGCTATATTTAGCGCTGCTTTACCGTCGTTTTAGCCGCGGTATTCGGCCACTCGCGGGGCGGTTTTTACCCCCCGCGAGCGGCCGAAAAAGGGTTTAAATCTCCCGCAAAGCGCCGCCGTATCGCACCGCTCCAGTGTGAAAGCCCGCCGGCTTTCACACTGGAGTGAATGGGGCCGTTTTTTTCAGGCGGTGTACAGGCGCTATTTTTAGCGCTGTACCGCCTGAAAACCGCCCCAGTGTGAAAGGGGCCTTAAATCCACTCATGCTACAACACCAAGAATACAGGGATCCCAAGCCTCCACTAAGTTGGAGTAACAGCTACTTTCCTGAGTCCTTAAAGTGGTTATAAAGCCTTAAGTCTTTTCACCTTATTGCACTCTATGCATTTAGGTGAAAAACCTTCTGTGCTGCAAAAAAACCCCAGCCCCCATTATACTTAAATGAGCCCGATCCCAACCAGTGATGTGCATGAGAGCAGCAGCTCTTGCCCCTGTCTGCCTCCTCCCTAGGCAGATTGATAGCAGCGAGAGCCATTGGCTCCTACCACTGTCAATCAAATGCTGTGCCGAGCGAGCTTTGTGCTAATAGATGCAGACAGGGTGGCTCAGGAGCGAGCACACATTGGTGTCCCCATGGAAAGCAGATTTTCCAGGAAAAAAAATAACACTCATGGAGAAATTGAAGTTTGGATAGGAGAAGGTTGAACATCCAACACAATCCTGTGACTCTTATGCCACGTACACACGAGAGGACTTTTTGACAGCAAAGGTCAGACGGAACGAATCTGTCGGACAGTTCGATTGTGTGTGGGCTCCATTGGACTTTTGCTGTTGAAAAATCCGACAGACTTTAGAAATAGAACATGTTTTACATTTTCCTGCCGGAACTCCACTGGACCCAGTTCCTATCGAAAAATCCGCTCATCTGTGTGCTAGTCTGACGGACAAACAACAACGCTAGGGCAGCTATTGGCTACTGGCTATGAACTTCCTTATTCTAGTCCGGTCGTAAGTCATCACGTTCAAATCCATCATAATTTAGTGTGATTGTGTGTGGCCAAGTCCGTTCATTCAAAAAGTTCGTCGGAACTCCGCCGAAAGTCCGTCGGAAAGACCGCCGGACCTAGTCCGTCGAAAAGTCCGCTCGTGTGTATGCGGCATTAGAGCTTCTCAGCTAGCAGTCACTGGGTGGGTTTCAGTATCCAGGAGCATCACACAGCATCCTGTGGAGCACAGCAGCCAAGAGTTTCTCCTTCCCAGCTCATTGACTGTAGCAAAAACCATCAGGCCAACTCTCTAGGCCTAGGCTCCAGCTCTGGGTCCTCTCTCTACACACACTGCCTGGTTCTTTCGGAGGATCTTTCCTTGAAAGAAGGGTTACTAAAGGACCGCTCCAAAATAGTGCCTCTTTTTTAATTGGCTTTTTACACGACCATTGTAATTGTCTGTCACAGTGGTCACATGATCAGGAGCCGGTCCTGCTGCCTACCAATCATTAGCAGGGTTTAAGGGCTCTCTTTCACAGCTCAGTCTCTGTGCTAGGAGTGCTCAGTGTGTGCGCTTTCAGCACAAAAACATCAGGCGCCCAGTGATGATTATGTGCGGTGTGGGCGTTAAAGCCCAGCTTTTAGTCACTACACATACACTATATTACCAAAAGTTTTGGGACACCTGCCTTTACATGCACAAGAACTTTAATGGCATCCCAGTCTCAGTCTGTTGGGTTGGCCCACCCTTTGCAACTATAACAGCTTCAACTCTTCTGGTAAGGCTGTTCACGAGGTTTAGAAGTGTGTCTATGAGAATGTTTGTTTGAGCATTCTTCCAGAAGCGCATTTGTGAAGTCAGGCACTGATGTGGATGAAAAGGCCTGACTAGCAGTCTCTGCTCTAATTCATCCCAAAGGTGTTTTATCGGGTTGAGGTCAGGAATCTGTGTGTGCCAGTCAAGTTCTTCCACCCCAAACTCACTCATCCATGTCTTTATGGACCTTGCTTTGTGCACTGGTGCGCAGTCATGTTAAAAACAGGAAGGGGCCATCCCCAAATTGTTCCCACAAAGTTGGTGGGCAATAAATTGTCCAAAATGTCTTTTTTTTTTTTTTTTTTTTTTTATTGATTCTTAATCACTTCAGAAAACCGCAAGAGAGAAAGAAATGTTCATATTTACGCTTCATTCATGTCTCTTGTGTTGTATTCATCATTGTGAAAGAGAATCCCTTTTTTTTTTTTTTTTTTTTTTTTTTTTTTATATCGCGTAACAGGCAGACATAGGTATACATCTCACATCTTCCTCTCAATAATTCCATATTTATTTAATTATCTTTAATCTCTCTTTTGCTTTTTAAAACCTTATCTTCCCTCCCCTTCCCACCCAACCCTACCCATCCCTTCCACCCCATCCCACCCCAGTGCCTCTCCTTTTTATCTTCTAACTTTCTAAATTTAGGTTTCTATTTTTTTTTTTTTTTTTTTTTTTCCCCCTCATTACCCTATTTGCATTAGTATTTCTGCGTATTTCCAAGACTGCTTAAACTCTTGCCATTTTTTCCATTTGGTCTTTTCTTCATCTTCCTTTTCCTCCCCATTATATCTAAGGTTCTCCAACTGATATATCTCTTCCATCTTTCCTATCCAGTCAAGATCTGAAGGTGGTTTGACTTGCAGCCACCTCCTTGGTATCACTGCCTTGGCGGCATTCAGCATATGAGGGATCAATGTGTTAGTATATGTTTTTATTGGATCTGGTGTATTGTGAAATAAGCATATCCAGGGGTCATCTTTTATTTTGGTCCCTGTAATTTCCTTTATTAAGTCCAGTATAGTTTCCCAGAATTCCCTTACCCTGGGACATTTCCACCACAAGTGGGCCATATTCCCTTGCTCCCCACATTCCCTCCAGCATTCTTGTGACCTCCCCGGTTGAAGTTTGTTCATTCTATTTGGCGTAAGATACCATCTTGCAATACATTTATAGTTCATTTCGGCAGTCTTACTATCAATCGCTGAGTTATGTGTTAACTTCAAAATTTTTTTAATATTGTGTTTATATCCGTGTGAATCTAATTCATTTCCCCACTTTGTGAAGAATGGGGGTACCTCCGGCCGGCCCTCTTCCAGGAGCATTTTATACAGCTGGGATGTATCTTTTTTTTTTTAGTCCTTTGGTTCTACATATTTTTTCCAACGCTGTATAGTTATCTTTAAGTCTTAATGGTTGTGGCAAGCTCCCTACGAAGTTCGTCAGCTGGCGGTAGCGCCATTCATTTACCTTAAGGTGTGATGTGTTCTGTTGTAATTCTACTAGTGACTTTATTTTCCCATTCTCTATTATATCCCCTAATTGTGTACTTTCTTCTATCCAGTATCCACCCATTTTTCTCTTCCCAGGCGGGAAGTAGTCATTATTCTTCAGTGGCATTAGTAGTGAATTGTAGCTCCAGTCATGTTGCTTATGTGTTAAGTCCCATATTTTAAAAACGTGTCTAGTGATCCTCTGTGTCTTTATTCCTAAGTCTCTAAGTTTCGGTGGGCACCAGATCGCACCCCTTAAATTTACTTCACTAATATCCTTTTCTATGTGTACCCATTGTTTTTGAGTTTCCTGTCGTGTCCATTCTACTGCTCTTGAGAGTATTACTGCGTAATAATATTTTTTTATATCCGGGACCCCCAGGCCTCCCTGGTCTTTACTTTGTTTCAAGATATCTCGTGCTATCCTAGGTTTCTTACCTTGCCATATAAAGTTATTTATGATTGATTTTACTGTCTGAAAGTAATAATCTGGGAGAGGAATCGGGATCATATGGAATTTATATGTAATTTTTGGCAGAATCACCATTTTCACCGAGTTTATTCGGCCTATCCACGAAAGGGGTCTATACTGTATCTTCTTAGTTTCATTCCTTATTTCATCTAGTAGTGGGAGAAAGTTTTCGCTATATAGCTTCCCCATGGAATTTGCCAGTTTAACCCCCAAGTATTTTAAACTTTTTTGTTTCCATGGGAACTGAAAATCCCTTTGCAACACTAGAGCCTCTTTTTTCCTTATGTTAATATTCAAAATTTCTGACTTATTAATGTTTATTTTGAAGTTCGAAACTTCTCCGTAAACCTTCAAGACCTCGAGTAATTTTGGCATTGATGTTTGTGGTTCCGTTATATAAAATAAAAGATCGTCGGCAAACGCTGCGACTTTATGTTCGGTCTCCCCTATTTTAATTCCTTTTATTTTATTATCTCGTCTGATAGTGGTTAAAAGTGGCTCCAGTGACAGGATGAACAGTAGCGGGGACAGGGGGCATCCCTGTCTCGTCCCGTTACTCATAGTGAAGGGGGATGAATAGTCTCCATTAATCTTTATTATTGCAGTTGGTTCTTCGTACAAGGCGCTAATTCTCTGTACCATCCTAGGGCCCAGACCTATATACTTTAACGTTTCCATCATGAGCCCCCAGTCTACCCTGTCGAAGGCCTTTTCGGCGTCTATCGACAGGAATAGACCTGGGGGCCCATCTGTCTTTAATTTTTGTAGAAGTAGGAGGGTTCTAATTCCATTATCCCGTCCCTCTCTAGAGGCCACAAAGCCCACCTGATCTACATGGATCAAATCCTTCATGAGTTTTTTTAATCTATTTGCTAATATTTTTGCATAGAGCTTAGTATCGAAATTGAGGAGGGATATTGGTCTAAAACTTGAACAGCAACTATCATCTTTTCCTTCTTTTGGAATAAGGGTTATTAATGCCTTCTGTGCCTCTCGGCTTAGTCCAAATTCTGTTCCCAAACCATTAAGATATTCACACAGTCTAGGAACCAAAATTTTACTAAATCTTTTAAGGTAAAGAATCGGGTACCCATCCGGTCCAGGGCTTTTCCCTGATTTTGTGTCTGCCATAGCTTGGATGATCTCGCTTTCCGATATCGGTGTTTCCAAATCTGACTTATCCTCCATAGATATTTGGGTAAGTCGTGCGTTTTTTAGGAATTCTTTTATTTTATTGTATTTTTCTCCCAAGTCTACCTTGTCTTTATTCACATTGTACAGGGTTTTGTAGTATTGCTTAAAGGCCTCTGCAATCTCGTTGGACTTAAAGACTAAATCCCCCTGTCCATTGCGAATTTTTTCGATGTAATTCCTGTTTTTTTTTTTCCTCAGAGTTTTAGCTAGATGTTTTCCTATTTTATTTCCTCCCACATATTTATCTATTTGCGACGCATTGAAAACGTTTTTTGTGTTCTGGGTCAGTATGTCTCTTAATTCTTCTCTTTTTATTATGAGATTGTGGTATATCTCTTGCCGGTGACCCCCTTGTTTCTTATGAGTTTGCTCCAAACTATATATTTCTTCCGATATCCTTTCAATTTTTTTGGTTCTTTCTTTTGTTTTCCCCGCACTCATTGCAATAAATATACCCCGCATATATGCCTTATGTGTTTCCCATAGTGTTGCGTGTGAAATGTCGCTTGATTCGTTTTTTTCAAAAAAAAAATTTAATTCTTGCTGTATTTTTTCAATATCTTGTTTTTCATAGAGTAAGGTTTCATTTAATCTCCAAATCGGGGGGGGTTTTGATACTCTCATTTCTTCTATTATCATCATAACTGGTGCGTGATCTGATATTGTAGATATCTTTATATGAGAGTCCGTAACACTGGATAACGTATTATGATCCACAAAAAAATAGTCAAGACGCGTGTACGTCCCATGTACGGGGGAGAAGAAAGTATAATCCCGTGTTTTTACATTCATCGTTCGCCATACATCCACCAATTGATTTTGGTGTAGGGTTTTCTTCAGTTTGTTTAAAGATTGCTTTCCCGTCTCCCTTACATGCGACGTACTGTCTACTTCTAAATTCATACATAGGTTCAGGTCTCCTGCCATTATAATCATCCCCTGACCAAAATTAGCAAGCTTATTTATCATTTTGTTGACATAGTCTATTGGTTTTTTATTTGGTGCATAAATATTTGCTAAAGTGAGTTGCACCCCATTAATATAACCGCATACAAAAAGATACCGCCCTTCAGGGTCCGCGACTCTCCCTTGCTCTCTAAACTGGATTCCTTCCGAAAAACCTATTGCGACTCCTTTGGCCTTCCTAGTGGTCGAATCTGCGTATATCCAAGTATGAAATTTTTTGGAATATAATTTTATGTTGGCTCCCTGGAAGAGATGGGTTTCCTGGAGAAACACTATATCTGTCTTGTAGTATTCAAGCTCTGTTAATATTTTGTGTCTTTTAATAGGATTGTTCAAACCTCGAACATTATATGTTAAGAACCTAATCTAGAACTTTTTCTTTTGTTTTTGTTTTTTATGGAGAGGCACTTTACTCCCCCAATTACCCCTTCCCACCCTTCCCTCATCCCTCCCACCCTCACCCCCCCTCCCACCCCCCCCCCCCTCCTATCCCTCCTTTGGTCAATACTGACCTCCAGCCCCTTAGCTGATCAGAAATTTTCCTTTCAACGTCTGGGCTTCCTTCTCAGAGGTTGGGCCTGGACCTCTTCCCCCATTCTACCCCTCCCCACCGCCACTTTAGAGGGGGCGGGGGGGAGGGCAGAAATGGTCCCTCGGATGGTGAGGATTCCGCTCCGGTCATAATCTCTCTCCTCCTCTTTCCCCCCTCCTGCCCTCCCCCCCCCCCCCACCCCATCCGCAAGAACAGCTATTTATATTATATTACTTTATCTCTTAACCCTCCCCACGGGCCAAGGATTGGGTTTTCCCCCGAGCCCCCCCCCCCCCACCCCACATCAAAGGCCTTCTCTTTCCAACCATTCTGGGATTTCTATTGGTTGTAACCCTAAATTTTTACAAAACTCCATTAAATCCTCCGGAAACCTCAGCCTTACCGATCTACCCTCCTTGTATCCTATCAGACAGGCTGGGAACCCCCAGCTATATTTTACGTTCTCTATACGCATTTGATTTAACAGTGGTCTGAGCATTCGTCTCCTAGCCAGTGTTTCCGGGGAAAGGTCCATAAAAATTTGAAGCTCTATTCCCCTAAACTTCAGGGGAGGTTTTCCTCTCAGATTAGTCCATATCTCTGTTTTTTCTGCATAGTTCTGGAATCTGACCAGGATGTCCCTAGGGGTATCTGTTGGCAAATGCTGAGGTTTCCTGACTCTGTGTATCCTTTCTATTTTCAAGTCCCATTCTGGGGTTTTGTTTAATAAGGGGTTAAATAATTCTTTTATGGTTTTTGTAAGGTCTTCCCCGTTCTCTTCTGGGAGTGATCGTATTCTGAGGTTCTGTCTTCTACTCTGATTTTCCTGCTCTTCTAATTTATACAGAGTCCTCCTTTGATTTATTTTAGTCGTTTTAAGCTGCTCTTTGAGCTCCGCTATTTCAAATGTATGTTTGTCTGTGTTGTTTTCCACTTCCTCTACTCGGGTCAGCACATGTGTTAAATCTGTTCGTAGTGCAACTATTTCGTTTTTAATTGAATTCTCCATTTTCGTCAACATTTCTGACAGTATTGTCCTGGTTAGTATTTGGGTATTCTCCCTCTGTTCCTCCAACCTACTACTGTCTACTTCGCTTTGTGTGCTGGTATTTCCTCCCGAGACCTCCAGGATTTCCTCCTTCTTTTTGCTCCCCTCCTTCTTTCTTCCCTGTTTCGTAACTTGTTTTTCCATAACTGGACTCTTTGGGCTCAAACCCTTCACCAAATATTGCTTAATTGTGCATGAATTTGCTTTTTCTTTTGGCGTTTTAGGTTCAGTTCCTTTAGAGGCTCTGCCGGTCATATTAAGTTACTTGTTTATATTATGCTCTCCCCCTTATCCTTAGTCACTGGGTGTTGTACCCTGGGGTGGTGGGGGGGGGGGGTACGAGTCTCCACGCCCCCTAACCGTCCCTACCCCCTTATCTGCCCCAGTATAATTAGGTGGGGGTGTTAGCCTTCAGCGGTCTTTTCTAAGACCGATTTATATTCTCACGTTTCCAGTCAGTCAAAAAATTTCGGCAGGGCAGACCCTCGAGAAGGAAGTAGCCCATATAGGTTTTAAAACATTAATACAAAAAACACATAGACGGGGGCGTACCACAAATAAAGAAGCAGGCTCCCTCGCGTGCTCACGTTTTAACCGAGGGGGGGAGAGGGAGTGGGGGCAGCAGGGGACGGGGTCCTGTGGCAAAATCAAACCGGGTACCCTCTTACTCTTTTTATCCCCTTGTATATTCAGTTGGCTGTTCCAGGGCCCGGTCTGGGTTAGATGGTTCTATGTGATAGATTTTTATTTTAATTCAATTCCTGTGAGCCCCCCCTGGGGTATAAACGTTTCTATGTCACCCTTTTGTTTTTTTAACTGGGGGACAATCCTCTCTCTCCTGTCTCTGCAAACTAACACAGGCTTCACGTCCACCTTTGCTATCCAATGTCAGTGTTTTTTTTTTTTTTTTTTCATGAAACTCACTTGCCGCTCATGTTTAAGACTGCCTCCAGGTACATCACAGATTTCAGCGTTTTCTTTATGGTATGAGACTTACCCCAGTAGTATAGTTTTCATTTTTTTCTTCCCCTGCATTGGGGTCTTACCTTTCTTCGCCCCTATGAACCCCCCCATGGGGTGTACATCCGTTTTCATATCACCATTTTTGAACCACTTTCAGACCGGACCATTATGCAGCCTAAAGACCAGAGGACTTTTTACAATTTCGCACTGCACTGGTTTAACTGGTAATTACGCGGTCATGCAATGTTGTACCCAAACGAAATTTGCGTCCTTTTCTTCCCACAAATAGAGCTTTCTTTTGATGGTATTTGATTGCCTCTGCGATTTTTATTTTTTGCGCTATAAACGGAAAAAGACCGAAAATTTTGAAAAAAAATGATATTTTCTACTTTTTGTTATAAGAAAAATCCAATAAACTCAATTTTAGTCATACTTTTAAGCCAAAATGTATTCAGCCACATGTATTTTGTAAAAAAAATGTCAATAAGCGTATATTTATTGGTTTGCGCAAAAGTTATAGCGTCTACAAACTAGGGTACATTTTCTGGAATTTACGCAGCTTTTAGTTTACGACTGCCTATCTCATTTCCTGAGGTGCTAAAATGGCAGGGAAGTACAAAACCCCCCCAAATGACCCCATTTTGGAAAGTAGACACCCTAAGGAAATTGCTAAGAGGCATTTTGAGCCCATTGAATATTTTATTTTTTTGTCCCAAGTGATTGAATAATGACAAAAAAAAAAAAAAAAAAAAAAAAAAATTTACAAAAAGTTGTCACTAAATGATATATTTCTCACACATGCCATGGGCATATGTGGAATTACACCCCAAAATATATTCTGCTGCTTCTTCTGAGTACGGGGATACCACATGTGTGGGACTTTTTGGGAGCCTATCCGTGTACGGGACCCCGAAAGCCAAGCACCGCCTTCAGGATTTCCAAGGGTGTAAATTTTTGATTTCACTCCTCACTACCTATCACTACCTATCACAGTTTTGAAGGCCATAAAATGCCAAGATGGCACAAAACCCCCCCAAATGACCCCATTTTGGAAAGTAGACACCCCAAGCTATTTGCTGAGTGGCATGTTGAGTCCATGGAATATTTTATATTTTTTGCCACAAGTAGCGGGAAAAATGACAAACTTTTTTTTTTTTTTTTTTTTTTGCCCAAAGTTGTCACTAAATGATATATTTCTCACACATGCCATGGGCATATGTGGAATTACACCCCAAAATAAATTCTGCTGCTTCTTCTGAGTACGGGGATACCACATGTGTGGGACTTTTTGGGAGCCTATCCGTGTACGGGACCCCGAAAACCAAGCACCGCCTTCAGGATTTCTAAGGGTGTAAATTTTTGATTTCACTCCTCACTACCTATCACTACCTATCACAGTTTTGAAGGCCATAAAATGCCAAGATGGCACAAAACCCCCCCAAATGACCCCATTTTGGAAAGTAGACACCCCAAGCTATTTGCTGAGTGGCATGTTGAGTCCATGGAATATTTTATATTTTGCCACAAGTAGCGGGAAAAATGACAAACTTTTTTTTTTTTTTTTTTTTTGCCCAAAGTTGTCACTAAATGATATATTTCTCACACATGCCATGGGCATATGTGGAATTACACCCCAAAATAAATTCTGCTGCTACTTCTGAGTACGGGGATACCACATGTGTGGGACTTTTTGGGAGCCTATCTGTGTACGGGACCCCGAAAACCAAGCACCGCCTTCAGGATTTCCAAGGGCGTAAATTTTTGATTTCACTCCTCACTACCTATCACTACCTATCACAGTTTTGAAGGCCATAAAATGCCAAGATGGCACAAAACCCCCCCAAATGACCCCATTTTGGAAAGTAGACACCCCAAGCTATTTGCTGAGAGGCATGTTGAGTCCATGGAATATTTTATATTTTGCCACAAGTAGCGGGAAAAATTACAAACTTTTTTTTTTTTTTTTTTTTTTTGCCCAAAGTTGTCACTAAATTATATATTGCTCACACATGCCATGGGCATATGTGGAATTACACCCCAAAATATATTCTGCTGCTTCTCCTGAGTATGGGGATACTACATGTGTGGGAATTTTTGGGAGCCTATCCGTGTACGGGACCCCGAAAACCAAGCACCGCCTTCAGGATTTCTAAGGGCGTAAATTTTTGATTTCACTCCTCACTACCTATCACAGTTTTGAAGGCCATAAAATGCCCAGATGGCACAAAACCCCCCCCAAATGACCCCATTTTGGAAAGTAGACACCCCAAGCTATTTTATGAGAGGCATGGTGAGTATTTTGCAGCTCTCATTTTTTTTTGAAAATGAAGAAAGAAAAGAAAAAAAAAAATTTTTTTTTTTCTTTTTTCAATTTTCAAAACTTTGTGACAAAAAGCGAGATCTGCAAAATACTCACCATACCTCTCAGCAAATAGCTTGGGGTGTCTACTTTCCAAAATGGGGTCATTTGGGGGTATTTTGTGCCATCTGGGCATTCCATGGCCTCTGAAACTGTGATAGGCAGTGAGGAGTGAATTCACAAATTCACACCCTTAGAAATCCTGAAGGTGGTGCTTGGTTTTTGGGGCCCCGTACGTGGCTAGGCTCCCAAAAAGTCCCACACATGTGGTATCCCCGTACTCAGGAGAAGCAGCAGAATGTATTTTGGGGTGTAATTCCACATATGCCCATGACATGTTTGAGCAATATATCATTTAGTGACAACTTTGTGCAAAAAAAATAAAAAAAATAATAATAATTATTATTTTTCCCGCAACTTGTGTCAAAATATAAAATATTCCATGGACTCGACATGCCTCTCAGCAAAAAGCTTGGGGTGTCTACTTTCCGAAATGGGGTCATTTGGGGGGGTTTTGAACTGTCCTGGAATTTTATGCACAACATTTAGACGCTTATGTCACACATTACCCACTCTTCTAACCACTTGAAGACAAAGCCCTTTCTGACACTTTTTGTTTACATGAGAAAATAATTTTTTTTTTGCAAGAAAATTACGTTGAACCCCCAAACAATATATATTTTTTTAAAGCAAAGGCCCTACAGATTAAAATGGTGGGTGTTTCATTTTTTTTTTTCACTCAGTATTTGCGCAGCGATTTTTCAAACGCATTTTTTTGGGAAAAAACACACTTTTTTAAATTTTAATGCACTAAAACACACTATCTTGCCCAAATATTTGATGAAATAAAAAATTAGATCTTAGGCCGAGTACATAGATACCAAACACGACATGCTTTAAAATTGCGCAGAAACGTGCAGCGGTGACAAACTACATACATTTTTAAAAGCATTTAAACGCCTTTACAGGTTACCACTTTAGATTTACGGAGGAGGTCTACTGCTAAAATTACTGCCCTCGATCTGACCTTCGCAGTGATACCTCACATGCATGGTGCAATTGCTGTTTACATATGACGCCAGACCGACGCTTGCGTTCGCCTTTGCGCGAGAGCAGGGGGGGACAGGGGTGCTTTTTTTTTTTTTTTTTTTTTTTTTTTTATTATTATTGATTTTGCTTTTTTATTTTATTTTTCAACTGTTCCTTTCATTTATATATATTTTTTATCATTTTTATTGCTATCTCAGGGAATGTAAATATCCCCTATGATAGCAATAGGTAGTGACAGGTACTCTTTTTTGAAAAAATTGGGGTCCATTAGACCCTAGATCTGTCGTCTGCCCTCAAAGCATCTGACCACACCAAGATCGGTGTGATAAAATACTTTCCCAATTTCCCAATGGCGCTGATTATATCCGGCGAAATATAAGTCATGAAATGCTCGTAGCTTCCGGTTTCTTAGGCCATAGAGATGATTGGAGCCATTCTGGTCTCTGATCAGCTCTATGGTCAGCTGGCGGAACCACCGGCTGCATTCTCAGGTTCCCTGTTGGGACAGGAGAGCCAGAGAAAACCATGGAAGACGGTGGGAGGGGGGGGGGGGCATTCCCTCCCACTGCTTGTAAAAGCAGTCTAGAGACTAATTAGCCACTAGGATTGCTTTTACATGAAAGCCGACCGCTGGCTGAAAAGAATGATACCAAGATAATGCCTAATCCTGCCGGCATCATTCTGGTATAACCACTCAAAGTCCAGCAACATACCAGTACGTTGCTGGCCCTTGTTTGGCATATATTGTAATCTTTTTTTTAATGCAGCCTGTGGGCTGAACGAAAAAAAAAGATTGATCGTGGGTATGCCCACCATTAGAACCTCCCTTCATCCACCCACTTCTAATGATGGGCATACATGCACCATTTTGTTTTTAACTGTGGTGGTGAAATCACCTCCAACAGCGCTGGAGTCACGGATTTATGTATCGTGGGAGCAAGCGCTGTTGCTGTCAAGATAAATAAATCCGCGCTGCAGCTGAATGGCGTACCTGCTAAGCAAATTATGGTTAACAATAAAACAAAGTAACATTACAGTATAACAGTAAGATTTACCATACCTGCAAAGCAAATACCAAAAAAAACATAGTAAAAAATAAAACATTTTTTAATGCAACCTGTGCCTAAAATATATATATGCCGAAGCATGGGGGCATCCTCCCGCAAAAAAGTTATGCCGCGTACACACGGTCGGAATTTTCCACGGGCAAGCCTCCGTCGGAATTTCAACCGTATGTAGGCGGCATTAGGAGCAAATCGCTCCTCCGCCCTCTGCTGCCCCCATGCTTCGGCATATATGCTCTTTTTTTTTTAACTGTGGTGGTGAAATCACCTCCTACAGCGTTGGAGTCACGGCTTTATGTATCGTGGGAGCAAACGCTGTTGCTGTCAAGATAGATAAATCCGCGCTGCAACTGAATGGCGTACCTGAAAACAAAAAAAATGGTTAACAATAAAACATTGCAGAATAGAATACAGTAAAAAGGAGAACAATAGAGAGAGAATAGAGAGAAAGAGAACAATAAAACAAATATTTTTGTTTTTTTTATTTTATTTTTTTTTTGTTTTATTTTTTACTTTTTTTTTTTTAACTTTTGTTTGTAACTGTAACAGTTCTAACGGAACTGTTGTAACGGTTCCATCGGTTTTGGTCTCAAAATGCGATGGCATTCTTGAGAACGTGTGCCTAGTCTGTGCAATGCTGTACCCTACGCTAATACTCAACTAGTGTATGGTAGCGTTCGAAACATTCACCGATGCAAAGACCAGGATTGTCAGGACAGCGGGGACAATAATAGCGGGTGTCACGCCTAAATCCGCGCTTTCTGCAGACACGACATTTTCTTTGGGGGGCTTGTTGGGTAGGGGTACTCGGGAGGACATAAATAAAATGCCGCTCATGCAGCCGGCTAACTGCATTTGGTTGGGGAATGTGAGGCGGAGCACCGTCTGGAAACAGAAGGGCTCCGATGATCTCTTCCTGGAATTTAAGGAAGGATCCAGTACGTCCTGAAGCTCCGTATAGCACATGAGCATTCAGCAAAGCCAATTGGAAAAGGTAAATAGACACTTTTTTGTACCAGCGTCTAGCCTTACGGGCAACTAGGTACGGCGCCAACAACTGGTCGTTGAGGTCCACCCCTCCCATGTTTTGGTTGTACTCGTGGACACAGAGGGGTTTCGTCACAACACCAGCCGCCGTAGTAATTTGGACCGTCGTGTCTGCATGAAGGGAGGTAAGAACGAAAACATTCTTATTATCCCTCCACTTCATAGCGAGCAAGTTATTACACTGCAAGCAGGCTCTCTCCCCCAGCCTAAGACGGGACTCTACAAGCCGCTGGGGAAAGCCCCGGCGATTAGGTCGCACGGTGCCACATGCTCCAATCTGATGATCAAACAAATGACTAAACAGTGGCACGCTCGTGTAATAATTATCCACGTACAAGTGGTACCCCTTTCCGAATAAGGGTGACACCAAGTCCCACACAATCTTGCCAGCGCTCCCTATGTAGTCAGGGCAGTTTGTCGGCTCTATGTGGCTATCTTTGCCCTCATAAACCATAAATTTACATGTATAGCCTGTGGCCCTGTCACAGAGCTTATACATCTTGACCCCGTATCTGGCACGCTTGCTGGGAAGGTATTGTTTGAATGACAAGCGGCCAGTAAACTTAATCAGGGACTCGTCAACGCAGACAACTTGATGGGGAGTAAACAAGTCTGCAAAACGTTGGTTGAAATGGTTTATGAGGGGCCGAATTTTATAGAGCCGATCGTATGCAGGGTCTCCACGAGGACGACAGAGTTCATTGTCGTTGAAGTGCATGAACCGCAAAATCTGTTCGTATCGTGCCCTGGACATGGAGGCAGAGAACACGGGCATATGGTACATTGGCTCAGTGGACCAATATGAACGCAACGTACCCATTTTAACTATGCCCATGATGAGGGAAAGGCCCAGAAAGATCTTAAATTCGGGGACCGTAATTGGTCTCCAATCTCTGGCAAGGGTGGACAACTGGGGATTAGCAGCGATGTGTTGACCAGCGTACAAATTGGTTTGGTCCACAATAGATCTATAGAGATCTTCGGTGAAAAACAGCGAAAAAAAATCAAGTGACGTAAAATCAGCTGTTTCCACCTGAATACCGGGTTGGCCAGTGAATGGGGGAAGTACGGGTTCTGCAGAAGTGGTGGGCACCCAATCAGGATTGGCAAATTCTGCAGGAAGGGCACTATGGGCACGACGGGCCTGTCTTTGTCGTCTTCTTGGTGGCAGCGGGACACTACTTGTGCTTGCCACCTCGCCAGCTGAAACTGCACTTATGGGACTCGCCACGTCACCACGTGATACTGCAGTGCTGGTTTGACTACGTCCAGGGTGTACTAGGCCGCTGGTGCTTGCCTGTTCACCAGAAGGAATAGCGGCTCTAGTACGTCTCTGCCTCCTACGAGCGACCTGCGGTTCCTGCACCTCAACAACAGAAGAAGGAGTTTGGGGTCTGGTACGCCTGACCTTAGCAGGGACCACAACTCCGCCGTCAGAGCTATCTGTCATGGAGCCGCTGTCGTCTACTGGGTCGTATTCTGAGCCTGATTCTGACAGATGAGTGACCTCCTCTTCACTATCTGTCATGCTCAGAAACAAGTAGGCCTGTTCACTAGTGTACGTTTGACTTGCCATTTTGGGCTCTAAATTTAGTAGTACACTAGTGAGACTCACAGGAAAAAAAAAAGCTCCTGACTGTTAGCGACTGAATCAAAACGCTACCAAAAAAAACTGTAAGCGATCGCAGGGATCAGGCCTGACTCTGCGAACGCTGCAGTTATGTGTGCTTAGTGTTTTGTAAGTGACAGTGATCGATCGATACTGCACTTGGGTGGGCTGGGCGGAGGGGGAAAACGCAGGTGCTAGCAGGTATCTGGGCTGATCCCGCTAACAATGCGTTTTTGGGAACCCTAAACAGCTGGGGACGCTAGTATAGATCTGATCAGATCAGATATCGATCTGTTCAGATTCTATACCACTAAGGGAGGTGTATGCTGCGTGCGTGGGTGTTTGCGGTACTGGCACTAACCCGACGCTGCCTGGGGCGACGCAGACCTTATTTGACTCTAAAACCTTACTTATATCACCCGCCGGGCGATCAGGGGGTTAAACCTTTATTAGGTAATAAACGGCGGGTGCCCTGAAACTATAAAAAATAAACTAACTGACCAGCGTCACCCGTAACAGTTATATGGTGATCACTGGTGAAAGGGTTAACTAGGGGGCACTCAGGGGGTTAAAACCTTTAGTAGGTAGTATATGGGGGGTCCCTGACCCTATAAAACGCTGCGGCAAACCTAAATACCTACCTCCCTAACTAGCGTCAACTGTGACACTAATACAGCGATCAAAAAAACGATCGCTTAGTGACACTGGTGACGGGGGGTGATCACGGGGTTAAACCTTTATTAGGGGGGGTTCCTAGACCTAAAGGGGGCTAAATCTAACTGCCCTAACAGTTATTAGGGTCACAATGCACCAATGCAGTTAACAGTAAAAAAAAAAAAAAAAAAAAAAAAAAAAAAAACTGCTTTGGTGTCACTGTGACAGGGGGTGCAGGGGGGCAATCGGGGGGGGGCGGGGGTGTGTAAAGTGTGCCTAGAATGTTCTACTGTTAGTGTAGTGTAGTGTAGTGTAGGTGTTGTGCAACTCACGTGTCTTCTCTCCTCGGCGTCGGTTCGAAAAGACCGCCACGAGGAGAGATGACCTCACTTCCCCTGGCTCTGTACACAATACAGAGCCAGGGGACGCATTCCATGGGCTGGGCGCGATCGCGAGGGGGGGGGCACGAATGAGTGCCCCCCCCCTCATCTCCGATCCCTCCCCCAATGTCCCGGACAATTTACAGACACGGGGGCGGGCCCGATCGGCCCCCCACCCGCGTCTGTTAGGGATGACATCACTTCCTCTAGCCCTGTTTACATGACGGGGCTAGAGGAAGTGTTTCATTGGCTGGGAGCGATCGCGAGGGGGGGGCCACGAATGAGTGGCCTCCCCCTCATCTCCGATCGCTCCCCCAACGATGCCGACCGCCGCAGGCACCGGGGGGGGGCCCGATCGGGCCCCCCACCCGCAGACAGGTAGGGGCGGATATATACGCCCTCCTGCCTGTACGTGCCATTCTGTCGACGTATATCGTCGTGCGGCGGTCGGCAAGTGGTTAAAATACATCCCTAAGTGTCATGTGATTTGGGAATTACAGTTCCATGTTTTGTAATTCCAAGTTTTGAGATTTTGTATAATTATATACAACATTGTTACTGATTTTCAGCTGAGCAGAAATAGATTTGTATACTTTGATCTCTTTGACACTTGGCTTGGGCCAGCTCAAGTTTGATGGCACAAAAATCTTTGCCATTGGCAGTAATGCTTAATGCCCTTGCCACTGCCTGGCACTGTCAGTATTGCTGGCTAGCTTGATGCCTTGGCCCGCACACAGAAGCAAATGGTAACACACAGCCGTTCTGTACAAATAGGAAGTGGTTGGAGCTGCTCTGCCCTAGTTATGTAGTATTTCCTAGTGCATTCTGGGATACAGGAACCTCCACTGCCTCTCCCCCAGTGCTCAGCTAACATTTTATAATTGCTTCACTAACACACTATAAAAGCTATAGGTGCAGTTATGAAGCAGTACCACTGAAATCATTGGAGGCGGCTGATAAGCATTGATGCCTTTATGAAAGTGATATGCTGTTTAACCACTTCAATACAGGGAATTTCACCCCCTTCCTGCCCAAGCCAATTTTCAGCGCTGTCGCACTTTGAATGACAATTGCGCTGTCATGCAACGCTGTACCCAAAATGTATTTTTATCATTTTTTCCCAAGAAATAGAGCTTTCTTTTGGTGGTATTTGATCACCTCTGCGGTTTTTATTTTTTGCGTTATAAACAAAAGAAAAGCGATACGTTTGAAAAAAAAACACAATATTTTTTATAAATATCACAAATATAAAAAAAAATGTTTTCCTCAGTTTAGGCCGATGCGTATTCTTTTACATATTTTTGGTTTAAAAATTCGCAATAAGCGTATATTTATTGGTTTGCGCAAAAGTTATAGCGTCTACAAAATAGGGGATAGTTTTATGGCATTTTTATTATTATTTACATTTTTTTACTAGTAATGGTGGCGATCTGCGATTTTTATCGTGACTGCGATATTGCGGCGGACACATAGGACACTTTTGACACCATTTTGGGACCATTGGCATTTATACAGTGATCCATGCTATAAAAATGCATTGGGAAGGGAAGGGGTTAACACTAGGGGGTGATCAAAGGGTTAACTGTGTGTCCTAAGGAGTGATTCTAACTGTAGGGGGAGGGGACTCACAAGTGGAGGAGACTAATCGGTGTTCCTCTGTACTGGGATCACATGATCGGTCTCCTCTGATAGGACATGGATCTGTGTGTTCAATCAAAAATGCTAAATAAATGCTGCACCAACACTGGGTATTGATGCAGGCCATTCCTGCTACGGGAACATAAGCCTTTAGGGCCAGTTCACACTACAAGCATCTCCAGGAATTTTGCTGCTGTTTTAAATGCTGGTGCAAGCTTTAGAGACAGCATTGTGTTAACCAGTGTTGGTCATCTTACTTTAAAAAAGTAATTAGTTAAGTTACAAATGACTTCTCCCAAAAAGTAATTGCGTTAGTAACTCAGTTACTACATTGGAAAAGTAATTAGTTATGCAGCAAAGTACGAGAATATGGCAATAGTCTAAACCAGTCTTTTGTGAATAAAGTCTCTAAGAATATTGCAGCAGCGCTATAGTCCCTATTCCACGAGGACTTGCGGTAAAGATACAGATGAATTCACGAACAATAATAATCTGGTAAATGGAGTGCAATAGTCTCTAGTGTGAAAATCATAGAAAAAGCTTCCACCGATTTTTTTTTCCCACCAAGAATCCACCACGTGAGATCCAGACTCCCCTATGGGGATGCACTCACCAGAGATTAGATCAAAATAGGCCCTTCAATGAATCCACAGCACCACTGCTCCTCTCCTTACTCTCTCCTCTCAGAAGCAAGCCGTCAAATTAGCCTCATACAGGAAGAAAAAATAAGGTGCATAGCGTAGTACAGTTTTTAAAAAAATAGGTATTTTATTGAAACATCCAAAAAAGAGAAGCCCCCCCTAGTACCAAATGCGTACCATAAAACACAATTAAACAAGCATAGAGTGCACTGTGCCTGATCCTGCCGCATCCGCCGGAACTCCGCTCGTCTAACACCGCCGTATAGAACTGTGCTGTGTTTCCTGTAAGCTGAGACCGTCCGGAGCGCACGGTGAGGTGCACGACTTCACTTCTGGTTGTAGGTCACGACACTGACGCGTTTCGTCACTTCCTGACTTCGTCTGAGGGCGCCCTAGGGGTACTAGGGGGGGCTTCTTTTTTGGATGTTTCAATAAAATACCTATTTTTAAAAAAACTGTACTACGCTATGCACCTTATTTTTTCTTCCTGTATGAGGCTAATTTGACGGCTTCTGAGAGGAGAGAGTAAGGAGAGGAGCAGTGGTGCTGTGGATTAATTGAAGGGCCTATTTTGATCTAATCTCTGGTGAGTGCATCCCCATAGGGGAGTCTGGATCTCACGTGGTGGATTCTTGGTGGAAAAAAAAAAATCGATGGAAGCTTTTTCTATGATTTTCACACTAGAGACTATTGCACTCCATTTACCAGATTATTATTGTTCGTGAATTCATCTGTATCTTTACCGCAAGTCCTCGTGGAATAGGGACTATAGCGCTGCTGCAATATTCTTAGAGACTTTATTCACAAAAGACTGGTTTAGACTATTGCCATATTCTCGTACTGTTCATTTTAAGCAGCTGCTTGTACCTTAAATGGGTGTATATCTTTAGCAATTTTATCCATTATATGTATATATTTTGAAGAGTACACATCCAATAAGCGCGGAGGGGTGAACCTCAGGGCGGTTTTTAGTTTCATCCTGTTTATATGCAGCAAAGTAACTGACTTTTTTTTTAAATATTCTATACGTGTAACTAAGGGGAAGGTCTAGTATTACTGTAACCAAGGGGCGCATTTATTATTATTGTTATATATCGTGTAACCAAGGGGCTGCTCTATTATTAATCTAACCAAGGGGCAGATCTGTTATAGCGTGTTAGCAAGGGGCGGGTCTTTTATTATTATATCGTGTAAGGGGCGGATGGCTACAGAAGAGGGCGAATGTAAAATTAATGGGCAGAGCTCGATATATAACAATAATAATAATAAATGCGCCCCTTGGTTACAGTAATACTAGACACGCCCCTTACTTACACGATGGACGCCCCTTGCAGAGTAGCACGAGCATCAGGAGCGTGCGGCATCGCCTCGTACAATTACATGTTAACTGCGCCTGCGCGGTGTAGAGTTCACTCAGAGCTGTTTAGGTTCGGCAATTTTTGGAAGCGCCGTAGTCCTTCGTACTGCACAAGCCCTTGCGCCTGTGCAGTACTGGGGGTCCTTATCCGGCGGGGGAACTTTTTTGGCAGGACACCGGAATTACACTACTGCCATCTAGTGGCGGTAGATGTAATTGGGGTAACTAAGCCAAAGTAATGGGAACTGAGTTACCATGAGGGGAAAAGTAATCAGTTAGA